>CM040241.1:233555626-233575391 GCA_022545495.1 Chrysanthemum lavandulifolium | reverse complement strand
AGGGTCGATCATTTAAAGACTTCTTTAATTCAATGATCCGACCGACCAACACCCTATTTGTCTCCTCTCGAGTCTTCATGAATTGCCTTAAAAGCTCATCGGATGTTGATCTGAGGGAGGTGGAGGGATAATTTGAGGCCTTATGTTACGATTATAGCGAATTCCTTGATTAGGATTCATATTCCCGAAATTGATTCCCTCGATTGTAAGTGTTTTGATTAAGATTTCCTTGATGTTGGAAACCTTGATTGGGTCCGAATAGAAATTACCTTGGTTTTGATAACCTTGGTTCATTCTTGGTTGGTTCGATTAGGTTAGGATTCAGTTGAAACCGGGTGGTGCACGATAAGTGTTAGCGGTAGTTTGGTTCATTATGAGGACGGTATTGATTACCTCCTTGATTTGAAGTACCGGCTATAGCATTAGCTTCAAACGGACTACCATCGGTGGCGATCAGGTTGTAGTATGCATGAGGACCACCACAAGTAACACAAACTTCAACTTTCTTCACTTCACCATATGATGGTGTGCTCGTGAAAGTGACTTTCTTTAGTTAGCAAGAACCAAAGCACGAACAATATCCGTGAGTTTGTCAATCTTAGCATCGTGCTATATGTACTCACGGGAGATGAAGTAGAAGGTCCAAAGATTAGACTCGATATGATATGTCTTTGTGGAAAGGACGGACACAGGACTTGTTTTCAATGATTTGCAAGGCTTCTTTTGTGGTTTTGCTCAAGAAATTACCTCCATGAGAGGCATTTAGAGAGTCTTGGTTAGTCCGTTCGAGACCATTGTAGAAAGTATCCATTTGCATTAACTCGGAAAAACCATGATCGGACACTTGCGAGCAATTCTTTGTAACGATCCCATGCCTCCCGAATGATTCATCAAATCTTTGAGAGACTTTCATTATCTCATTCTTAAGACTTGTAGTTCGGGATGGAGGATAGAATTGTTAACAAACTTTGTGACAAGATCTTCCCATGTCTCAATGGAACGAGGGGTTGTTTCTCGAGCCAATTCCGGGCTTGTCCTACAGAAAATGGGAGCGAAGAAGCTTGATAGCTTCATGTGGGACATTCTTGTACTTGATGGTAGATGCAATCTTGTTAAACCATCGAATGTGTGCATGAGGATCATCCCGCTCAAAACCATAGAATTGGCTTTGGGTTGCAGTTAAGTAACCCGGTTTTGAGCTCAAAAGTATCGCCCACGATGGGTGCGGGACAACAATAACATCTCCGTAACCCTCGATGGGTGCTTGGAGAAGCTCATTCATTGGCTTGTCTTCTTCCATTACGGCAGTGGTGGTGGTGGTAGACGTTCCTCGATCCACGGTGAAGGAGCGTAACGTCCTCTCGTCTCACGAGGAATCTTTCCAAGCTCGAAAGTGGACTTGTAGAATGGAAGAACGAGTGCGCATGCACTAAGTATAAAATTTTCAAAACAAATGCGAGGCAAAGCGACAAGTGAACTTAACCAATAATCACAAATGAAATGGCTTCTTTGAAAAAGTACACCAAATCACAAGGACACAAAGGCAAGTTTTAAATCGATGTTCGGGAACTTATTATGGTCACACCCCGCTAGTAGGTGTCTTGCCTTGATTTGCGGTGGTTGATTTTATGTATATATTTAAGTACCACCGAAAAGACGTGCGATAGATTTGTGTTGATGGTTTAAAACTTTTGGACAATATTTTTGGTATTGTCTCGTTTAACAAATCGTATTTCTTTAAGAATCACCTTAAAAGAAACACAAGCTAGAAAACGTTACGATTGTTTTGTTGTTTTATATTTTGTTTGGTGTTTTAACACTTTAGGAAAAGTGTTAATGAACTTTTGATTTTGTTATAACTTTACAAAAACTGCTTACAAACGATGGTATATGTGCAAGTACTGGTCGAAAAATGCTTAGAACACGCTTCTGACCTCCGTGGCGCCTAAAATTTGATTGGTGCAAAACCGTCAAGTTTTCTCACGCGAGTGGCCACTTGAATGGCTAACCGTAAGGAACTTAAAAAGCTCAAACACCAAATGCAATTTAGATCGGGAGAATCTGATTGGATTCCCGGTCGTTAAGTCCCACGGAGGATTACGGTGTTTAACACAATCGATGTCGAATAACCACTAAGGATAGTGGTCGATAAGGATTCGAGTTATTTTATAAATTACAGGGCTTAAATGCAAATTAAAGGAATTTAAAAGATTAACTATATTAAATAAACGCTATCACTAATTTTAAACTCGATGTTTTGATTTTATGTTTTATAAAACTTAATTTAAAAACTACGTGACGTCTGAAATAAAAACGTGAAACTTACACAATATTAATCCTAAAATATGAAAATGATATTTTACAAACCTAATGATATAAGAAAATTTTAAGAAAAGAAAATTATTTTATAACTATTAAATTAATTATTATTAATTAAAAACTAATTTTAACTAATTAATAATAACCTAAATTACAAGAAAATATGAAATAAAGCTAAAAAAATAAAATTATGACTTGGAAAATCTAAAATAATAAAAGAGAATTTTCAAAACTATTTTTATATTTTTCTGATTATTTTTCTATTTTTATGAATTTTAAACTATTAAAAACTAATTAAATTACTAAACATTACAAAATAAACTATGAAAATCTGGAAAATTACTTTTTTACTTTTTATATTTATCTAAACCTAAGAAAATTGAAAAATTATTTTTTGAACTTTTTCCGATTTAATTGTATTAAAAGCTATTTAAAATTACCTAAAAGCTGCTTTTAATTAAGAAAAATAGCAAACATTGTTGGAAAATTATGAAAATTTCAGGAAAACTCTAAAATGATATTATGAATCTAGGAAAATAGAAAACATGGTGTTGTGTGGAGGAAATTGAATCGCAATACAAGTGCTTATGAAATAAGCACTTAAATAAACAAATGAAAACCACAGTCCACAACAGATTACACGAAGCTATAATATGCTATAAGAACTAAAAGCAACAAATTACAACAGGTTTTAACCTCGGATTGCAAGATTATGATTTGATGTTTTAAGCTTAAGTCTTCAATCGGTTGTGAAGGTACTACTTTTAAGCCAAAGATTAAACTACCCAATAAGTGAAATGTAAAACAAAGTTTGAACCTCAAGCGCACTGGTTGGCTACTTGTAAACCAAAACGAGATTAAGAGAAGCTCGAGGAGCTTGGAATAAGCTACTGCAATAAGTCGATAAAACTCACTCGATTGGGTTTGTGAGCATGGCATATAAGCCCTGTTTGATGAGCTTGTTTGAGGGCTTTAGAAAATTACTAAAATTATGAAAAATGACAATAAGGAAACAGACCAGTTGAAGTTTTAAAGACCACAAATCTCACTTGATTTAAACCAGTAATGAACCTGTGAAAAATCTCCTTGGGTTGGCCAAAAACTGGTTTTTCAAAATTTTGACTTTTGACACAGTTGAGAAAAGTTGACTTTGGTGAGATTAGAACTAAATTTATGGACTGATGTTGATGATATATGGTTAAATGAAACTATATTAGGCTATGCTACTGATTTTCAAACATGAAACAAGCATTTGATTTCTCAACTCCTTATCAGATATGTAATTAAGACAGATATGGAGTGATTTTGACTTTTGTGATTAGCAGGTACAATATTAAGACTGATATGAGTCAAATAGCACTAAACAAGTTTAAACCAACAAAACTCAACTCATGAACAAACCTCAAATACAGTTTAAATGCATAATCCAAACACACCTTTTGAAACTGTTTTGACCTAATAACTAAGTAAACTAATTAGTTAACTCATTTTACCACTTAACCTGAATCTAATATCCTAATTACTACTAATTAAACTTGTCTAAGCTATTTAATGACAATAATTTCAAATAGAAGAACAATATGAAAACTGCATACAAAATGAAAAGGAGATGATAAGCTCACAAATGTCAAGCCTGTTAGTGCAGCTTAAACAGAACCCAAATCCACTATTCTATATCAATTCCAACCCAAATCCATCTCTGCAACACCCTGTTCCATTTCCAACCTGTTTGACCAAATGTTCTTCTCTGTTGACTTTTGTTGACCATCAACCAAAGTTGTTTAAAAATGAATTCCAAGCTTATCAAAAAGCTATAGTAGCTTAAGTAAACCTGTTTGACTATTAAATAAGCTTATTGAAGCTTGGTAACAAGAGTTTGATTTGGAAATTTGCAACAGTAAGCACAAAACATGAAATGTGAATAAAAACTTGAAATGATACTTGATGATAGTTTGGATACACTTAAAAGCTTAATTTGATATAATGAAGCAAAACATTACAACTTAAAGCTTAATTTAAAACATGAAAATGAAATACGACATACAAAAATTTTAAAACTAACTAACCGCCTTCTCTTGCTTTCTTCCTCTTTTATGCTTTAGAAATCCTCCACGTGTCCTTCTCGAGAGAATCCCACCTCTGAAGTTGGCCAATGGGTGATTTTGAGCACTTAGGCCGTTTTATCATTTTGGCGGAAAGCTATATTTGACTTGTAGCCTCCGAAATAGCGACTAGGGGGTGGCATTAATTGTGGGGTTTGTGATGATGAGGAGGTGGTGGAAAAGGAGATAAGAAATGAGGTGATGGGAGATAGCGAGCAACATGTGGGAAGATAAGCAGGTGTGGGGCGGGTAAAGGTATTGTTTGACTTGGTTTGACCAAGGGTCCAAAATAGGTTTTGACAGGGGTCAAATGGGTATAATGGCGAGGGTCAAATGCGCTTTGACAAGGCTAACTTAGGCTAATTTGACAAGGACCAAGGTCGCAAATCTTCCAAACTGGAGGGCCAAACCGCAATTTCTCAAAGTTAACACAAGGACTGAAATTGACAAACTTTAATAGTACAAGTACCATTTTGACATTTTCAAATTCTCAAAGGACCATTTTGCCAAATTTCAAAGTTCAGGACTTAAGTTGTAAATTTGCAATTTTAAATTTCAAGGACCAATTTTGACAACTTTTGAATCCTAAGGACTTAAAATGATATTTTTCTTTATTTAGATTTACCAGGGACCTGTTTTTGACAACTTTTGAAACTTGGGGGACTAAAGCGCCAATTATGCAAACTTGATATGTTTTTCACCGATTTTGATATTTTGCATTTAAAACACATAAAACACTTATTTGTGATATTTTATCATTTTGATGCATTTCGAGTGTTTTCGGATGTTTTTGCAGTTTAATTGGTACAAAAATGATGAGTATTTGACACTCATCACGCAGCATAAAGGACGAGCAACCTCAAAATTGACTCGGGCATATAAGTGGTATTGCAAGCCTATTGACCATTCCATGCTACCCCCGGGCTCCTAAAGTACGGCCAAGGGTACAACTTAAAGCCCGGAACATCTAGCTCCGGCAAACAAATAAATAAAAACATATACGGAAAAGTCAAAGGTATTTCCATTAAGCACACAATGTTTTCCTACAAAGTACACGGGGGCATACCCCCGGATTACAAAACAATGGCGCCGCGGCAACCACGACCCTAATCAAAACAAAAGTTATAAAGCTTCACAATAGGTTGAAAAGGCGGCATAGTCTAAATGCCGCCAATACAAAGACTACCTCAAGCATCCCCAGCACGGTCAAGTATGCTTGTATCGAACATATCATCATGAGTGGACTTTTCCTCTTCCTCCTCCTCATCCTCCCCGGTAGGACCGGTGATCGCGGCGGAGGGTCGGGACGAGGAACAATCACCATGGAAGGTTCCCCAATGGAAGTAACACGTGCATAACCTCGAAACGATCACCGGGGTTCCAAAATCAAACTTCTTACCATACACCCAATTCTTCCTCTCCTTATACGCGTCAATAGCACGCGGACGCTGGTAATGGTTTGGAGTAAAGAACTAGGAAGCACAACCTCCTCCACGGTGCATTAAATACAAAATCCCAGAACCTCCGGGTCGCTCCTCCGCAACACCAATTGGGACATAAGGAACTCGAAGAAGAGTCCTTACGCCTCCAAGGAGTCCAAAGGGGAAAGGAACATCGCTAGACGAATAACACCTCATGGTAAACCTCTTTTGCCCGCGGATCGTAGGCCTTGATCCGCTTCAACTTTAAACCCTTGGAACCATGAACAATCCCAATCCTCTAGACCGCCTCATTCCTTCAAAGAATGGCCTTACTTATACAATCCCCAATCGCGTCGCAACTCATCGATCGCTTGAATGCCATCCATGCCCAGCGAAAACCATGACCAATCACCCACCGCTTACCTTCAAGGGCAAGAAGGGTGCCCGGGAATAATTCCTCATCAAAATCGCGGTTCAGCTCCGCCAATCTATGATCTAACTAAGCAAGTTGGCCATCATATTCACTGCGGACTCTCCCTTCACACTCTTTCAACTTCTCCTCCAGCAAACCTGCATCCTTAACCTGTGCCTTCAACTCATCACAAACAACAGTCAACCCGGCAACTTTACCCTTCAACTCCGCATTTTCAACATTTAAGTTGGCCAGTTGTTCATCTTTGGGTGCAATCATGCCCTCCAACTGCGCCACACGTTCGCGCACCCTCTTAACCTCCACCGATTCGGACTCAAGCAAACCAACGCGCTCACGGAGACCTCTTGCCTCCGCAACTCCGCTTCCAACTCTCGAACCTTACCCTTTAAGGCCTCAATCTTCTTGTTTCTCCTCTCCAACCTCTTACTCAATTTATTAGTTTGATTAAGCTCAAACTCCAACCGCAAGCGTACCTCAGAGGACATACAGGTCTGCTGCACGGTCATCATATTGTACCGCTCAAGCAATTCCGCATGTGGCATGTTGCGCAGTATGGACAAATTACCGGGCGTCGCAAGGTTGTCTAACACACTTTGGCAAACCCAAGAGTCATCCATGCGAAATCATTGGTGGGAAACCATTTAGGAACATCACATTTTTGCCTCTGCTGATCCACGAAAGAGACTCATAAAATCTTCGCTCGGAGGCCGCAGGACGGTGAATAGATTGGTCCTGCACCGCGACTCATGTCCGTAAGTACCTTCCGATGAGGGATGGCGGACGAGAAGGACTAGGCATATCGATATCTAAATCCTCGGGAGAACACTAGTGGATGTTTTAGAAGCGTTGATCTGCAAAAGCAGTCAAGTCAAACAGACTTAAAACAAATCGAGACACAAATACAAATAAGATCGAGAATACGAGGGATTCCGGTCGTTAAGTCCCACGGAGACTCAATGGTGTGCAAACACTTGATCGATGATAGAATGATCACTAATGATAGCGATCGAGAAAGGATTTGCATAGGATAATTACACTCTTGAAAAGGTTATAAAATAAAGCGACTTAAATACAAATTAAGAAAATTAAAAAGTTAAAATATATTAAATAAACGCTATCACTATATTTAAAGTGATGAGCGTTTAAAACCTAAAACTTACGTTTAAATAAAAATAACGTTAACGTACAAAATAAAACGTGAAACTTAAACAATATAAATCCTAAAAATATGAAAAATACATTTTTACAAACCTAATGATAAAAGAAAATTTATAGAAAAAGAAATTTATTTTTATAACTAATTATCTAATTATTATTAATTAAAAACTATTTTAAACTATTTAATAATTACCTAAAATACAAGAAATTAGGAAATAAGACTAGAAAAATAAATTTAAGACTTAGAAAAATCTAAAATATGATAAAACTAATTTTAAAACAGAAAATATATTTTTTTGACTTTTTATGTATTTATTATTAATTAAAAACTATTTAAAACTAATTAAAATGCTAAAAAATACTTTTAAACTAAGAAAATTATAGAAAAATACTTTTAAGCTATTTATATTTATTTAAAATTAAGAAAATAGAAAACATATTTTTAAAGCTTTTCTAATTTATTTGTATTAAAAGCTATTTAAAAGGATTAAAACTAATTTAAATAAAGAAAATAGCAAAACAACTTAGAAAAATATGAAAATTTCAGGGAAAGTCTAAAATAATATATAGAAGCTAGGAAAAATAGAAAAACAAGGGCTTGTTTGCAAGAATAAGCAACTGATGTGGAAGAGCTTATTGAAATAAGCACTTCATTAAGCAAATGGAGTCTAAAAGCTACTAAACTGATAAGGAAGCCACAATAAACTAAAAGAACTGAAATGGAACAAGAATCAACAAGCTACAGCTACTGAATACAAGCTAGAACAGATTTGATGTTAATGAGCTTATGGCCAAAAATTGAAAGGGTGGCAAGTTTGAGCTTATGAATAAGCTAACCAATAAGCCAAAACTTAAAACCAGAACTTGGGATCTACACTAGACCTGGTTGAGATCAAGTGTGCCAAAAATCGGGCTATGGGAAGCTCTAATGAGCTCTATGCACTTCTTGCAAGAATCGAGAAAATTCTCGGTGGTGAGGAGCAGTGGACGGGGAGATGGGTCCAAGTTCAAGAGCTTGTTTGAAGCTTATAGAAAAATGACAAAAATATACTAAAATAACCATAAGAAAGTAGACCAACAGAGGTTTTAAAAGCTACAAGTTACACTAGAAATGACCTAGAAATGAGTGAACTAAAAATCTTCCTAGATGGGCTCAAACTGAGATTTTTGCAAATTGACTTTTTATCAAAACTGAAAGATTGACTTTTTCCAAGTTTAATCTTGATTTAAGAACTGAAAATGATATATATTGATGAAATAAGACTAGAATAAGCTATCCTAATAATATCTAAACATGAAACAAAAGTTTGATATTGCAAAAAGCTTAACAGTGAGCTGCTGAGATAAGTTAAGTGGGATTTGACTTACTTACAGTTGAAAACTGGTTTTTCTTGTATCTATGAGTTACTATGAGCTAATGAGACATGAGACTAACATAAGCAACATCACAAGCGACCTATAACATAACCGAACTAATAAATCCAAACACCCTTATAGTCTAATCGATCAGAAATTTAATGAAACAATCAACTCGATATAACTAATTCCAATGATCAAACCGGACTTTCATGACCATAATACAACTAAATAAACTCATTAAAACTAGTGGAGATCACGAGTTGAACTTATAACCATAAAATGCAAAATCTAACTTGAAACTTGAAAATGAGATCTTGGAACTTACAAGCTGTCGGTGGTTGCAGGGCTAAGACCAAACAGGACTAATCTATACTACTCTCATCCAACCCATATCCACTCACCGCATCACCAAAATCCGTTCCATATCAATTTGAGCCATCTGTTGACTTTGGTTGTTGTTTTACAAAATTACTTAAAATTGAGTGCAAGCTTGTACAAAGCTATCATAAGCTTATATAAGATTGTTTAAGGTAAAATACAAGCTATTGAAAGCTTAAATGCAAGGATTTGAGGCGAGATTTGCTCGGTGACACGAAACATGAAATTTATCTAAACTTGGATTGAAAACTCAAAATGATATTACAAAGATGATTTATCATAAATGTGATGCCAATAAGCTGAAATTACATTATTTAAACTAGACTAAAACACTTAATTAAAAAAAACGACATTTAAAGAAAATATTAAAACTAGCTACCACCCCTTTTCTTCTCCATTTGCCTCCTTTTTATACTCAACTGCTTCTCTTTCTCTCTCTAAGCTATTCCCACTTCCATTTTTGACCTTTGGATGGTTTTGAGTTAATCTTGGCCGTTGAGTATTTTTGGCGGGAAATGGAGTTTTAACAGTTAAGGTTGAGTGAGAGAAAGGATTGCATTAAATGATTCTTGTTATGTTGTGGAGGGTGAGGGGACAGGAAGGTGTTATGGAGAGGAGGGAATGGGATTGTTGAGTGATTTCGAGGCAAGTGGTTGGGAAGAAAGAAAAAGGCGCCAAGTGGTTAACGGATATTTGACTTGGGTGGTGGGTTTGACCAATGGGTTGATGGGCGATGTTTAATAATAGGGGTTCATAATTCCAAATGACAGGGGTCCAAATTGATGAAAGGTCCAAAATTGAGTTAAATGGTTTAAAACTTCCAAGGACTAAAGTTGTAAGATCCGAAACTTCAAGGACTTAGGTGCCCAAATCTGAAAAGATGTTCCAAGGACTTAAAGTGACAATCTTCAAAAGTACAAGGACCAATGTTGCCATTTTCACATTTTCCGGGACCAATCGCCAATTTTGAAACTTGAAGGACCATTTTGTAATTTTCTCAAACTTTTGATTTTTTCACCAAAGGACTAAATTTGACAACTTATGATTTTAAAAGGACCTTTGGTGACTTTACTTTTGAAATTATGTGCTCGAGGACCTTTTTGACAACTTTTGAAACTTGGGGACTAAAGCGCAATTTTGCAAATTTGATCGTTTTCATCGATTTTGATATTTTTGCATTTAAAACACATAAAACACCGATTTGTGATATTTTTATCATTTTGATGCGTTTTGAGTGTTTTCGATGATTTTGCGTTTATTTTATACAAAATGATGAGTATTTAGAGACTCATCAATCCCCCCACATCGAGATATTGCTAGTCCCTAGCAATGATTTGAGAAAACATAATGGATTTTAATCTCTTTACCAAAAGCCATTACTTCGGAGTAGCCAAATGTTTCGGTTCAAGTAAGAACTATGGTACATCGATAACCATGTGATTTTGAGCAAACCACCACCGTCAACTGATTTGATGTTGTCTTTACCGAAGCCGTACCCTCTGGACTAGCCAACTCTTAGATAAATTATCGAATTATCTTTGGTGAGTGAATACCAATTATGGTTTTTCCACCGCCTTTACCACAAGCCATAATCTTGCGGGCTAGCCAACTCTTCACTTTTTAGGATATGGTGAGTTGAGAACCATACAATTTTGGGCAAATTGCAAGCCATATAAACGGATTTTATATATCTTTACCAAGAGCCGTTTGCTCTGGATTAGCCAATCCTTTAGTTTATCAAACATGGCGGATCGATAACCAAATGAGTAAGTGTAAAACACTTACTCCAAAAAAATTTTGGCCAAAACGGGAATTGGGTAGATAATATATGAAATTCGTGAGAATTCCCCACACTTAGAAATGAATATTGCCCTCAATATTCAAAGTACCGCGGTTATGCCGAAACAACGAACGTAAAAGGGAAATATTACGGCCATTATTTAGAAAGATTTTTTTTTTTTTTTTTTTACATGGAGATATATATATATATATATATATATATATATATATAACATGTGGGCATCACCCCACACTTAGGTGGTAGAAAGGGGTGAGAAGGCGAAATATGGGTGAAAACCCATATGGTGAGTGCTCTTGTTTTTGGTTTCCAGTCGCTAGCTTGACTCGACCCGCATTAATTTGTTCATGGGAAGCAAAGTGGAAGAAACAATCTCCATCGGACTTTCATTCAAGATGTTTGGACAAACATTTGAAGCACGTGAAAGTTCCACACCGATGAGATATCTGAGAAAGCAGAGAGAGACCCGGCTCACGGATGGTAAATGAAAATGCCGGGGTCAAGATAGTGTCTTCATTCCGAAGGAGTGAAGAAGAGAGGAAGTCACCGAGTAGGTGAAGAAAAGAAGGAAGATCATGATAACAATCATAACTAGATCTTCTTCCTCGGGATTAAGTGCAGTTGCACTTATTTGGATTTTCTTGGTAGAGCTCTTAGGTTTGGAAGGCATCTCGGTGGGGAGGATGGGAAGATTTGTCATAACTATGCAAATTGAGATTCTCTCCCCGATCATGATTTTGCCATCCAAGCAATCATACTCAGTGGAGATATGATATGAGAAAGTTCACCGTGAACTCCTCATGAAGAGAATCATTCACATGATGTGAATTTGTGAAATCTCGTTCCATCAGTAGACTCATCACTATCCTCAATCGAGTATCAAAGAGTGGATTCTCAGAATTAAAGTGAATTCGAGTCGAATTCAAATAGAGGATTGGTGAGTAGCTTTGAATGTTTCGGGAACAAAGTGATCAACATTCTCATTTGGATTGTTGGGATAAGAAGTGAGTGAACGATCATTATCAATGAGACTTCGCTCTCCCGGATCGACTTCGAGATCAAAGAGCGGATTGATGTGAGTGAGTTCACCGGAGAACTCCTCAAGAAAGGGATCGACATCGACGTGGAAGTGATGCCTCAGCGTACTCGATGTCTCCATATGAAGCACAATCTTCACTAAGATCGAGAAAGTCTCAAGATGATCATTTGAACACTCAAGAGGAAAGGGATATCACACGATGATCGAAATTCCACAGTGACTCTCTCGGGATTGGGATAAGGTCCTCAACACTAGGCGATTCCATTTACGGAATAGTGCTAAGCTCATCCCCATGTTTAGAGAGTGAGTGGGAGTATTGGGTGTGATAACAACAGAGGCCGAGGGAGTTTAGGCGGACTAGCATACATATGTTTAATACTTAACATTTGTTCTTCCGCTAGTAATTCCATCATAGTCTTTTCTCCCGATGGATCATGGAAGGAGTCTCAACGATGAACTTGATGAACTGTTATAAAATTGTAGGATATCAAGGATATCTTCATCATCATCGTCATCGAGAATGAAACGGAATCGAGAGCTAGATTTGGCCGCTTTTCTATTGCAATTGATTCCCAATGCATTTTTCAAACGCAACTGGGAATCTAATTTAGCGACCAGCTCTTGACTAACAAAACTTCCATTGATTTTTCATTTGGATTATCATGGAGTGTTTAGATTCCTTCAAATCTTTCACTAAATCCAAAAGATCAAGGAGAAGATTTTGAGGAAGTGAATCAGCCGGTCTTGTGAGGTTGGTCATGATATGAAGAGCCGTAATCGTTACAAGGAAATGGGTTCCTGTTTGACAATCCGAGCTAGAGTGAGGACCTCCACAATACTCACAACAAGAAACCGATGTGGCCGTGAGTGGTATGTGTTGTAGTCATAATTGTTATCAGGAACCCGCTCATGACAAGCGTGTTTCACGATTGACAATTAAAACGGAATGAGAACCACCACGGTACTCACAACAAGACAAGCGATGTGTCTCACGATGTGGTAGTCGATGGAATAAATCGATCGTGTTATGGTAGGAATAGGGATCTTGGTTATAGACAGACCTGCTTCACGATTCCACCATGCCACAACCGGGGCAATTGCCACCATTATGAGGACCACCACACCATTGACAACCAAGAGGGTGAGGATAAGACATAGAAAGAATCAAAGGTTAACAGAGGATAAGAAATGAAGAATCAAAAGGTGAGAGGGTAAAGAGGAATATTTTTGATATTTTTGAAAAACATTTTGCAAAAACAAAGAATGAAAATATTTTTATGCTTTTTAACACTTTGGGAAAAGTGTTAATGAACTTTGGATTTTGAAAATTTTACAAAAACTTTTACAAATGATGGGTTATGTGCAAGAATGGATCCGAAAAAGGCTAAACACACGCTAAAGCCTCCCGTGAATGGCCTAAAATTTTGATCTGAAACAGTCAAGTCAAACAGACTTAAAACAGCTCAGACACAAATACAAATAAGATCAGAGAATACAGGGGATTCCCGGGTCGTTAAGTCCCACGGAGACTCAATGGTGTGCAAACACTTGATCAGATGATAGAATGATCACTAATGATAGCGATCAGAAAGGATTTGCATAGGATAATTACACTACTGAAAAAGGTTATAAAATAAAGCGACTTAAATACAAATTAAGAAAATTAAAAAGTTAAAATATATTAAATAAACGCTATCACTATATTTAAATTGATGAACGTTTAAAACCTAAAACTTACGTTTAAATAAAAATAACGTTAACGTACAAAATAAAACGTGAAACTTAAACAATATAAATCCTAAAAATATGAAAAATACATTTTTACAAACCTAATGATAAAAGAAAATTTATAGAAAAGAAATTTATTTTATAACTAATTATCTAATTATTATTAATTAAAAACTATTTTAAACTATTTAATAATTACCTAAAATACAAGAAATTAGGAAATAAGACTAGAAAAATAAATTTAAGACTTAGAAAATCTAAAATATGATAAAACTAATTTTAAAATAGAAAATATATTTTTGACTTTTTATGTATTTATTATTAATTAAAACTATTTAAAACTAATTAAAATGCTAAAAAATACTTTTTAAACTAAGAAAATTATAGAAAATACTTTTAAGCTATTTATATTTATTTAAAATTAAGAAAATAGAAAACATATTTTTAAAGCTTTTTCTAATTTATTTGTATTAAAAGCTATTTAAAAAGGATTAAAACTAATTTAAATAAAGAAAAATAGCAAAACAACTTAGAAAATATGAAAATTTCAGGAAAGTCTAAAATAATATATAGAAGCTAGGAAAATAGAAAAACAAGGGCTTGTTTGCAAGAATAAGCAAGCGATGTGGAAGAGCTTATTGAAATAAGCGCTTCATTAAGCAAATGGAGTCTAAAAGCTACTAAACTGATAAGGAAGCTACAATAAACTAAAAGAACTGAAATGGAACAAGAATCAACAAGCTACAGCTACTGAATACAAGCTAGAACAGATTTGATGTTAATGAGCTTATGGCCAAAAACAGTGAAAGGGGTGGCAAGTTTGAGCTTATGAATAAGCTAACCAATAAGCCAAAACTTAAAACCAGAACTTGGGATCTACACTAGACCTGGTTGAGATCAAGTGTGCCAAAAATCAGGCTATGGGAAGCTCTAATGAGCTCTATGCACTTCTTTGCAAGAATCGAGAAAAATTCTCGGTGGTGAGACAGTGGATGCGGGAGATGGGTCCAAGTTCAAGAGCTTGTTTGAAGCTTATAGAAAAATGACAAAAATATACTAAAATAACCATAAGAAAGTAGACCAACAGAGGTTTTAAAAGCTACAAGTTACACTAGAAATGACCTAGAAATGAGTGAACTAAAAATCTTCCTAGATGGGCTCAATGAGATTTTGCAAATTGACTTTTATCAAAACCGAAAGATTGACTTTTCCAAGTTTAATCTTGATTTAAGAACTGAAAATGATATATATTGATGAAATAAGACTAGAATAAGCTATCCTAATAATATCTAAACATGAAACAAAAGTTTGATATTGCAAAAGCTTAACGATGAGTTTCTTTGAGATAAGTTAAGTGGGATTTGACTTACTTACAGTTGAAAACCGGTTTTCTTGTATCTATGAGTTACTATGAGCTAATGAGACATGAGACTAACATAAGCAACATCACAAGCACCTATAACATAGCGAACTAATAAATCCAAACACCCCTTATGGTACTGATCAGCAAATTTAATGAAACAATCAACTGATATAACTAATTCCAATGATCAAACTGGACTTTCATGACCATAATACAACTAAATAAACTCATTAAAACTAGTGGAGATCACAGTTGAACTTATAACCATAAAATGCAAAATCTAACTTGAAACTTGAAAATGAGATACTGGAACTTACAACTGTCAGCTGGTTGCAGGCTAAGACCAAACACAGGACTAATCTATACTACTCTCATCCAACCCATATCCACTCACTGCATCACCAAAATCCAGTTCCATATCAATTTGAGCCATCTGTTGACTTTGGTTGACTGTTTTACAAAATTACTTAAAAATTGAGTGCAAGCTTGTACAAAGCTATCATAAGCTTATATAAGATTGTTTAAGGTAAAATACAAGCTATTGAAAGCTTAAATGCAAGGATTTGAGACTGAGATTTGCTACAGTGACCTGAAACATGAAATTTATCTAAACTTGGATTGAAAACTCAAAATGATATTACAAAGATGATTTATCATAAATGTGATGCCAATAATTTGAAATTACATTATTTAAACTAGACTAAAACACTTAATTAAAAAAAGCGACATTTAAAGAAAATATTAAAACTAGCTACCACCCTTTTCTTCTCCATTTGCCTCCTTTTATACTCATTGCTTCTCTTTCTCTCTAAGCTATTCCCACTTCCATTTTGACCTTTGGGCGGTTTGAGTTAATCTTGGCGTTGAGTATTTTTGGCGGAAATGGAGTTTTAATGATTAAGGTTGAGTGAGAGAAAGGATTGCATTAAATGATTCTTGTTATGTTGTGGAGGTGAGGGACAGGAAGGTGTTATGGAGAGGAGGAATGGGATTGTTGAGTGATTTCGAGCAGTGGTTGGGAAGAAGAAAAAGTGCGCCAGTGGTTAACGGATATTTGACTTGGGTGGTGGGTTTGACCAATGGGTTGATGGGCGAAGTGTTTAATAATAGGGGTTCATAATTCCAAATGACGGGGTCCAAATTGATGAAAGGTCCAAAATTGAGTTAAATGGTTTAAAACTTCCAAGGACTAAAGTTGTAAGATCTCGAAACTTCAAGGACTTAGGTCGCCCAAATCTGAAAAGATGTTCCAAGGACTTAAAGTGACAATCTTCAAAGTACAAGGACCCATGTTGCCATTTTCACATTTTCAGGGGACCAATTCGCCAATTTTGAAACTTGAAGGACCATTTTGTAATTTTCTCAAACTTTTGATTTTTTCACCAAAGGACTAAATTTGACAACTTATGATTTTAAAAGGACCTTTGGTGACTTTACTTTTGAAATTATGCGCTCAAGGACTGCTTTTGACAACTTTTGAAACTTGGGGACTAAAGCGCAATTTTGCAAATTTGATCGTTTTCATCGATTTTGATATTTTGCATTTAAAACACATAAAACAACGATTTGTGATATTTTATCATTTTGATGCGTTTTTGAGTGTTTTCGGATGATTTTGCGCTTTATTTTATACAAAATGATGAGTATTTAGAGACTCATCAAAAGACATCCGGATTCGCGGTAGATGTGGAGTAGTCTCGGGAAGAGGCTACGGTAGTCTCCAACGGGTAGGGTCCGTCGGACTCGTCATGAAGTCAAAAGCGTATGGACCCCACAAAGGCATCCCCCGCAAAAGAAAGAACAAATTAAAAAAATAAAAAAATAAAAAAAATGAAAGAGTCTCACCAGTAGCAGATCCGGAGCCTTGCTCTGGCATGAAGGCACTCCTCTTCTTCTCCGGTTGCTTGGAAGGAGCATGGATCCGAACTCTTTTCTTCCCAACGGCCTTCCGCCTGGCGCTCCACGGTGTCAACAATAGTCTCTGAACCAAAGAGACCAAGTTCTCAGAAGGCTCATCACGCGTCCAGCGGTTTCTTCTGCGGGTCTTTTCACCACCACGAAGAGTCCTTTCCTCGGAAGTAACGGCAAATGGGTTTGGCATGTTGCTAAGCGAAAAGAGACATCTCTGCAAACAAGCGAAAAATGTTATAATGACTAAAACAAGCATAAGGCGCAACAAACCCTAGAAGAAAAACCCACCTCGATATCGGACACCATGAAAGTAGGGCCTTGATCGCGTCATCCCATGTCGACTAAGACCAATCACACGAAGCGGCTCGAAGTTTCTTAAATGGAGCACGCTTTGTGTCGAGAAGATGCAATAACTCCAAATCAACATCATCATCCGATGGGGGAGGGTCGCGGTCAACAGAGACTTTATCATTCCACGCAATAGCCAAAGGGAATACAGTCTCATCAACCCAAAAGAAATACTCCTTCCAATTCTTTACAGAATCTAGGGGAGCGGTATAGCAAACAGGAACAACCAAGGACTTGGGACCCTTTCGTTTTTCTAAAGTGTGGAAAACTAAAAGGGGGGTTGAATAGTTTTACCAACTTAAAACTTCCTTTTAAATATTTAGATCGACTTATGTCAATCTACTTAGTTCTTTATGTTGGACGTTGATAGATAGATATATAAACGTGTAATGAAAGATAAAGAGTAAAGCACATCACCACGACAAGTTATTTATAGTGGTTCGCTACAAGGACACCTTCCTTGCCCTACTCCACTCCCCGAGTCACCTACTCGAGAGTTCGTAAGCACTACACCAACTCCTTATGGCGGAGAAGCCTTCACAACGCCGCTTAACCTTTTTCCGGTACAAAGCTAAATACCGAGTTCTTTCACACCAAGGCGAACCACACCTAACACAACGTCGCCTACCCTTTATACGGTGCTAGGCTAACCACCGAGTTCTTTCACACAAGGAGAACTAATCCTATCACAAAGGTCGCCTACCCTTTATTAGGTACTAGGCTAAGCACCTAGTTCCATTACTATGGATGAACTACTACCCTTCACGACACAACACCTAATCTCGAGGAGATCTACTCCTTGTTACAACACCATCAAGGATATCACCATCCTTGTAAATAAACAAATACTTATATGTATAACGATGCACCTCATCAATTATACGACCTAGGCATTCTTCCCAAATGCTACTTGATTTGATTCTTCGGCATCCTTCACTAATGCCTTTGACACAACGCTTGGCACCCTTCACTAATGCCTTCGTTTTGACACCTTTAACTTTCTTCAATAATGCTTAGACACGGATGATGAAAATCTTTCACTAATGCTTTCATCTTGACACTTTCGGCATTCTTCACTAATGCCTTCAACCCAACATCTATGGAGAAAAGAAGAACTATCAACAAGAGAACCTTAGTTGTCTTGATGATGACGGCATGGCAACTCATGGACTTGAGCTTGCGTCTTCAAGAAGTGGTGATCTTGCCTTTTAGAGGAACCTAGAAGATCACACAAAACAAAAGACAAACTACATAGATCACTTGGATCCGAGGTTAGAGGTTAGAATACTTGGGGAAGTATGTGTGTAAAGGGAGAAATGGCTCTCTATTTATAGATAAAATTCTCTTCGTTCCCGGATCCCACGGATCCTTCCACTGGGATCCGGCTAGCACAAAGCCGTGGATCCGTGGAGCGCCCTCTTGCCCATGGGTATTTTTGGTTATGGGTCATGGGTCATGGGTTATGGGTTGATCCATGGTTATCTTTCTAGATACAATGAACTTGGTTAAGTGGTATATATAAAATCATGGGTTATGGGTCAATACCATTTGCTAGTTTTACCCATTTTAGTATTTACATATTTTACCCATTTTAGTATATACATGTTTTACCCATTTTAGTATACTTAGTTTAAGTATGTGCTAACCCAATATGTAAACATTAGTTGTTTGTACATATATATCTAAATCATAAAATCACTTAAGCTTGTTTTAGTGTTTTATGTGAAAACGTAAGTGTGTTAGGAAACTATTAACTCAAACTATTTACGTACTCTATTTGTTTCGTTAAAATGATTTTACGTTTGTTATCGACAAAACTTTAGAAGATCGTAAAATATAAATAAACGTTTTCGACTTATTTGTATTAACAATCTCCCCACTTTTGTTGATGAGAAAACATAAAATTATTTTAAGGAAAAGCTAAAATTGTAAAATTTGAATTTGTAGTTTTACTTTCTTCTCCCCTTTTGTCAAAACAAAAGTGTTAAAATGAACTAACACAATTTTTATAAGAAAAGTTATGTAAAAATGTAAAGAGAGCAAGTGACGGGAATGGTACTCGTCTTAACTCCCCTTGACGAGTCCATCCCTTTGAAAGGGCGTCAAGGACATGACCTAAAATAAACTAATTGTGTTTGCAATTAAGTTTGCAAATGGTTCGCCTAAGTGACGAAAACGTGCTCCCTTGAAGATTGCAAAGTTGCAATGGGGTGTCATGAAGTATAGTCCAAAATCGGTTTAATGTTGCAAATGTTTTGCAATATTGTTTGACACAAAGCTCCCCTAGCTTTATGGTGTCAAAATCTTCATATGCTAATTTGAAAATCTACAAAGTAAAGGTTAGAAAACAATAGTATAATACATAATTTCCTCGCAAGTAAAACTCAAGTTAGTAGAAATTTGTGCTT
>CM040241.1:233193770-233555526 GCA_022545495.1 Chrysanthemum lavandulifolium | reverse complement strand
TACTTCAACAAAGAAAGATCTTACAATCAATCGATCGAGATTCACTACAAATAAATTGACCTGGTTGATTCAATTGGTGTACACAATTAGGGCTCGGGTATGCTAATTTAGTTATGACTAATTGGCTATCACTGATAATAATCATACGAGGGCATCAGAGAGCCTTAGGTAATTAATTATCATTGCAGTAATTGTTAAATCTAGAAATAAATACGAGGTGCTTGGAGTTGGATTTTGCATGGTCTGATTCCTGATAAAAATCATTTAGTTTGGCTTCACGATCTACCATTGGGTTCAGAGGGTCCATCACCAAATATCAAAATCCCGATCAAAAGTCCATCATTACTGGATTTTTTCATAAGTTATGTGTTTTAATGTTTAAAACTAATCTTTTTTATGTTATACTTTTATTTACTTAATAGATAATTAATCTACTTAACAGATAATGCAGGTTGATACTGTTATTCATATTCTTTGTAAAAAAAATAGGCAAATGGTTGATCTAAGCTATGGGTTTGGTTTTTAATTAGTCATTCTCCTTAGTTGTTAAATTACTTAAACTTCTATTGCATTTGCCAATGTTTTTGAAGGTAAGTTATAAGATAAATGAGATTTGACAACTTTTTAGTAGAAATGAGTAGGTGTCTAAGAATGAGGTCTCATTGCTTTTTCATCCACATATGCTACTATCTAGGGTGTTTAGTAACTAAGTGCAATTGTAATAGCATGAATTATCTAAGGACCTCACTTAAAGTATTAATAGGGTTGATGTAAATGCCTTTTGTATATATGACTTCAGAGCTCTAATCTAAGATGTATTGGACCAATCTCCATTGATAAGACCTTTTTTAGGAATTACAAAGGTATCCAAGTGCTTTATGATGGATTAGAGCTCTTATAAGATACATATAATGATGCCAAGATCTATGGAGTTAAAGTATAATGCAAATATTGGATTATAAGCAGATTTTGTTATCAATTATAGATATTACAGGTATAATATTGAATATAGTCCTTCATTGTTTTAGTTCATGTATGCTTAAATTAACTATTTAACCATAATGAATATGATCCGTGTACTACACATTATACATCAATGCTTGGTGTTATTCCCCTATTCGTAATACCTATATAATCGAAAAATACTCCATAAAATTTAAACCCATAAACGCCCCAACAACACCAAAGCTTTTATCCAAAGTTTAAAATATGGTAACATGACCCATATGTTTGAATTTACTCACATAATGCCAACTAACCAGTATTATAAAGGTCATGGTTTTTCACTATCTGAATAATGTGGTGCTGATTTATGCGGCAGGGATAGAGTAATAAACTAATAATAATGCAAATTTTTTGTAAGTTCAACTGCGTCTCATATACTTTTAGTTAGGCATAACAATGTTTTTTAAATGACTGTGTAAATATGAAAGTACACAATAGAAACCTATTGTACCTTTATTTAAAAAAACATATGAATCATGTTCCTTGGCTTGCTGAGATGAAAAGAAAAATGAATACTAAAAAAAAATAGATGGCGGCTAATATATAATCTTTCTATTGTTGGGAAGTTTTAGTGGAGAGATTACGTGCCATCTCGCGTTTTATCGATCGTAAGCTACATGTTTTCCAATGTCACAACTAATTCTATGATGGTCATTTTAAAGTACACTGATAATGTATCCTACCATCTCAAGTGTTTGATTGAAGTCTTGAGATGTAGTGGTTGCAATATGAAGTAATGATATTGGGTTTTTGGTGTTTTGTTGGTTATATATGTTATTGTAATTGTTTATAGTGAAAATGAAAATGTTAAAAGGTAACAGTATGTATCGGGGGTGTCTGGCTAAAGATTACCTTTGCTTTAAGAAAGCTTATAAGCTTCTTGAATGTGTATGTTTTAGGTTTTTGTTGGAGAGCTAATGACTATTTGGAGGTGAAATACGCTATTAATGTGAAGCTTACTCAAACAACCCCTAAATCTCTAAAGTTTGACCTAAGGTTTTTTATTGTTGGTGAGTATACAATGTGTGTGTTATGATGTAGATATTTACCAATATATAATTCTGTAATAAATGGATTTTCAACGCAAAACTTAGGATCTTAGGGGGTGTTTGGATTGCTTATTAAAACTTAGGATATGCTTATTGCTTTTTAAAATTTCCTTAGGGCTTTTGTTTCTGTTGGATTCTTATACATTAGCTATAAAAGTTTGAATTTATTATATCTTTGTCCTTTGAGTTCATGTTTTATTTTAATTTATTTGTTGTTTCAAAAATATGTCGCGTTATGATGACCGCCATGGTGGTAAATGTCTCAATGTTGGTGATTTGGCTTCAGACACTAGATCACGTGATTTAGATGACCTTAGCAAATTGGAAGGTTAGTAGTTCGACCCTCTGTATTTTATATAGGTTATCTATGTTTAGTCAATTTACTGTCAGAAATTGACTCCTGCATTTCCTCATAAGTTAGTCTTGCTGTTCTTTTAAGTTATTAGTCCACGAGATTTGACACATAACCTTTTGTCACTTTGACACTTTCAAAGTTTACACGTTTTCGTTCCAGACACCACAATATGAGATCGATATCCCATTCACACTACAATTGGTGAAAATGCAATTTTCGACCAAAATTTTCCAACAACTTATCCAACATAGGCAAAAATAGAGAAGCTCAAAAGATGTCAACAGTGGATTCTTAACCCACACCTTATTGAGTCAGAACTTTATTATATCTCCTTTATGCATAATTCCGGGCAAACATAGTGCATCAGTATTGATATGGTAACATGAAAATATTGTGACTGATCGATGGTATTGGAACATCACATGACCACATTTTAGTGGGATGAATTATGAGACTTTGTGGATAGAGAAACAAGATTGATCATGCTGTGTACGACGTGTGTGTGGTCTGATATCTGTTATTGACTTATTGTGGCTCAAGATGAATTTGATTGTCACTTGAGTGATTACGAGTTGGGTAAAAAGAAACATACCTTTATTTTCATTATGTAATTAATTAAGGGTTGTGTGGGATTACGTAGTGAGAGTGTTTATATGTTATTTGTTTGTGATGAGTTAGATAAGACTATATGTTTATATTAGAGCAAGTATATTGAGTTGTTTTATGGCATATTTTGTTGAAAGGTGTATTTTTATGTCTTGAACTTTTAACTTGAGGTGATTACAAAGTAGAATATCTATAGTTATTATTTGTGAACTTTTCACAGATGACATTGAGCGTCTTGCGGAAAAGGTGGGAAGTTTGACTAGAACATCACTAGGTGTGGATCAGTGCACGAAACATTAATCAAGAATAACTATCCTCTTGGCCCGGTTATAATTGTTTTCTTTGTGTCCGTCGTCATTGGATCATGTAAGATTATCCTTCTTCTTACTCGCCACACAAGCTGATTTTCAACAGTTGACTTTTGCATTTATATCATACCTGACTCTCTTGTAATCATTAAAATTATTTCATGTCGATTAAGAAAGGTTAGGTCTAATTTGTGTTCTTTTTATCGTCTATTGCAGCTCCGTTTCAGATAATCAGGATGACAACAAATGGTGGAATGGCTTGAAGATCAATTAGACGATCACTAATGGCTGCATTTCAAACTTTGTTGTTTTTACCCATAAAGAAACATTGTTACTTGAAAATCTAACTAGAACAACTAATTATTAAAGATTCTTCAAGCATATGGGTTTTATCACTTTATGGTTATGCTAACCTTTTCGAATTGTTTTCATTTGTTTCAACAGTCTCTAAGCATCAATCAGTTTCTGATATTATATGATATTGTAAGAATGTATTAAGTATTGTGTAAATTATTGCACATTCTTATTCTTATGTTTCCAATAATCTTTCCAGTATAGCTATAAAGATGTACTCTTTTATTTTATTGTAGTTTAAATGAGTTCTTGGCATAGGCTTTGATTTTTATCATTTAACTTACATAAGGATGTACTCTTTTATTTTAATGTAGTTTTAAACTACAAGTTAATGAAAATTAAAAGAAAGGATAAATAGTGTTTGTGGTCGTGACTAAAAACTTGTCTATTGACAAGAATTGAAAAAGTTAGTCATCTTTGTGACCGTTGTTACATACGCTTGACACATGATATTGATAATGTATTAGGAATAACTGTATAAATCATTATTACTCTTATAGTTATTATTTGTTGCACTATTTTGATCACATTAATGCAGTTATAATAGTATTGTTGCTCTTGAGAAGAGGGGTTTCAAAGAGCTTTGCTAGATGGCCTAAGAACAAACCAAGTATGTGTTTGGATTGCCCCGTTTTACCCTCTTTCTCTTTTGCCCATGATGTCCCCAACAAGGTTACTAACTTCTCCTTTGTTTTGATGGGTATATTTGGTGTCACAAAGGATGACTAATGATTATTGGTTTATTAGGATTTGATACGCAAATGCAACATGAGTAGGTGATTATGGCTGGATTATGACAGAGCTACGGTATTCATGGCCACCTTTAAACACGAATAGCTGACTGTGAGCCTATAATTGCGTTGTGACCTAGCTACGATATTTATGACCACCTATCAAATGCATAAGATTAGGAGATGCGGCTTTAAAAGAGTGACATTTTACCACGACCAAACAACAAATACTAATTAAGGAAACATTGATTTAATATATAACATACTTAACTATAATTTTTAGTAAAAACCCCGTGCGTGCACGGGTATTATAACTAGTAAGTAGGTATAATAAAACAAACAAAGCATCATTTTAAGGTCTAACTAAAATCACTGCACTATACTATCATCCAAAGACCAAAGATGGCGTGTTTTTCACCTCTGTTGATCACATTGCTGTTACTATGCTGTGTTGGGAGGTTGTATGGTAATGGATGTTATACGTCAATTATCAGCTTTGGTGACTCACTTGCTGATACTGGTAACTTAAAACAACTTGCTAAATTTAGTAACCGAGAGATTCCGGTTTTTTTGCCGCCTTATGGTGAATCTTTTATTAATGGATCAACTGGAAGGTGTTCTAATGGTCGCCTTATTATCGATTTCTTAGGTAACTTTACATAGTTACAGTTGATCTATGCGTGTCATCTTTTAAGTTTGTTACACATGCATGTTACTGTTGCTACCTTTGTTTATCCTAAGTGGGTGTTTGAGATATTCGAAGCAGGAAAAAAAAGTCAATAACTACGTTGTCCTTGAGTTTTATCCAAGGTTTTCCTATTAAGTATTTGCAAAATCATAAGATCCGATCAGGATTTTAAGATCCTAATATAATATCAAATTCCCAACGGCATTTTTAATATCAAACAAATCTATGAATTAGTATATATCTATCATAAACATAAAATTATAGGAATGTTTTATAAAAATGTTGTCGTAAGTTATGATTATAAAATGTGTAAAACAAGATTAACATTTTTTTTTAAATAATCCATAACGTTGTAGTTTTTTAGTTTGTTGTTAGAGAAAAATAAGATCGGACCGAATTAAATCTTAAGATCTTATGGTCAAGGTCAGAATCCTATAAGGTATTAAGCTTGCAAAGATCATATGCAGGATCGGGATCGTTTTTTCTATGTAGTATCGTAAAATCGTAAAATCCTAATATCATGATTGGAATGTTAACAACCATGGTTTTTTATCACTAACATTAGGACAACATAGATACTGACTTTTTATTTATTTGTGTTTTGCAACACTATTTTCTGATTAATTGTGTTTTGCCAAGTGCAATGATTTTAATTTCGCCAGTCGCGCGGATGTAGAACTCACCCCCAAAAGCTAGTTTAAAGGAGGAGGAGACACCTAGACTTTATAACCCACCGACCTATCTCATACTTGATCGATCTGGGATCGCAACAGTGTACTATTGAGTGTGTAGTAAAATTCACATCAATTTTAGACAAACACTAGTTATTGTTGCAAGTTTACGGTTCATAATATAATTTTGTCCCCTTAATGATCATTCCAATATATTGGTACCTTTGGACCTACTAAAAATATGTTAGTATAAGACTAAAATACACCGTTGGTCCCTAAACTTGGCACGGTGCATCGCGATGAGACGAAACTCGCCCTTTTCATCATCGGGGTCCCTATTTCAAGGTTTTCACTCGCTACAAGTCCTTTGACCAAGTCAACATCTGATTTTTGTTTTGTAGTCGAGGGTATTTTAGTCCATACACATTTATACTTTTATAACACATTTATATTTTACCCCTTCATCTTTCATCCTCTTCATCATCTACCCAAATCATTCATCTCCCCCAATGTACTTCATCAGTCTCTCATTAGGAAAGCAAGAAAGCTGGTTGAATGCTCCTTTTAGCAAAATATTTTATTGTGTCCCAAACCACAAAATGAAAGATACATTTTCTGTTGTAATAAATGAATTCATTTTGTAATCAGTTACCCTCAAAATTAAATATTTGGAAAAATCTTATAAACACATTTTGAGACACACTTGGTTCATTAGAAAAATATACTGTAATAACTTTCAGAAAAAAAATATAGAAATTAGTGTAAAACTGAAGTTGTTTTCGGTGAATAATTCAAAAAGATGTATACATTGTTTGCAAATGTTCTATAATACAGATTCATTTTGAGACGGGACATAACCAAAAGCAAAAGGCTCGTTTATTCAGTATACACTATAATGCGTTTTTTGTTGATATTGGAAACAAAATTTCTTATACATGACATGATGAAGTTTGCGTTTTCACTGGTTATTGGCTTTCTTGATTTATAACAATCCCTTGAGATCCGAATTTTAAAGGTTGCAAAAGGTTATTAAGGCATAGGAAGCTCGAATTATAACTTAACAAAATGGGTCAAATCTTGAGTTTGACATTTGTGGTCTTCATTACTTAAAACTCACCGGAACGAGTTAAATGATCTCTTGGGTTGGATGGCACTTCTCATATAGCAGAAAATTCATATACTTCTCACTTATTGTCACAAGTCAAACAGGAGGAATTAGTTAAAGAGATGACCAACCAGGTTTTTAGCATAATAGGATAGAACCTGTTGAGTGTGACTATAGAAGCTGGAGCTATAGGACTCCCAACCCTTTTGAAGTTGGCACATGTAATGTCGTTGAATAAGAAACAAGAATTGGAGACAAAGAAGAAGCTACCTGCGGCAATAAATTTAGGAAGAGAATTTTAGTTTCATTCGGTATTTGTTTGTCAAGTGAGTGGAGAAGAAAGTGACTGACTATACATGCTACCGTGTTCCCAAGTGATCATTGAATTGTCAAAATACCACACAGAAGAGTTTAAGTGTCTAGTTTGTGAAAGTCTTCTTGAAGATGGAGTACATTGTGAAAGTCTTATTAATGCAAAGGCTAATTCTGCAGCTGCAGTTGAAACAGCGTCTGCGGGACCTTTCTCATTACAGTTTTTGCTTAGCCAAAATGTCGTGGGAGACTCAAAGCCTTCGGAGACGGGTTGTGATGATCAACTAATACAGAGTTGTAACAGTTCTGATCCACAAGTAGCACCAGCAAGATCACAATCTTTTGCAAAGAGGAGTCTGCTTTGGCTTATGGGCAGGCAGAAAAATAAGGTTGTTCATTCAAATTTGTCCACAAGTGTTTGAGATTTTTTGTCCCCAAATATGTTATTTTTCTGTTAGATGATTGAAAGGTACTTCGTAAAGATTCTTATGAGTATAAAGATATTCAGATTGATCCAATTAAAGTAACTATAATACAAAGTGTATGCAATTTCATGAGTACTTGCTTTAGGTCTATTCTTTTGTTTTTATTCTTACTTGCTTAGCTCTAAAAGCTTTGGACTAATTGAACATGTTTTGTTTTTGTAAAACTACATGATTCATGTGATTCAACAAATTTATTACATGCTGTTGCTGGGAGTCTTACTATATCTTGTATCATAGTACACACAATGGATTTTTTTTATATATGACAATAATACTATGTAAAAAAGATGCATAAGGAAAACAAGAAGACGTGTACATCTCAAAATGTAGCTAATTTACATGAGGATTAAATTCAATGAGATTTCATATCCAACATGTCTACCAACTTTAGCAAATCTATAGAGTTTCACGGTGCGGATCATGTTGTTTTCTTTATAGAGATCAATAGCGGTGGGTTGTTTATATCGATGAAGAAACAAGAGTACACGAGCTACCTTTATTCATCAAAGGCTAACCGGAAGGAGGGCACATTTTGCTAAACCCTCTTGCCTAGTAGATGGTATTGTTATCTTCATTTGACTACAGTGTTAGTAGTTTGGTAAAGATGGTTTTGTTTTTCAAAGAGACCAGGTTCAAACAGTCTCTCCAGGTTTTTTATATGTGACAAAGAGGACAAGTACTATGTGACAAAAATTTGAAGAGAATAGAAAAGATGTCAATGCTATTAAAACGAATTAAGGACTTTGTTCAAACAGTCTCTCCATTCGCAGGCTCACCACCAGGAGAAAGCTCTGCTCTTCCCAGTTGCACTGGTCAAGTATACTCGTACTCGTTACAGGTTTGTAAGGCAAGATGGGGGTGTTGAAATTTGGGGAGATGAATGATTTGGGTAGATGATGAAGAGGATGAAAGATGAAGGGGTAAAATATAAATGTGTTATAAAAGTATAAATGTGTATGGACTAAAATACCTCGACTACAAAACAAAATCGACTTTGACTTGGTCAAAGGACTAATCTGCATTTAATGGCCATGTTTTGGACTGTGGCGATGAATATGGCGGTTTAGTCCCATCGCGATGCACCACCCAAGTTTAGGGACCAACGGTGTATTTTAGTCTTAGTATAAATTAAGTTTATGATTTAAATTTCACATTTCTAATAGATGATACTAGTACATTATTTTTTTGGCATTGTAATAACCTTCAACAATGTTAAAGATGAATAATACACATGATGAGCTTAGATCCAAACATCAACTATGTTAAGAACTTTGTTTTGCTGATGTAAAAGATGACACCCATTCCCCCTTGATTTTTCAGACCGCCTTCCTTGCTCCACGACACAATAACTGTAACAGTTACCATGAAGTTGCTTTGTATAGATTTCTACTTTAGGAGCTAAAAACATGGGCTTGGAATGAGTTGGTATGCTTTATAAACGAACGGATTAGCAAACAAGTCATCATCCTACGGACAAGCATCTCCTTTTCCGACCTGAGAGCTTTCTAGTGTTTTCTTGCTTTAATACAATACTTCGCCTTCATAAACGATTTTAGGTTTTTCTTGGTTTATGTAGCTGAGAGTCTGGGACTGCCGTTGGTACCACCATATGTGCACGAGAAAGAGATTGACAATGTTGTAGCATTTGCACAAGGAGTAAATTATGCAGTGGCGGGTGCAACAGCATTAAATTCATCAGTTCTTGCAGCAAGAGGGATTCTGAATCTTTTGACAAATGCATCTTTGGAAGTTCAGTTGGAATGGTTTAAACGATCATTGCCTTCTATTTGTGGCAACGCATCAGGTAACCAAGTGTGTGCATTTGCTTCTTCAAGTATGCCATTGTTGTTATACAGGTACAATGCAAGCTAGTGATTCGAACAGTCTTTAATGAAATCTCACAAGTATTGATTGGTCATGATTGTTGGCAGATTGTAAAAACTTTATTGGACGTTTTTGATCTTAGTGGGAGAGATTGGAGGAAATGATTACAATTACCCAATATTAGAAGGAAACCCAGTTGATGAGCTCAATTCATTAGTTCCTCTTGTTATTGATCGCATCATCTATGTAGTCAATGTAAGAAGCTACTCAAATCTTAGACGATACATTCTAATAACATAGTGTAAACTATAACTACCAAAATCTATATCACGCACACCTTTCAAAATTGCATAAATCATCACATATAGATGCTTAGTTTAGGACTGTGTATAATATTATGTTAGCTTTAATTTCATTATTTATTATTACAGGAGCTGATTGAGATGGGGGCTCAGACACTAGTTATTCCAGGAAACTTTCCAGTTGGATGCTTATCATCGTATTTGACAATATGCGGTTCTGAGAAAGAAGATTATGATTCAGCAACTGGTTGCCTTGTGCGGTTAAATGAGTTTGCTGAATATCACAATGAACTTCTGCAAACAAGACTAAATCAGATTCGAGAGCTTCATCCTAATGTCAACGTCATCTATGCTGACTACTACAATGCTGCTATGAAAATCTACCGATCTCCTG
The DNA here is from genome assembly GCA_022545495.1 of Chrysanthemum lavandulifolium. Classification (NCBI taxonomy): domain Eukaryota; kingdom Viridiplantae; phylum Streptophyta; class Magnoliopsida; order Asterales; family Asteraceae; genus Chrysanthemum; species Chrysanthemum lavandulifolium. The sequence goes on along the minus strand of CM040241.1, from coordinate 233,545,337 downwards.
ATAAATTTGGTATATAACATGTTATTTTGTTATAATATAATCATTAGTGCCAACTACTTTCTAGTTCCGCAGAAAGGTCTGCATTTTGACCCATTTACCTATAAATTGATCAATGTGGGCTACGTTTTTATCTTTAGCGGGTTAAATGGGTCAAGCTAATTTAAGTAAAAAGGGATTGAGTCAAACGGGTCAAAGTGGTCAAACGGGTTGGTCTTGAAATGTAAACTCATTAATTGGTTGTTTGGATTGCATTCTGGGTGAGTTTACATGATTATAGTATTTGTAAAACATATAGTCAAAAAAGTGTTTGGGAAAGCATGTTGGGACCTGTTTTGCTTTTTGATACAGCGTCTGCACGCAATCGCAAACACTCCCTTAAAAAACTCTCCGATTAGTTCCATAATGTTATAGTCTTACAACCTTGAATTAAAGCATCAATAACTTTTAGAAATCCAAAAAGTAGCATATTATGGCCGGCGCATCCTGACCAGTGGCGGAACTTGGCCATTTATTTTGGGGGGGCCGAATTTATTTTGGGGGGGCCGAATCGGAGATTTATTTATAACCTCAAATAAATTACCCCTAAAATCTACAATATTTACATTAGGTGTCGTAAATTTTGGGGGGGCCGGGACCCTCCCCTGCCCTCATTAAGGTCCGCCCCTGATCCTGACCAGTTTCACTCGCAATAGAAGTTACTGTTTGTTATCCATTACACATTATACCACCTGAGGTATTTAATGCTGTAGTTTGACACATAATCAGTTCATGATCTTGTTGGTTTGGAATACAAATTTTGCAGGATTTACAAATGGGGCTCTAAAGGCGTGTTGAGGAGGAGGAGGGCCATATCATTTCAACTTATTGGAAGAATGTGGACTTCCATCTACTATGTGTGATCAACCGGATACATATGTTAGTTGGGACGGAATACACTTAACAGAAGCGGCTTACAAAATAATTTCCAAGAATTTATATTACGGCCATATACCACACCCGAGTTTAATTCATTGTGTCCTACATCAACATTTCAATTGGAAGGCGGTTTATCGAGTTCAATTTAAGCTAACACAACCTTCAATATATATATTAAGCTACCAGAGCAGAAGCTAAAAGTATTTGTTCACATATTTGATCAGTAGTTGATATTCATATCAACCGCAAATTTAACATAATTGTTGTGATGTTGTAATTTTAATAGATGCAATACCCCTGTTGTGGATAATTTGAGATTACATTATAGTTTATGAGAACTGGGATCTTACTCGTTAATCATTGTGTTTAGTATTCTTGTTTGGGGATACTGATAGTGGCGCATTGAGTAGATGAGTACATATGGCAAATCAGGTGGATGTAATAGTTTCATATGTAACTTCATAGGCTTATCATCGGACCACTATAAATTCGTTACAAGATATCATTAAATCCATAAGAGTTGTACTCGTTTCTAAGCGACGGTATTATTCTATCTATTACTCGTAAAAGTGTTTCCTCATGGAAGTTCTATGTGACTTGGTTCTAGGAAGACATATTAAACAGGAAAAAGCACCAGCAAAACCATAACCATCCTGTTTCTGTTTTATACAAAAACAGGTTGAAATCCTTTGACTTTTTAGGTCAAAGATGTAACTTTTCATTTCATATCTAAAGGTTTATATGGGTTCGGGTAAATTTAAAAAAAGAAAAGTTTGACTTTTAGGCGGAAAGAAGTTACTTTTAGCTTTTTATGTCCAAGACAAGATCTATATGGGTTCTAAGAGTGAATTGCAAAAATCGTCCTTTTGGTTTGGTCAAATTGCATGTTTTGTTTGTAAGGTTTGGAAAGTGCAAGCGGTATCTTTGTGGGAAACTTTGGTTAGATTTCGTCTTTCTCTAAACTGAAATTACTAAAATACCCTCATCATTTTCCTTCTTAAATAGGCGGAACAAAGGGTTATTTTAGTGATTTCAGTTTAAGAAAGACGAAATCGGAACCAAGTTTCCCATAAGGATGCCTTTTGCACTTCCCGAACCATACAAACGAAACATGCAATTTCACCAAACCACAAACACGATTTTTGCAATTTACTCTGGGTTCTAATCAGAGGCGGAGATAAAGGGGGGTCCGGGGGGTCACATGGCGGAAAAAATTGTAGTGTAAATTTTCAAAATTTTCCGACTATTTTTGTAATATAACCTTCCCAACGAACCAATTTTTAGTGTAGTTTCTAAAAACTATTATATTTTGCCCCCTCGACAAAAACTTTCTGGCTCCACCCCTGGTTCTTATAAAAACTTCAAAAGTTGGTATGACTTTTAGGGTCAACTTATTTCAGATGGATACAGGTGGCATAAGAGCATGAAGTATCATGGCGGAAAACGTTCGCCACTCCAACGTGGCACCCTCGCCACTTCTCGCCGGCCACCGCCACCACACCAACCACCCTCGCCGATCCCCTATTCGCCACCCCAACGACGAGCAAGAAGAAAAAACATTTTTCTGTTAATTGTTTCTTTTGTGTTTGTGTTTGTGTTTTTAAGTGGGTGGGTGGGGCCCAAATAAAGAGGTTTGAGTTAGTTGTGATTGGGGGGTATTTTTAAGTGAGTGTGTTGGAGTGATGTGGAAGTGATGTGGCACAAGTGAGGCTCAAATGAAGCATTTTATAGGTGATGATGAATATAATAAACATAAATAAAACATATAAACGCAGCGGAATCATCACCAACAACGGATCCATATTGCCATATGATCAATCAAATAAAACATAGATAAGGTTTATACCTTTGTAGCGTGATTCCGGTTACGAGACACCAATCACCTCCACGAATGGAACCAAGAAACCAAAAGACCAATGAGGTTGGCCTTTCCCAATGTGTGAAACACACTACACGTCTAACGATCACCCTTTGATGCTAGTCTTAACCCTTGTACCAATCCTTGCACAAGACTACCCTTAGAATTATCAAGGAAGGAAAAACAAAACAAAACCCTTGTGTGTGTGTGTTTTGGCCGCAAAAGAGGGAGGGAGGAAGAGGTTTTAAGACCAAATTGTAACTTACCAATTATCATCAATCATCATCAATTCTCATCAATTAGTATTAATGCTAATTGATGTCAAATCATAAGATACACATTAGGCCCTTCAAAGTCCAAATACTCCACTTTACCCCCTTATGTAACAAAGGTTATACATAATGTAAATACGATAAATACATTATGACAATGGTGTCTAAGTGTATATGTGTGTGACCCCATAGGCTCACATATGACTAGCCATATAATTATTTATTATGACACGAGCATACTCCAACAGCTCCCACTTGCGACGTCATAATAGATAAGTAATTATACAAGCAATGGTTAGCGTCTAGCAACACGCCAATGCCCCTAGTGATATGTGAGGTCAGTTTCTTAAACATTTCATTAAATGGTTTATATGTCATATATCCCTTTGTTTCAGATACCATGTTGAATATTAGACATGGATCAAAAGTCATTCTAATTGTTCAACTATTATGTTCTCGATCTTGATATTGAACAAGATTACCAAGTGAATTAAGATTCATCTTAATCTCATTTGGGTACGCCATACAAACATCTGCTCAAATCATCGAGGGCCCAATAGTATCTAACTCCAAATCATGTGGAGGAACAAATCCTATTTTGACTGCACGTGTCATTCATGTGCTTCAAATCATTCCTGATAGTGGCCTTTATAACTACCTTGTTCAGGACAGCGTTTAACCATATCAAGGAATGAAACTCCACACATGCAAAACCTGCTTGCATCTCAAGTCTAAGGATAATAGACATAACCATTTTCGAGATTCACTATATGACGCCGATCCATGCAGTGAATACTCGTAGGTTGGGTCAGTCCAATGCTCATCACCATGAACAACATGTGAGTTTGGCAAAAAGGTCACCAACACACTCACAATTGTCTTAATTTGATGGTACTCCCGTACCGTCAACCGACAATGGACAAGTTTTGAATGAAGAAAATCATTCATGGATTTAAACATGCAAATATAGAATACAGTTGATATGAATGAAAATGATAATAACCATTAAATCAATTCATTACAAAATATAAACTGCTTAGCATTCCAATTATTCAAATACTAAAATAAACAGATCTACATGAGACTACTAGCTGGTCGAAGTCCAATGTTCCTAGCATGCCCAACATGTTTCGTGCAAGGCATTGCTTTAGTAAGAGGATCAGCTAAGTTGTCATCTGTGTGAACTTTTAGAAGACGAATATCACCACTTTCGATAACTTCTCGAATGTAATGAACTTTCCGACGAAAGTGTTTGGCACCCTTTTGAACACCAGGTTCATTTGCAATGATAATGGCACCTGTATTATCACAGTACATATCCATGGGTAGTTCATTGCTGGGGACAACGCCAAGCCCAGAAATGAATTTTCGTATCCAAATCGCCTCCATTGCAGCTTCGGAAACAACAATGTATTCTGCTCAGAGGACATTGCAATCGTGCTCGCTTTGAACTCTTCCAACAACGCCCTCCATTCATGATGAAAACGAATCCGCTTTGGGACTTGGTGTCATCACGATCGGTCTCGCCAACCGCATCGATATAGCAAGTGATACCGAGCTCGCGGTTGTCATCACCACCATAAACAAGAAACATATCTTTAGTATTACGAAGATACTTTAATATGTTCTTAACAGCGGTCGATGACATTCACCGGATTCGTTGATACCTACTGTCGGTTCTCGAGCGAACGCTACATCGTGTCTAGTGCACTTACATCGATACATGATGGATCCCACAGCAGAAGCATATGGGATACCCTTCATCCTTTTCACCTCTTCGGGTGTAGAGGGTTCTTGAGTTTTACTCAATTCCGTATTCGGTTGCATTGGAAGATTTCCACGTTTTGAATCTTGCATCCTAAATCTCTTTAGGATTTTGTCAATGTATGCACTTTGACTCAAGCCGATTAACCGCTTTGATTTATCCCTGTAGATCTTGACTCCAAGTATGTACGCAGCTTCGCCTAAGTCTTTCATTTCAAAACAATTTCCAAGCCAAGATTTTACATCTTGTAGCATTGGAATGTTGTTTCCCATGAGTAATATGTCATCGACATATAAGACTAGGAATACGACATTACTTTCACTAGTTTTCTTATATATACATGGCTCATCAAAGTTTTGAGCGAAACCAATCTTTTTGATTTCTTCATCAAATCTCTTGTTCCAACTCCTAGATGCTTGCTTTAATCCATAAATAGATCTTTGAAGCTTGCACACTTTGTTGGGATGTTTAGGATTCACGAAGCCCTCGGGTTGCACCATGTAAACATCTTCGTTTAGGTGGCCGTTCAAGAAGGATGTCTTGACATCCATTTGCCAAATCTCATAGTCATAGTACGCTATGGCTATAAGAATCCTAATAGCTTTAACGTCGAGAACAAAGAGAAGGTCTCTTCATAGTCAATCCCGTAGGTTTGAGTGTGACCTTTTGCTACTAGACGCGCTTTATAGGTGTGTACATTGCCATCCATGTCGGTATTCTTCTTGTAGAGCCATTTACTCCCAACGGTTTTAGCATTAGGAGGCAGGTCAACTTCGACCCAAACTTCATTCTCTTTCATGGATTGCATCTCCGATTTCATAGCTCCGAGCCATTTATCGCTTTCAGAAATCGATAATGCAGCTCAATAGTTAGCAGGTTCATCTTGATCCCCTAACTCATGTTCCTCAGCATCGACATAGAAACCATATCGCTCAGGTGCTTGAGGTATCCTTGCGGATCTACGAATCGGAGCAACATCTCTATGAGGCTCGACATTTTCATGTTCAGTCTCATTTCGATGCTCACTAGTGTTACCAGAAGGTTGTGCATCTTCACTTTGAATTTCGTCAAAGTCTACGGTGCTCCCACTTGCTTCTTGTGAAATGAGACTGTTCTCAAGAAACTCAGCATAACGAGCAACAAATATTTTGTTCTCGGGTGGGTAGTAGAAGTAGTAACCCATCGTTTCCTTTGGGTATCCTACGAAGATACATTTGATAGATCTAGACTCAAGTTTGTTTGGCGTTTCTCGTTTCACGAGGGCCTCACAACCCCAAACCTTCAAGTAAGACAAGTTAGGGACTTTCCCATGCCATATTTCGTATGGAGTCTTATCTACCTTCTTGGTTGGAACCATGTTGAGAATGCGAGCAGCAGACTCTAGGGCATAACCCCAAAAGGACATTGGCAACGTTGTTAGACTCATCATAGATCGAACCATGTCTAGCAAAGTTCGATTTCTCCTTTCAGATACACCATTATGTTGTGGTGTATGTGGAGGAGTGAATTGTGAGACTATCCCACACTTTTTTAGATGATCTAAAAACTCTTGACTCATATATTCGCCTCCACGATTGGATTGAAGAGCCTTTATAGTCTTATCGAGTTGATTTTCTACCTCACTTTGAAATACTTTGAACGTTTCAAAGACTTCATGTTTATGTTTAATCAAGTAAACATAACCATATCGACTGAAATCGTCGGTAAAAGTGACGAAGTAGTTAGCTCCTTCCCTAGACATGATCCTAAATGGGCCACATACATCAGTATGTATGAGTCCAAGTAGGTCTTTAGCTCTTTCTCCAACATGGGAAAAAGGCTTGCGCGCCATCTTACCAGATATGCAAGAAACACATTTATCAAAAGATGTACCGTCAATTGATTCTAAAAGCCCATCTTGTTGCAGCTTCGTAATGCGTTTCTTGTTTATGTGGCAAAGACGACAATGCCATAGAAAAGTGGAATCCATGTTACGTTTAGATTTCTTGTTGCTAACATTATATATAGAACCATTGTTTGAATTAGGATCACGCATATCAATTTCAAAAATACCATCTCTAGGAATAGCATTAAAATAAAAAACATTATCCTTAGAAACCGAAATGCCAAAATCCGTAAAACATGAATGAAACCATCATCCTTCAAACGAGAAGTGAAACAACACCTTTAGTAATAGTAGGTGCGAAATGACAATTATTCAAAACAATAACTAGTCCATTAGGAAGGATTAAATCATAGCTTCCTATCGCTTTGACCGTGCACGATTCCCATTACCAACGTGACAGTCCAAAGCGCCATGCTTCAACTTTCGACTTCCCTAAGACCGCACATCATTACAAATGTAAGTCCCACAACCCGTATCATATACCCGTGATTTATTAGGAAAAGTATAGAGTTCTATAGTGAAGATACCGATGAACTAGCCCCGCTAGCCTTGCTCTTCTTCAACTCGCCAGTACACCGGACGCTTTCTCTTCCAGCGTGCCCTACCATTCCACGTGATGGCGGTGCGTCCTTGGCTGGGTGCTCCTTTTAGCGGTGGGGACTTTAGGTTTGGGGCGTAAGCAAGCTTACCTTGCCTTTCCTTGTCCCTTGCCGTGTGCTTGCGGTTTCCCTTGTTCTTTTTCTCGGATTTTGCCTTGCTTGATAGCTAGGACAACTGGAGCTTTCTTGGGCATACCTTTTTTTGCAAGTTTGAGCATATTATGCAGTTCATGTATGGTCTTGCCCATGTTGTGCATGTTGTAGTTTCGCACAAATTGTTCAAATTCCTTTGAAAGTGAGGCTAGTATCATGCTCACTCCAAGGATATGAGAATGGGGTATCCAAGCCGCTCCATCTGATCCAGATAGCCTTTCATTTTCATGATGTGGCTACTGACCGATTGTCCTTCCTCCTGCTTGCAAGCATGGAATGATCTAACAGTTTCAAATAATTCCTGCTCAGCTTGCTGTTCGAACATTGTTCTTAGTTCGGTTATCATGTCAAATGCTGTGAGGTCCTCTAAATTCTTTTGAATTTCAGGGATCATGCTCGCAAGCATAAGACAAGCGACTTCTGCTTGCTCATTAAACCTACGAGTGTAGGCATTACGCATGCGCAGCGGTGACATTTTCAAAGCAGGAGGCTCGTGTAAAGCTCGCTCCGGATGGTAAAACTTTTGTTCGGACTTGAGGACAATCCTCAAGTTTGGTACCACCAAAAGTTGTTACCATTCAATCTCTTTCTAGAATTGATCCGATTGACGAGTTGTTGATGGTTTGAGTTGGAGTTGTCATCTACAAAACAAACAAAATTCAAATTTTAGTATCATTCAATAATTAATCCTTTTAAAATTAACTACCCAAGTTTTATAAGAAAACAATTAATTTTGCGAAAAAGGCTAAGATCCTCATTGAGATTCCACCATCACATCAGTTGATCTGCTAGCAATGGTGGATTCAATAGGTAGGTAACGTCGACCAATTGCAAATCAAGTGAAACTCTTAGATCCTTATGGGACCCATGGCACTAGTGAACAAGCATCTAGTGTCAAGCTGGCATGTTTAGTCTCATCCTTGCCTCGGGTCAAGGTCTCACCGCTTAACTCGATTAAGTCATCCAATTTGAGAACGTGCGAAAATAAATCTAGGTCCCACGCATAGACAATAATCACCTTGGGTTACAATTCAACCTAGGTCCTACGCATAGGCAAAAAGTAATTGCAAGTGTTCTCAAGCGATTGACGGCATGACTTAAATTTGTGACGGTAAAATATTTTGATTTGAATCAAAAAGGTGTACGAAAAAGCATGCATTCATTCTTCGTAGCACAAGTTAAAACTCTTCTTAACTTAACTCTAATCATTGTTTTAATTTATGTGTGTCAAGTTGTCCATTTTCAAGTCTAATATAGAACCTATGTGGATTATAATAGAGATAGGACAATACATAAATCAAATAACATACATAACAAGTTAAGTGTTATTTTAAAACAATGATTTTAAGTTAAATCCATATTCAAACTTAGTTAAACTAAATCATAAGATTTAGTTTGAATATGGTTTGTGTTATGCTTTAAGTTTTAGAAAACGATTTGCAAGTTATATACATTCACAACATGCATAATAAGCAAACAACCAACACACAACCACAATATGCAAAGCCTCAACCGATGAAAGAACCTATGCTTGGTCTCGTGAGCCATCACGAGAACCAAGAGTCATCTAGGGACATAAACCACAACCACACGGAGGACTCCCACTTGCTCCAAGAGCAAGCTAGGACAAGTAGAAGCCCATTATGCACATGAAAAGTGAATCTGCCAGCCCAGAATTTATGCATTCGGAGGCCCAAACGGCCTAGAAGGAGTCATCCTCGAGCTTAGCACCAAACTACAAAGTTGTGGGCCCATGAGTTGTCTACCTGCAGCAAAAATTTGGTTAAAAAATATGCCACCAATCACCGGGAAACGCCGTTTTACTGCAGCTTGTACGAGCAGCCATTTTGCATCTTTATGTCTTTTATGCTTCGCCATTCCATTCCAAGCATCGGTTACAATATATATAATGTAAAATACATCTAATCTACTATCTATCTATTGTAAAATGCCCAAACAATGGCAAAAACCAAATTAAAACTCATACATAAAGGCCGAAACAATGGCAAACCCCAAATAACAAGAAATAAACGACAATCACAATCATTCATAGCACAAGTGGTCTAGGTTTTCATCGGCTTTGCATATACACATAATAATACCATAAAATTATGAACATAACAAGGTGTTGGCTAATCCCATGAGCAAACATGCATGTATTTGCCATGGGAACAATTTAAATGACATGAAATAAAAGAATTAGCCAACGAATCGAAGAAATAATCAACAAGAATTAAAACCCCGATTGGTACGCGAGTAAAATGGATTTAGGTTCTCAAACCTACTGATATTAGACCTTCTAAAAATCATTTTACCTCAGAAAATAAAGCCTTAGGGGCTGTTTTCAAATCGTATCAAGAATCGATTAAAACAACGCGATAAAAGCCATTTTTTGCGTACCGAACACATAGTTTAATTAACGTATGCGAAACCAATGGCCATAGGACCAAAAATCATAGATCTTTATATTACTAATAATATTCCTAATCCATGAAAAATAGAGCCCTCGGGGCTGTTTTGAAAGTGGTTGCATAAAACACTTAAAAAACACGCGTTTTTGACCATTTTTTCGCATAGCCGATAATCATATGGCACATATGATGGCTCGTGATACCACTATAGGTGATGATGAATATAATAAACATAAATAAAACATATAAACGCAGCGGAATCATCACCAACAACGGATCCATATTGCCATATGATCAATCAAATAAAACATAGATAAGGTTTATACCTTTGTAGCGTGATTCCGGTTACGAGACACCAATCACCTCCACGAATGGAACCAAGAAACCAAAAGACCAATGAGGTTGGCCTTTCCCAATGTGTGAAACACACTACACGTCTAACGATCACCCTTTGATGCTAGTCTTAACCCTTGTACCAATCCTTGCACAAGACTACCCTTAGAATTATCAAGGAAGGAAAAACCAAAAACAAAAACCCTTGTGTGTGTGTGTTTTTGGCCGTACAAAGAGGGGAGGGGAGGAAGAGGTTTTTTAAGACCAAATTGTAACTTACCAATTATCATCAATCATCATCAATTCTCATCAATTAGTATTAATGTTAATTGATGTCAAATCATAAGATACACATTAGGCCCTTCAAAGTCCAAATACTCCACTTTACCCCCTTATGTAACAAAGGTTATACATAATGTAAATACGATAAATACATTATGACAATGGTGTCTAAGTGTATATGTGTGTGACCCCATAGGCTCACATATGACTAGCCATATAATTATTTATTATGACACGAGCATACTCCAACAATTTTTTAACTTAAAAAGTTACAGTAATGGTCCATATGGTTTGCTTTGACTTTCACCGTTAGTCTTTTAACTTTCATCTTTTTTATAAATGGTTTTATACACATTTTTATATACGTTTTTATGCACATTTTTATACACACTTTTATACACGTTTTTTACACACGTTTTTAGACATATTTTTATACACATTTTTTACATGCTTTAATACACGTTTTTTATACGTTTTTTACACGTTCTATACACGTTTTTACACACATTTTTATACATATTTTTATACATGTTTTTACACACATTTTTATATACGTTTTTTACATGTTTTTAAATACGTTTTCACATTTTTATATACGTTTTTACACGTTTTATATCGTTTTAACACGCTTTTATGCACGTTTTTTGCAATTTTTTATGCACGTTTTTATACACGTTTAAAAAATGTATATAAAACTGTGTTAAAAAACGTGTAAAAAATATATAAAATCGTGTATAAAAAGTGCATAAAATCGTGTAAAAAAGCGTATATAAAAACGTATGTAAGTAATGTGTATAAAAACGTTTATAAATGTGTATAAAAATGTGTAAGAAAACATACATAAAACGTGCATAAAACTTGTATAAAACTTGTAAAAACGTGTTTAAAATGTATTTAAAACGTGTGTAAAAGCGTGTATAAAACGTAAAAACGTATATAAAACGTGTGTAACGCGTATAAAAAAGCGTGTAAAAATGTATATAAAAACGTGTGTAATAAACGTGTATAAAAACGTGTATAAAAATGTGCATAAAAACTTGTAAAAAACGTGTATAAAAACGTGCATAAAAACGTGTATAAAAACGTGCATAAAAACTTGTAAAAAACGTGTATAAAAATGTATTTAAAAACGTGTGTAAAAAGCGTGTATAAAAACGTGTAAAAATGTATATTAAAACGTGTATAAAAACGTGTAAAAATCGTATATAAAAACGTGTGTAAAAAACGTGTATGAAAACGTGTATAAAAACGTATATAAAAAAGATGAAAGTTAAAGGACTAACGTTGTAAGTCAAAGGAAACCACATGGACCATTATCAGAACTTTTTAAGTTAAAATGTCAAAGGACTAACGGTGAAAGTCCAATGCAAACGATGGGGACCAATATCAGTAACTTTTAAAGTGGTAACCGTCAATATTACGATATTGGTAAGTATTTGAAAGTATATTACGTATGTTGGTAATTAAATAAGTATGTTACGTATATTGGTTAATTTGAAAAAGTTTGTTACGTATATTCAGCCTTCACCCAATCTTATATAACGAGAGGATGCTACGTGGAGTGGTGACTAATAATCCAACATAACAATAGTTAATTTAAAGTTACATTAGTTTTTTTCTTCATGACTGATATAGAGCAGGGTTTAAACCATAAATAGCCACATATTATTTTATTGGGAAATGATACATGGACCTAAACTTAGGCTTAAACTTATACCTAAAATCAAGTGTCAGCATCCTGATAGCTACAGACAGGGACCCACTTATTTTACAACCCATAGGATGATACCAAGTGGTTTTAGGTCTAAATTTAGGCCTAAGTTTATATCCATATATCATTTCTCTATTTTATTATAGTGGACTTGTGAAGCAAAGGTGTCATTTGTTTTTTTCTTGAAGAAAACATTTTTTACTTCTTTTGTCTGGACGTGCTGAGTTATTTGTTTGTTTTTTCCAAACATAAACATATTTTTTCTTTTTTTTACTTTTTATATTTTAAAAAATTAGACATAAACTTCTTCAACACAAACCTTATGTATTCTTTTTCATCTATTTTTTTTAAAGGCACAAAAAGCATAACGGTCTTTTTCCATGAAGATGAAAATTTTAGATGTACCTCTTCTTCTGCAGACATGGCTTTTCTTCTGCATACATGATTTGCAGATAAAAATATAAAATTTGAGAAAAACAAATGACACTTTTGACCCAGAAAATCAAACTGATTTTTCTCAGTTTCTTATTAGAACCCATATCAATCTTGGACATAAATTTTAAAAAGGGGAAAATGACAAAAAAAAATGCATCGAACTTGACACCTATTATGGTTGTGTGTAGCCAACTATTTTTTTTTCATTGTAACACAAAACTTTTGAATTTTTGTCATTGTATGTACGATTTCCAACGTGTCACAACACGGACAACCAACTCATCGGTGTTACACGTGACCGCCAACCCATTTACCCACTATTACTTTCTAGGGATAATAAAAAAAATGTATCGAACTTGACCACTTTTGTCATTGTAACACAAACATTTTAATTTTTGTTAATGTATGTATCTAGTCAATCTAAACATGGCATCGTTAGTCCTTTATATTAACGGTCATAGCAAATAACTTAAAAAAATTTCTTACGCTTTCATCCCTTTGTATATGTTTTCGTTCGCTTTCTTACGTTTTCATCCGCTTTTATACATTTTCATTCATTTTCTTATGTTTTTATATGCCGCTTATATTAATTTTTACGCTTTTACATTTTCATCCGCTTTTATATGCTTTCATTCATTTTATGCGTTTTCATCCGCTTTTATAGCTACACACGTCCGCTTATTTTATTAATGCAACGTTAGTCCGTTATCGCCGTCCGATTTTACACGTTTTATCGATTTTACACGCTGCGATCGATTTTACGTTTTCGTCGTTTTGACACGTTTTCATTTGATTTTACATGTTTTCGTCTGTTTTACACATTTTTGTTTGATTTTACACGGATGAAAGCATATAAAACGGATGAAAACGTAAGAAAATCGGCTAAAAAGTCTAAAACCGGACGAAACGTATACAAAAGGTAAGAAAATGGATGAAAATATATAAAAACGGATGAAAACGTAAGAAAACAAATGAAAACATATCAAAAGGGATGAAAACGTAAGAAAACGAAAATTTAAGTTATGTGCTAACGGCCGTTAGTATAAAGGACTAACGATGCCAAGTTTAGATTGACTGGATACATACATTAACAAAAATTCAAAAGGTTTGTGTTACAATGACAAAAGTGGTCAAGTTCGATACATTTTTTTGTTATTATCCCTAAAAAGTAATAGTGGGTGAATGAGTTGGCAGTCCACGTGTAATACCCCGATGAGTTGGCAATCCACGTGTTGTGACACGTTGGAAATCATACATACAATGACAAAAATTCAAAAGTTTTGTGTTACAATGAAAAAAAAATAGTTGGCTACACACAATCACAATAGGTGTCAAGTTCAATGCATTTTTTTGTCATTTTCCCTTTTAAAAAGTAGTAATAACTTTGACATTAAAAGTCAAACTGCTCTTTTTTTCCCATTTTTATCCGAAACCATATTAATCGTGGACATGGATAGTCAATATCTTTTACCTTAGAAAGACTGTTAATTGGTTGATTTTGTGTGTATATCTGCAGGTGAAACTGTTAGTAACATGGATTGAAGGTGATCAAATACCACCACCCCATTTTGTTGCAAATCTGCTTGTTGAATTTACAAGTGGTTCTTGTGTGATTAGAACTCGTGAGGTGTTCTCACTCGTCTGTGTATGAAATCGTTTTCTGTAACTTTTCTTTGCTATCAATTGATTACAAGTTAGTGTTTAGATTAGTTTGTTGTTTAACATCGAGTCATTTATGTAGAATAATATGATTGATATTATTGTTTGTAATTGATTGCCTAGACAAAGTCTCCTACGAGACACATAAATACACAGAAACCCTATATGGTCATGGGATTGAGCCCGAAACATGGAAGAAGGCCTAATTACAAACATACAATATTACTACTAACACTACCCCGCAGTTTGAGCGGGAGGAAGCCGAACACTCAAACTGGCATGAAATTCTTCAAAAAGAGCTGAGGGAAGTCCCTTAGTGAAGATATCTGCAAACTGAAAACGAGAAGGCACGTAAAGTACTCTAACTTGACCTGTTGCCACCAAATCCCGAACAAAATGAATGTCAATCCCAATGTGTTTGGTCCGTTGATGCTGAACTGGATTCGAGGACATGTAGACGGCACTAACGTTATCTCAGTATACAAGTGTCGCAGAAGAAACTGGAGTATGAAGCTCTCGAAGAAGATTCCGAACCAACATGTTTCAAAGAATCGCATTGGCAACCCATGATATTCTCGCCTCGGCACTAGAACGAGACAGTCGGTTGGCGCTAGAGGACCATGACAAGAATTGTTGCCAAGAAATACACAGAGAGCGAGGTGGACCACGAGTAGATGGACACCCATTGAATCAAGATCGTAATAAGCAACCAATGAGGTAGTAGAGGATGAATACAATTGTAAACCATAATCCAAAGTACCACAGATGTAGCGTAAAATTGCTTGAGAGTAGAGAAGTGAGGCTCGCGGATCGTGCATATGAAGACACACCGGCGCACAAAGATAAGATATATCGTATGGGTGAAAGTGAGATCTTGAAGTGATCCCGCGAGACTCGGTATAATGTGGGATCAGATACCAAGATGCCATCAGTTCCCAGTTTAGACTCAGTGTCAACCAGAGTCCGATTGGATTTGCAACCAGCCATGTGAGCACACTCAAGGATCTCTGTAGCATACTTGCGCTGCGACAAGAACATACCAGAAGAGTCACGTGTAACAGATATGCCCAAAAAATAGTTAAGTGTACCCAAGTCTGTCATAGAGAACTCCTGATGTAGTGATGTAATAATACGTTGTAAAAGGCTATCAGAAGAAGCGGTCAGTACAATATCATCAACATATAGTAAAAGATAAGTAGTATTGGTCCCCTGATGATAGATAAACAGAGATGTGTCACAGCGACTATGAGTAAAACCAAGCCCAAGTACATATGTAGCAAAACGCTGAAACCAAGCCCGAGGAGCTTGTTTCAACCCATACAGTGATCTGCGTAACAAACAAACATAATCTGGGTGCTCAGTATCACGGAAACCAGGTGGCTGATGCATGTAAACAGTCTCAGATAAATCCCCATGTAGAAATGCATTCTTAACATCAAGCTGGTGAACCGGAAAATGTCGAGAAGCAGCCAAACTGAGAACAGTGCGTATAGTGCCAGGTTTAACAACCGGGCTAAAGGTCTCATCAACATCAACCCCACTATCTGAGTGCTGCCATTCGCGACAAGGCGAGCCTTGTAGCGACTGAGTGTACCATCAGCCAAGTACTTATGTCGAAATAACCACATACATCGAATAACATTGGTGGCCGTAGGACGAGGTACAAGAATCCAAGTTTTGCTTTTAATAAGAGCATTAAATTCATCATATATAGCATTTAACCAATTGGGGTCATGAAAGGCATCGTTATATGAACAAGGTAAAGGGGAAACGGTAGACACATGACAAGCATAACGGGGATTGGGATGGGTAGTCCCGACACGAGAACGTGTAACCATGAGATGAACCGACTGCGTGGTCGAGTTAGGGTCAGCAACATGGGGGGTTCTTGGGAAATGGAAATGGGGCCGTTGGGAGTGTGGGAGAGGTGTTGGTGGAGTTGGTTGAGTTGGTGAAGGAGGTGAGGTTGGTTGTGTAGGATTAGGTGAAGTTGGTTGTGTAGGAGGAGGGTCTGGTATAGGTGACGGAGGTGAGGTTGGTTGTGTAGGATCAGATGGAGCTGGTTGTGTTGGTGGAGTTGGGGTTAGTTTTATAAGGTTGGAAATGATGTTAGGTGAGTCATCTAAGAAGTCGTAGGATGGTTGCATGGTGGGTGTGGTGGTGCCAAAGGGAAAAACGGTTTCGTCAAAAGTGACATGGCGAGATATAATGATTTTATTGGTGTTTAGGTCTAAGCAACGATAGCCACGATGATTGGTGGCATGACCTAAAAATATGCATGGTGTGGCTCATGGTCCAAGTTAGTGGTTAGTGTCTATATGAGGGTAACATAGGCACCCGAATACACGTAAAAGATGGTAGTCAGGTGAGGTGCCAAACATGCGTGTAAAGGGAATGTCGTTATCAATGGCACGGAAGGTAGAATATTTAAGAGGTGAGCAACCATGTTGAGGGCTTCAACCCAGTAGTTTGGGGGTAGATGTTCTTGGAAGAGGAGGGTGCGTATAAGGTTGTTAATGGTGCGAATCATGCGTTCAGATTTACCATTTTGTTGAGAGGTGCGGGGACAGGAGAATCGAAAGTGGATCCCATTGTCGTTAAATAATTTATAAAAAGCATGGTTATCGAATTCACCACCATGGTCACACTAAAAGACTTTATTTCACGGTTGAATTGAGTTTTGACAAAGTTGCGAAATAATGTAAATTTGGACAGAACATCAGACTTATGAACTAACGGATAGACCCATACAAATTGAGAATAATGATCCAAAAAGAGAACATAATATTTAAAACCAGATAGACTTGGTATAGGTGATGTCCACAAATCCGAGTGAATAATATCAAAACAAGTATGAACTAAAGTAGAAGAACTGACAAATGGAAGTCGCACGTGTTTGCCAAGCTGACAAGCATGACAAAGCACAGGAGATTTCTCTTTATTACAAGAAATTGAATTATTAGAAATAATATTACGCAACACTTCACTTCCTGGATGTCCAAGTCGTTGATGCCACGTATATTGACTGGTGAGGTAGGCTTGAGGTATAGGAGATGGCTTGGTGACAGGGTAGAGGTCGCCAAGGTATCACAATGAGCAAAGACCGACGAGTTTGAAAGTCCTTAACAGAAAAACCAAAAGGATCAAATTCAACAGTGCAATGATTTTCACATACAAACTGACGCACAGAAATCAAGTTTTTAACAATATTAGGAGTGATTAGAAAATTATTTAGATGTAGCGGGCGAGAAGGAGTTGGTAAAATGCTACGGCCAGAGTTGGTGACAGGAATAGTGTGACCGTCACCAACCGCAACAGATGAATAAATGCTAGAATTATAAACATCACTAAGATTGTTGACCGAGTCATTAATATGAGAGGACGCACCTGTATCCATGTTCCAGTTACCGGGAGCGGGTTCATGAAGGGTGGTAGTGGCGAAGGCATGTGGTAAAACAGTTTCCTGACCCATGATAGCTCCTAACGAACCCCCTGCTTGAGTGGACTGTGCTGCGTGAATTGGGGCAGGTCCAAGAATGCCAGTGGTTTGAACCAGCTGGCCAAAACTAAAATGAACTGCTGGTGAACCTGCTGGATGAACCGGGTGCGTGAACTGCTGCTGTTGGACCTGGGGTTGAACCTGTGGATGACCCTGCTGCTGAACCGCATAAATGGACTGGCTGGGAGTTTGACCCGTGGGATAGTTGGACTGGGCAGGTATCGAGTAAACAAATTTCTGACCTGGCGCTATCCCATGAATGTGGGGGTTCACAAATGAGACAGGGGGTCCAGGCGTGGCAACTTGGTGTCCAACTGTTGGTGAACCAGCCAATAGAGCAAGTGGAGGGTTTGATAACGTGGTACTGTTTGTACCAGTGGACCCAAGCTTTGCCAAAAGGTGTTGCAAAGTAGTTATTTCATTGGAAGTTAACTGATGTGAAGGTGTTGGAATTTGGGGAGCAACATGGGCATGCACACCATGCGTCCCACTGTGTAAAAACCTGCATGATGACCCAAAACGACAAGAGCCTTTGCTCCAATTAATACATGGCTTGTTAACTTTGTCCATGGGGTTGGATGACCGGCGAGGGTTGGATCCGATGTTTGCTAGGAGGACCATGGGTGACGAGGAGGTTGAGTCGGACAAGGTGTCGGTGGTACGAGCCTTCAACCGCATCTCCTCCGTGGTGAGCATAGAGCGAACGGTTTTGAGATCGGGAAAAGGATCCCTATGGGCAATAATGGTCGCCACGTTATCAAACCGTGCGGGTAATCCTTCCAAGGCAAAGGTCACGACATCATCATCATCTAGACTCGAACCAAGGCTATTCAAGATTGTTGCAATGGATTCAATCTTGCGAAAATAGGCATCAATACCCATATCACCAAGTTTTAATGAACGTAGCTCCGCTTTCAAGGCTATGGAGCGAGTCCTTTTGTTGTGGGAAAAAATGGCGGCTAGGGTTTCCCATGCTTCATGGGCGGTTTTAGGGTTTGCAACAACTAATCGTTGTTGAAGGGTTTTGGAGATAGTCACAAAAATCCACGAAAGTAGTATGGAATCTATTTTTAACCATTCCGCATTGGGTGTCGATGAGGTGGTTGCAACATCTTGACCACTCTTGGTTTCAAGGTGATCCATAAGAAGGTTTCCGCGACAAAAGTGAGTAAAGAAGTATACCCATGATGGGTAGTTCATTTACCGGGATTATGTTGTTTACGTTGGTGATTGCCATGAGCTTATCGGAGAGGAGGATGGTGGGCTGAGGGAGAGGGTCGATGACAGTCATGATGAGAGTGGTGAGAGAGGTGGAAGTGATTCAAGGAGGAAGATGCAAGGGGAAGCAGACAACAGTAGTGAAGAGAGGGAGAGGGGATGAGAGGCGGCGGATATTATTTAGTTTGGAAAGGATGCTCTGAAACCATGTAGAATAATGAAACCCGTGGGTTATTATCTTTCATTAATCATATATTTATAGTGCTAATACATAAAACCATAGAAGCCATAAACTCGTACATCGGGCTTGGGCCTATTTATTATTCATCTAATATGTTAGTAGTATTATTGTATGTTTGTAATTAGGCCTTCTTCTATGTTTCGGGCTCAAGCCCATGACCATATAGGGTTTCTGTGTATTTATGTGTCTCGTAGGAGACTTTGTCTAGGCAATCAATTACAAACAATAATATCAATCATATTATTCTACATGGTAGAATAATATCAATCATATTATCCTAGACAATATCCTAGAATAATATCAATCATATTATCCTAGACAATATCAATCATATTGTCTACGAGACTTTGTAGAATAATATGATTGATATTATTGTTTGTAATTGATTGCCTAGACAAAGTCTCCTACGAGACACATAAATACACAGAAACCCTATATGGTCATGGGCTTGAGCCCGAAACATGGAAGAAGGCCTAATTACAAACATACAATAATACTACTAACAATTTAAACATAATCTCAACCTTTTCCATAAGGAAATGCTTCTACGAATAAGAGATAGAAATAATAATTTGTGGCTAAGAAACAAAGAACCAAATACAGTTCCTTAGATTTGGATGAGATCTTGTACAAATATTCTAAGGGTCCGATAATAAGAATGTTGGTGACCGTTTTGTAACCACCCGTTCTGCCACATGTACTCGATGAATCAACGTCAACAAGCACAATAAATGCATGGATTCTGTGAACCTATAATCTCGCTCATTGCTTCAAATGTAAAACATGGAGGACCAAACATGTTCGATAGATAGTTTATAACCATTTGGTAGTTATTGGCGGTTACAAAAGTTAGTTAAGAAGTTAGTTATATTCGAAAAGTCACAATGGTTCCATGGTGTCGAATGGAAACATATATATACGCTTGGCATCAAGAGCAAGTGGTTATACGCTTCATTTGGATACCAAGATCACTAACGTGAACACCAAGAAATACAAGGAACCGTGTTGTTTCTCTTCTCTTCCAAGGGAGACAATAACTTAAATAAGGAGGCGCAAAAGAAGATAGTGCACGATCGGCTTTGTGTGGAGTTGCAAATGTTTACACCAAACGATATTGGCGGGATAAAACTTTGTTGGTCACATCGAAGGGAAAGGAAGGAAACTCTTGACGTAGATAAGGAGACGTGGAACAAGAGTAGGAAAGTGCTAAAGACTTTCTTTTGTTTTGCTGTTAACGCGACATAAGCAAGGAAAAGGACACATAGTTTGGTTTATAGAACGAGTGGGATAGAGACTTTGTGAAACCGGTTAGAACAAGACAAAAGTAGAGAAAAACGCGGGGTTATTACGCGAGGAACGTTGTTGTGGAAAGGAATTTGGAACGTATACGTAAAACCAAGAAGAAAGGAGTACTCAGGAAATTAGTGAGGAAAACGTGTCGGGACGACACAAGGGGACAACAACAACGAAGAAGAAATCAGAAACAAACACCTAGTTTGTTTCGGTGTAGGATACCGAGATTGGTACCAAGGAGGAAACTTGGAAGTGTGGTATACCGAGAAAGATAAGAAAGAAATTTGCTTTTGGTTCGTTGGGAGAAAAACAATTCGAAAAAACAAAACTGGAAGACTCTTGTTCGAAGGAAAGAAATTCGAAAGGAAAAAGAGGCCGAAAGTTTTTTAGTACACTAATTGAAAAAGGAAATTACAACGAGTCAAGGAAAGCAATGAACCAACTTGGGAACAACAACAAAATGTTGGTAAACGACATTACTAACACAAGACAAAGAGAATACATTTGTGTTCATCATCAAGGTTACAAGTTAAACTTTTTTGGATTTCAATTATATTAGAATAGTATAGAATAGTTATTTTGTACTATTAGGAAATCCCGAGAACTATTTATTGATCCAGTATTATTAGGATTCCCGGAAAACAATATTCCCATATAACTAGAGATACCATACTAGGAAGTATAATTCCCATTATACTAGAAAGTGAAGATATTAAGCACTTTTAAGATGGCCGGTGACGATGCAACAAACACATCAACTACACCAAAAACCGTAGCACCTATTGCACAATATCAATGCCCTAAGTTGAGAACCATAAACTACACAGTTTGGGCTTTAAAAATTAAGGTCATACTAGAGGCACATGGTTTATGGGAAGCAATAGAACCTAAGGAAGATACGCAAATAGATGATAAGAATAATAAGGCAACGACGACCTTCCTATATCAAGCGTTGACCGAAGATGTGATTTTACAAGTAGCGGGTTGTAAAACGGCTAAGGAATTGTGGGATTCGTTAAAGAAAAGACACGTTGGAGAAGAGAAAGTGCAACAAGCACGGTTACAATCATTGATGATTGGGTTTAACTTACTTCAGATGAAGGAAGATGAGACGGTGGATGCATTTACGGCCAAACTAAACGGCTATGCCACGAAGGCAAAAGAATTAGGGAAAACTTTGGATGAATCACTTTTAGTACGAAAACTATTAGATTCCACACTAGATAGGTTCATTTAGATAGTAGCATCTATAGAACAGACAAGTGATCTCGACGATATCACTCTAGATGAGATCACTGGAAAACTCAAGGCGTTTGAGGAAAGGATAAAACTCCGGAAAGGAGGGCAAGTGGAAAGTCAGGAAAACTTATTATTCGCACATGGAGAACAATCGGGAAAAGGAAAACGTTTTTATAAATGTGGAGGAAAATCAAATTTCTCACGAGGGAACTGGCAGAATAACAGAAACAGAAATAACTCACAAGGAGGGAACTCCAATCACAAAGGAAACTCGAATAAGAATAAAAATGAGTGGGATTTGAGTTAAGTACGATGTTTTAAGTGTCAGAAACTTGGACATCTTAAGAAAGATTTTAGAGAAACATCAGCAACTCAGGAACAATCAAACCTTATCTTAGAGGATGATGAACCATTACTATTAATGACTACACACGAAACTGAACACGAGGAAGTGTTGTTGAATGAAGGCCAAATTCAACCAGGAAAATATGCTACAGCGGACGCAAGCATATGGTATTTAGATAATGGTGCAAGTAACCATATGACGGGAATAAAGAGTCATTTTAGGGATATTGACGAAAGCGTAACAGGACGAGTACGTTTTGGAGATGGATCGTATGTACAAATAATGGGTAGAGGCTCTATATTGTTAGGTTGTAGAAACCAAGAACAGAAGATAGTATCAGATGTATACTATATACCAAACCTCAAGAGTAACATAGTAAGTCTAGGACAACTTACGGAGATAGGTTGTAAGGTCATCATGGACGGAAACAAATTGACTTTGTATGATAAGAGCAAGAAGTTGATGATGAAGGTTGAAAGATCTAAGAATCGACTTTACAGTATTCAACTACAGATAGAAGCACCTATATGTCTCTTAGCAAATGTAGATAACCAAGCATGGTTATGGCACGCTAGATTAGGTCATCTGAACTTTGATGACATCAACAAGATGACTAGGAAGGGTCTAGTAGAAGGAATACCAAGGATAAATCATGCCTGACAGATTTGTGATGCATGTTTATTGTGAAAGCACACTAGAACACCATTTCCAAATCAAGCTAAATTCAGATCAAAGAACCCGTTGGACTTAGTATATGGAGACCTTTGCGGTCCTATAAGTCCAGCCACACACTCTGGCAAGAAACTCATTTTCTTGTTAGTAGATGATTGTATACGTTTTATGTGGGCCTACTTTCTGACATCAAAAGATCAGGCATTTAGTACATTCAAGGAATTTAGACGGAAGATAGAAATGGAGATGAGAATGAAATTAAGGATGCTAAGAACAGATAAAGGAGGTGAATTTACATCTAATGAATTCACCAAGTACTGTAAGGAAAATGGAATAGCACGACAGTTGACAGCACCTTACTCACCACAACAAAATGGAGTAGTAGAGAGAAGAAATAAGACAGTGTTATCAACTACGAGGAGTATGATGAAAGCGATGAAGTTACCCTTAAATTTTTGGGCGGAAGCATTTAAACATCCAATTTACATACTCAACAAGGTACCTACAAGAGCCCTGGTAGAAAAAACTCCATATGAGGCACTCTACAACAGAAAACCGAACCTGGAAAACCTAAGAATATTCGGATGCACAGCTTATGCAAAGATAACGATACCTCACTTAAAGAAGCTGGACGACAGAAGCATACCATTGATTTACTTAGGATTAGAGGAAGGATCAAAAGCATGTAGGTTATATGATCCAATAGCAAAGAAGAAATATGTTACTAGGGACGTAAAGTTTATGGAAAAAAAAACCGTGGGATTGGAATAAAGATGAAGAAGATACAAGTACACAAGACACATTTTGGGCTAGTTTCACGGTAGATGGAGTTGACAATGAAAACCTTACACCAGTCAACACAAAAAACAATGATAACACGTTTCAAGAACAGGATCCTATTCCTGATCCAGTTTCACCAATCACACCACCGACATACACTTACAACCCACACTCAGAAGAGGAAGAAGAGGCTTCCTATATTTATACAGAGAACTCAAGAGACAAATTTGATGATACCCCAGTACGAGAATACAGAGATATGTCTGAGATATATAAGTATGCACGTAGAGTTGAACCTCAAAGTTTACTATTTACAAAAGAAGAACCATGTAACTATAAGGAAGCATCAACAGACAAGAAATTGATTGAGGCCATGGAGATTGAATTGGATTCAATAAGAAGAATAATACATGGACTCTTACAACTTTGCTAGCGAGTCATAAGAAAATAGGACTCAAATGGGTTTACAAGACCAAGAGGGATGCAAAAGGAAAGATCATCAAATACAAAGCACGGTTAGTAGCAAAAGGATATGTACAAGAACAAGGAATATACTTCGATGAAGTATTTGCACCAGTTTCTCGGATAGAGACAATATGGTTGATATTAGCACTAGCAGCTTATCACGGTTGGCAAGTACATCCCTTGGATGTAAAATCAGCATTTTTACATGGAGATTTGAAGGAAGAAGTCTACGTTACACAACCTGAAGGATTCACTAAACAAGGAAATTCAGGGAAAGTCTATAAGCTTACTAAAGCTTTATATGGCTTAAGACAAGCACCAAGAGTTTGGAACGTGAAGCTTGATAACACTTTAAAGTCATTAGATTTTAAGAAGTGTAATATCGAACTAGCAGTTTATACGAAGAGAAGCAAGACTTCTACACTTATAGTTGGAGTCTACGTAGATGATTTGATAATCACAGGCACTCCAAGGAAGGAAATAGAAGTATTTAAATCCCAGATGAAAGACAAATTTGAAATGAGCGACTTAGGCTTGTTAGCTTATTACCTTGGGATAGAAGTTACACAGACAGGAGGAGAGATTACAATCAAGCAAACATGTTATATTAACAAGATTTTGAAAGAAACAAGTATGACGGATAGTAATGATACGAAGATACCAATGGATCCCGGTACTAAGTTGGTCAAGGCGGAAGATGGAAACTCAGTTGACTCAAATTATTACAGAAGCTTAATTGGAAGTCTCAGGTACTTACTACATACAAGACCAGATCTTAGTTACTCAGTCGGACTACTCAGCAGATTCATGCAAGACCCAAAGGATCATCACCTGAAGGCGGTAAAGCAAGTAATCCGATATATCAAAGGAACAAAGGAGCATGGCATAATATACAAGAAAGAAGGCGGCCGAAGATTACAAAGTTACAAAGGATGAGTTATGGAATCAACACCGATCAAGGAAAAGGAACCATCGGGATAGTATTTTATTTCGAGAGTCACCTATTACCTAGTGTACTCGAAGCAACCAACAATGGGCGCTATCATCATGTGAATCGAAATTCATGGCGCCATCGCAGCAGACATGTCAAGCTTTATGGATAAAACGACTACTTAGTGAATTAACTGGATGGGAAGAGAAAAGGATAACGCTGAAGGTCGACAACATTTCAGCAATAGCACTCGTCAGGAACCCGGTTTTTCATGGAAGAACCAAGCACATCGATATTCGCTATCATTTCATTCGTGAATGCGTAGAGAATGGGCACATCAATGTGGAACACGTTAGCAGAGAACTTCAAAGAGCAGACATTCTAACGAAGGCTCTACCAAGATTGAAGTTCGTGACTATGCGACAAATGCTCGGAGTTCAAGACTTAGGACGAAGCAACGATCAAGATTAAGGAGGAGAATGTGAACCTATAATCTCACTCATTGCTTCAAATGTAAAACATGGAGGACCAAACATGTTCGATAGATAGTTTATAATCGTTTGGTAGTTATTGGCGGTTACAAAAGTTAGTTAAGAAGTTAGTTATTTTCGAAATGACATGATGGTTCAATCACACCGATTGGAGCCTTATATAAACATATGTATGTACTCGATTTAAAAGATTAGATGAAACAATTATTCATTTCATATTTTGCAACTTCATATTTCGATCTAGATTTGGGACAACAGATTCATGAGTAAGAACCCAGTTCTCATGTGTAGTATATTGATTAAACATTTGAACTTATAATCAACTTTCAAACTACAACATAAGGAATGTGCTCCTTGAACCAAGTATGTTATATTTTTATTTTGGATAGATCCCCTATTCCTTTATCAAATATGTAAACTACGCTTTTACCTCTAGCTCTCATAGCACAATGTATAGCTAGCTTGCATTTATTTAAAAGAACTCGATAAACTGGCTCCTAATTGTAATCTTGATGTGGTACAACATGAAGTAAAACGGGGTGTAGTATATGGCCCGTGACCTAAATTCTCGGAAATTAGTCGGTAAGCCGCTTCAATCAAGTGAACTCCATCCCAATTAACATATGTATCTGGTTGATCGCACAAGGTTGCTGATGCAAGCCCACATTCCGCCGATAAGTTGTAATTATATGGCCCTCCACCTCCACAACACGCCTTCAGGGCCCCATTTGTGAATCCTGCAAAATGTAAATTCCAATACAACACATTCATGAATGGATTATATGTACGCATGAAATTACATATATGAATATGGGTAAAACAGTAACTTTTACTTACTATCATTCGAATAATCCATAACTTTTGATGATCAAAACATGATTAAAACCTACATTATTATTATAATATTTATTTGGAAACCATGATAAACCAATTTAAAAGGTTTTTATACCATTTAAATAGATTTTGTTGTAATGACTCTTTTGACCCATTTGATATGTTCCCTATTCGGTTCGGTCTTCTAGCATGAACCATTTAATCTGTCGATCAATTTATAGGCATATGAGTCAAGATTGCTTACTATAACGAAAACCCTTTATAGATAACAGAACTTCGTCTGTCATAACAATTCATATTAAAACCTATTAACATGTTACGCACCAAATTTATCAGGCGATTGGTAGATTTTCAAGGCAGCATTGTAGTAGTCAGCGTAGATGACGTTGACATCAGGATGAAACTCTCTAATCTGATTTAGTTTCGTTTGCAGGAGCTCATTTTGATATTCAGCAAACTCATTTAACCGAATAAGGCAACCGGTTGTGGGATTATATTCTTCAACTTCAGAATCATACACTGTCAAGTATGTCGATAAGCATCCAACTGGAAAGTTTCCTGGCACAACTAGTGTTTGAGCCCCCATCTCAATCAACTCCTGCACTTATAAATAATGTAATTATACATTTTTTTGTGAGGATCGACACGATTCTAAAGAGTATCTGTGATATAGTTTTGGTAGTGATACTGTGATAGTTTGCACTATGTTGTTTAAATTGTATTGGATATGATCTGAGTAGCTTCTTACATTGACAGCTGAGACGATGGTATCAATAACAAGAGGAACTAATGATTTGAGCTCATCGATTGGTTTTCCTTTTAACATTGGAAAATTGAAATCGTTTCCTCCAATCTCTCCAATTAGGATCAAAGAATGTCCAATGAAGTTCCTACAATCTGCACATGATATTGCTAATCAATGTTTCTGAGAACATACTAAAACTGTTTGTATCACAGATTCGTATTAGACCTAGTTTCTCAACTCCCATATATGGTCAATTTTTCCAAAAGAGACTGGAAAGATAAAAATCGTGGGTAGATTAATGTGGAAGATAAAAAAAGGAAATCGTGTTTTACATACTCGTATAGTTGCAGAACAAAATAAGCACACTTGCTAACCTGAAACGTTGCCACAAATAGAAGGCAATGACTGTTTAAACCATTCCATCTGAACTTCTAAAGACGCATTTGTCATAGGATTCACAATCCCTCTTGCTTCAAGAACTTGTGAATTCAATGCTGTTGCACCTGCCACCGCATAATTTACTCCTTGTCTGAATACCACAGCATTGTCGGTCTCTTTTTCGTGCACATGTACATATGGTGGTACCAATGGCAACCCTAGGCTCTCAGCTACATAAACCAAGACAAAACCTCAAATCTTTTACAAAAGAATATATTTTCCTAAAGTTAACATAACATTCTAAACGTTACTAGGATCAAATGTTCATAATACAAAGTAATGATCTTATGGGAAAAGTCACCTAAGAAATCGATAATAAGGCGTCCATTGGAGCAGCGGCCAGGGGACTGATCAGGAAGGGATTCACCATACGGCGGCAAAACAAATGAAATAACTCAACCAGAAATGGAAGCAAGTTGTTTTAAGTTACCTGTATCCGCAAGTGAGTCACCAAAGCTTATGATAGACTTATAACATCCATTAGCATACATACTGCTAACACTACATGATAACATCTATATCACCAAGTAACTTGAAGAACACATCATTGGAAGATAGTTATTTGTTGAGTTAAAAAATGGTGGTTTGTCTTCTTTATTTTCATTTCTAACAGATCTCATTCTGTTTTTCTCTGATATTTTTTTAAGATTATTTTTATATATTTATGGGAAATTGAGAAATCCCATACTCATTAATGTTGGCACCTTTTAACTTATAAATGGTATTAGAGCACTCCCAACCATAACATTATAACATCATCCACGTCAGCGCCACATCAGCTTTAACATTTAACACTAACATCCCCAAAAAACACCCACAACCATAACATCCCAATAACATCAATAACATTTCATATTTTCAATTTCAACCCCTAAACTAAAACAAACACTTCATTTATTAAACTAAACTTAACATTAAATTTGAAAACATATTACAATATGAAATTAAAAAAATACATCGAAAAAAAATTACAACAAATAAAAAAAATACATCGAAATTAAGAAAACACACCGCAAATTAAACGTTACAACATAAAGGAAATGACAACGAAAAAAAAAAAAAAAAAAAAAACAAGACATAGCAAATACTTATTCATCATCGTCGCTTCTCTTGTTGTTGTTGTCCATGTCGCTCAAGATTCTTCACCAAACATGCTCCATAAGGTCCCGTTGGAGTTGGGTATCGTTTGTCGGTCGTGTATTTCTTTTGCCTTATGACCGTGAGTATCACATCTTTCGACCCATCTTCGTTGCCTCAAATTTGTCGACGGATCCACCCACGCTCGTTATAGTCACGTAATTCAAATTTTGATCTTTTATAATCATGTTATGCATAATAATGCAACAATACATGATTCTACGTATCGTGGCAATTTCATATAGACGTGCGGTTGTTGTAGTATACCCCAACGGCCTTGAAGAACACCAAAAGCACGTTCAATATCCTTTCGGCACTTTCTTGTCTCCTTTTAAAGCACGTATGTTTTCATCGCTTGTTGCCGTGAAGGATTTGACGAAAGTTGCCCACCGTGGATAAATTCCATCGACCAAGTAATACCCTTGTTCATACCTAGTTCCGTTGACCATATAAGGTGCTCTTGGGGCATTATCGGCAAGAAGGTCGTCGAATAACGGAGAGTTATCTAAAACATTAATATCGTTATTTGCCCCGCCATCCCAAAAATGCATGCTAGATCCATAAATCTTGAGAAGCAATGACTTCAAACATAATTGTTGGGTATTTTTATCACCCCTAGCAAAATGCCTTGCCAAGCCATCGGACAATTTTTCCATTCCCAACAGTGCATACAATAATGCTACCAAGCATTCCGGAAAACCATGTTTTCTTCATGTTGTTGATAAATTTTTGAATGTCGGCCCATGTTGGTTTTCTTAAATACTCCGGCATAAACAAATCAATAATACATTTGTTAAAATTATCAAGACATACTTTTAAAGTACTCGCACCCATTTGCAAGTATTCATCAAATGCATCGGTGAGGTGCCGTACGCCAATTGGCATATGGCAGACGTACACTTCATTAGAGCACTTATACTCATTCGACCACAAGCATCGATCGCTTGCCTAAAGAAAGTAAAATGATCCGAATATTATCGGAGTATAAGATTCAATACCTTCAACTATTTGCGGAATAGTTTCCGCTCATACGAAATCTCCTAAGAAAATTCGGTTTGAATACTTACAACCCTGTACGAAATAATCGTTGCGCAGACGTTCCTCTGCAAGCTCACGTTCACGATATAAATGGATACGAGAACGACTAGAATGTTGAGATTAAATACCTTCTTCTTGTTCCAACTGAAGGTGATACTCGTACGCGGACGTCATAAATTGGAAGTCCTCTTGGTCTTCAACGTCTGACCAAGACAGAGGAATATCACCAGCTTCATTTGGATCCATTGTGAACGAATTTGATTTTTGAATTATGAAAGTGTGAGAGGAAGTATATAAAGTGTGAGAGGAAGTGTGAAAAAAATAGAGTTTTAGTTGGGTATTTATAGTGGTAAAAAAATGATTTTAGGTTTTTTTTTTTTTTTTTTTTTTTAAAAACTAGTCGTTAGGGACTAGAATTGAAATTTTTGAAATTTTTAAAATCTAACGGATAATAGCCGTTTGAGGGACTAGAATTGAAAATTTTAAATTTTTTTTTATACCCACTAACGCGTTAGTGGGTCAACGCCCAAGGACCAACGCCATGTTAACGCCTCACTTACAACCTTCAACGCAATTAACGGGCGTTATTTCCCCCCTTTAACGCCGTTGGTGCGTTAGGGTTGGGACTGCTCTAAGTCACACTCCACATTACCCCACAATAAATAAATACTTAAAGCTAAATGCTAAATAAAGTAGGTACAATAAATTAAACAAGCGAACCACCATTTTAAGGTCCAACAACAACCACTTACTATACTATCTTCCAAAGATGACGTGGCTCTGGGTGACATTGTTGTTACTATGTTGTGTTGGGAGGTTGTATGGCAATAATGGATGTTATACGTCAATTATCAGTTTTGGTGACTCACTTGCTGATACTGGTAACTTAAAACAACTTGCTAAATTTAGTAACCGAGAGATTTTGGTTCTTTTGCCGCCTTATGGTGAATCTTTTCTAGATGGATTAACTGGAAGGTGTTCTAACGGTCGACTTATTATCGATTTCTTAGGTAACTTACATAGTCACTATTGATCTATGCGTGTCATCTTTTAAGTTTGTTACAGATGATACTGTTACTACATTTGTTTATTCTGAATGAGTGTTTGAGAATCATGTTTTCGAAACCGAAAAAAGAGTCAATATAAGTGCAAAAGATGATACACATCATGATGAGCTTAGATTTAAACATCAACTATGTTAAGAACTTTGTTTTGCTGATGTAAAAGATGATGTCCATCCCCTTGATTTTTCGGACCGCCTACCTTGTTCCACGAGACAATAACTGTAACAGTTGCCATGAAGTTGCTTTGTGTAGGTTTCTATTTTAGGAGCTAAAAACATGGGCATGGAATGAGTTGGTTATGCTTTATAAACGAACGGATTAGCAAACAAGCCGTCATCCTACGGACAAGCATCTCCTGAACCTGACAGCTTTCTTGTGTTTTCTTGCTTTATAATACATGAAGTACTTGGCCTTCATAAATGACTTTAGGTTTTTCTTGGTTTATGTAGCTGAGAGTCTGGGACTGCCGTTGGTACCACCATATGTGCACGAGAAAGAGATTGACAATGCCGTAGCATTTGCACATGGAGTAAATTATGCAGTGGCGGGTGCAACGGCATTAAATTCATTATTTCTTGCAGCAAGAGGGATTCTGAATCCTTTGACAAATGCATCTTTGGAAGTTCAGTTGGAATGGTTTAAACAATCATTGCCTTCTATTTGCGGCAACGCTTCAGGTAATCAACTGTGCATTTGGTTGTACAAGTATACCATTTCAGTCATTAAAATTGATTGGTTATGGTTGATGGCAGATTGTAAAAACTATATAGGACGTTCTTTGATCCTAGTGGGCGAGATCGGAGGAAATGATTACAATTACCCAATATTATACGGAAGAACAGTTGATGAGCTTAATTCATTTGTTCCTCTTGTTATTGATACCATCATCTCGGTAGTCAATGTAAGAAGCCACACAAATCATACACGATACATTGTATACAACATAGTGTAAACTATGACTACCCGAATCTATATCGCACAAAAACATTTTTGGACATTATAGGATTATATTAGCTTTACTTTCATTACTAATTATTACAGGAGTTGATTGAGATGGGAGCTCAGACACTAGTTGTTCCAGGAAACTTTCCAGTTGGATGCTTATCGGGATATTTGACACTATGCGGTTCGAGAAGGAAGAGTATGATCCAGCAACGGGTTGCCTTGTGCGGTTAAATGAGTTTGCTGAATATCACAATGATGTCCTGCAAACAAAACTAAATCAAATTCGAGAGCTTCATCCTAATGTCAACGTCATCTATGCTGACTACTACAACGCTGCCATGAAAATCTACCGATCTCCTGATAAATTTGGTACATGACATGTTAATATGTTATAATATGAATCACTATGCCCAACCACTTTCAATTTCCGCAGAAAGGTCTGCAATTTTGACCCATTTACCCATAAAGGGATCAATATGGGTTATGTTTTTATCTTTAACGGGTTATATGGGTCAAGATTAATTTTACAACCACAATCTGAAACAACCATAATTTTTAGAAATAAAAATAAGCATATTATGGTCGGCCCATCCTTACCAGTTCCACTCGCTGGAAGTTACTGTTTTTGTTCCTTTACACGTTATACCACCTGTGGTCTACATAAATTTAGTTTGATGCACATATTCAGCTCATGTTCGTGTTGGTTTGGGATTCAAATTTGCAGGATTCACAAACGGGGCTCTAAAGGCATGTTGTGGAGGTGAAGGGCCTTATAATGTGAACTTATCAGCATTATGTGGAGATGAATCAGCAACCGTGTGTGATCAACCAGATACATATGTTAATTGGGATGGAATACACTTAACAGAAGCGGCTTACAAAATAATTGCTAAGAATTTATATCACGGGCCATATAGCACACCCGAGTTTGATTCATTGTGTCCTACATCTACATTTCAGTTGGAAGGCGGTTTATCAAGTTATATTTAAGCCAACACAATCTTCAATATATACTTTAAGCTATCAGAGCAGGAAGTAAAATATTTGTTCACATATTTGATCAGTAGTTGATATTCATATCAACCGCAAATTTAACATAATTGTTGTGTTATTGTAATTTTAATAGATGCAATACGCCTGTTGTGTATAATTTGAGATTACATATTATACTTTATGAGAACTGGGATCTTACTCGTTAATCATTGTGTTTAGTATTCTTGTTTGGGGATACTGATAGTGGCGCATCGAGTAGATGAGTACATATGGCAAATCAGGTGGATGTAATAGTTTAATCTGTAACTTCATAGGCTTATCATCGGACCACTATAAATTCATTACAAGATCTCATTAAATCCAAAAGAGTTGTACTCGTTTCCTCGTTCTGTAAAATTATTTCCTCATGAAAGTTCTATGTGATTTTCGAGGAAGACATATTAAACAGGAAAAAGCAACAGCATAACCATAACCATCCTGTTTATGTAAAACACCATAACCAAAACAGGTTGAAATCGTTTGAGTTTTTAGGTCAAAGATATAACTTTTCATTTCATATCTAAAGGTTTATATGGGTTCGGGTAAATTTTAAAAAAAGAAAGGGCAAATTCTCTATCTACCCCGGTTGCCCAATAAATTTACCCTAAATCCCCCAAAGTATTTTCACTTCTTTTAATGCCCCATGGGCAACTCTCCCATAAAGTTGACAAGTGTCCCTATCTTTGGGTCCACCTTGTACTTACATATATAGTATAAGTGTCGTAGGTGAGTTCTTGGGCAACTTTGACCCACTTTCTTGGGCAACTGACATCTTTTTGTCTTTTTGTAAAAAAGTAAAATCTTTTTATATTATAAAAAAGTACATATATCTTGGGCAACTTGGTCCCACAAATATGAATTCTTGGGCAACTCGTTAGGTAGAAAATGTATTTTTTATATTTTTTAATGTATTAATACTTTGAATACAAAATACTTTTAATTACAAAATACACTTTATATTTTTTATACATTATATACATTATACAGATTATACATTAAACTTCTAACCCACTGCTACCCTCTTCTACCCACTGCTACCCAGATCCAACACGATCCAAACCATCAATCAAACGATCACCACAGCTTAGATGCTAACATTTGCCTCATTCGCCTCTATCAGGTTGCTATTCTTCTTATTCATTCCATTTGTTTCTTTTTTATAACATTTATTAATTAATTAATTCAATTCAATTCAATTAATTAATTAATTGTTGATGATGTCGAAAAATAATGTAGTTAGTACGGATAAGTTTGTTCATGTTAAGAGGGAGTTTGGTTTTCCTAATGATTTTATGGAGAGTTTAGTTCCGAGGTATCTGCGGTATTTTAAGGTTGTTGGGAGTGGTGAGGGAGGACGTTTTTGGAATGAGGTGTTTGCGAAATCTGTGATTGAAAAAAGGGCGGATGAGGAAAGTGAGAAAACGTGGATAAGGGTTAGGCCGGGGTTTGATTGGAAGTTGTCGGAGTGGTTTTTTTATTAGGAAGGAGATTAGGGAGTGTAATCCACATTTGTTGAATTCATCTTATCTATACAGAAAGTGAGCTTCAATCTCTAGTTGATTGAATGTCAACTTCTTTTTTGTGGACTTTGTTACATGTCTACGGTCTACCCATAAGGACCAGATACATAGTTAGATATAATGATATATTCAATTCAATGGTAGAAACTATAGGTGAAAAAATGAGCAGGTTAGCGTGGTTGGGTCATAGGTTGATAACCATTTGGTCAAAACACCATGGGTGGGTTTGGTTGAGCTGCAAACACTTTTTTGTCCAGTTGGTACTTGTTTATAACTAGTTACTGTTGAGATCTTGAAGATTGTAAATTTTTATGCACTAAAGTCACAAAAAAGAAGTTGACATTCAATCAACTAGAGATTGAAGCTCACTTTCTGTATAGATAAGATGAATTCAACAAATGTAGATTACACTCCCTAATCTCCTTCCTAATAAAAAAACCACTCCGGCAACTTCCAATCAAACCCCGGCCTAACCCTTATCCCCGTTTTCTCACTTTCCTCATCCGCCCTTTTTTCAATCACAGATTTCGCAAACACCTCATTCCAAAAACGTCCCCCCTCACCACTCCCAACAACCTTAAAATACCGCGATACCGAACTAAACTCTCCATAAAATCATTAGGAAAACCAAACTCCCTCTTAACATGAACAAACTTATCCGTACTAACTACATTATTTTTCGACATCATCAACAATTAATTAATTAATTGAATTGAATTGAATTAATTAATAAATGTTATAAAAAAGAAACAAATGGAATGAATAAGAAGAATAACAACCTAATAGAGGCGAAGGAGGCAAAGGTTAGCATCTAAGCTGTGGTGATCGTTTGATCGATGATGATCGTTTGATTGATGGTTTGGATCTGTGTTGGATCTGGGTAGTAGTGGGTAGAAAAGGGTAGCAGTGGGTTAGAAGAGGGTAGCAGTGGGTTAGAAGTTTAATGTATAATCTGTATAATGTATATAATGTATAAAAAATATAAAGTGTATTTGTAATTAAAAGTATTTTGTATTCAAAGTATTAATACATTAAAAAATATAAAAAAAATACATTTTCTACCTAACGAGTTGCCCAAGAATTCATATTTGTGGGACCAAGTTGCCCAAGATATATGTATTTTTTATAATATAAAAAGATTTTACTTTTTTACAAAAAGACAAAAAGATGTCAGTTGCCCAAGAAAGTGGGTCAAAGTTGCCCAAGAACTCACCTATGACACTTGTACTATTTAAGTACAAGGTGGGCCCAAAGATAGGGACACTTGTCAACTTTATGGGAGAGTTGCCCATGAGAGTTTCCGTGGGGTATTAAGAGAAGTGAAAATATTTTGGGGGATTTAGGGTAAATTTATTGGGCAACCGGGGTAGATAGAGAATTTGCCCAAAAAGAAAAGTTTATCTTTTAGGTTGAAAGAAGTTACTTTTAGCTTTTTACTTCCAAGGCAAGATCTATATGGGTTCTAAGAGTGAATTGCAAAAATCATCCTTTTGGGTTGGTCAAATTGCATGTTTCATCCTTATGGGTTTGGAAAGTGCAAGCGGCATTTTTGTGGAGAAACCTTGGTCAGATTTCATTTTTCTCTAAACTGAAATTACTAAAATACCCTTATCATCTTCCTTCTTAAATAGACGGAACAAAGGATATTTTGGAAATTTCAGTTTAAGAAAGACGAAATTTGATCGAAAGTTTCCCCACAAATATGCAACATGCACTTCTCTAACCATACGGACGAAACATGCAATTTCACCAAACCACAAAAATGATTTTTGCAATTTACTCTGGTTCAAATAAAAAACTTTCAAAAGTTGGTATGACTTATAGGGTCAACTCACCAATGTGATACTCCCTTCGTCTCATATTTATTGTCCATATTTGTATTTATAGATGTCTCAAATTAATTGTCCACTTTCCTATTTTAGTAAGAAAAAGAATATAATAAGGGAATATTCCATTTGAGTGGTTGAGAGTGGCCCCATTTTTATTAATTTTTGTGCTTCTTGTCTACTGACAATAATTTTGAGACAGAGAGAGTGACAAATTTCAGATGGATACAGGTGGCATATCACTATTTATAATGAGTATGGGATTTCTCAATATCCCATAAATATATAAAAATAATCAAATAAAATTCAGAAAAAAAAACAGAATGATCTGTTAGAAAATGAAAATAAAGAAGACAAACCCCCATTTTCTAACTCAACAAGAAACTATCTTCCAATGATGTGTTCTTCAAGTTACTTGGTGATATTGATGTTATCATGTAGTGTTAGCAGTATGTATGCTAATGGATGTTATAAGTCTATCATAAGCTTTGGTGACTCACTTGTCGACATCGGTAACTTAAAACAACTTGCTTCCATTTCGGTCGAGTTATTTCGCTTGTTTTGCCACCGTATGGTGAATCCTTCCGATCGGTCCCCCGCCTTTGCTTGAATGGACGCCTTATTATCGATTTCCTAGGTAACTAATCTGATCATTACTTTGTATTATGAACATTTGATCCTAGGAACTTTTAGAATGTTATGTTAACTTTAGGAAAATATATTCTTTTTTAAATTGGTTTATCATGGTTTCCAAATAAATACTATAATAATGTAGGTTTTGATCATGTTTTGATCATCAAAAGTTATGGATTATTTGAATGATAGTAAGGAAAAGTTGCTTAAAGGTGGCCTTAACCTGACATGTTTTCACCTGCAATAAAAAGTTACTGTTTTACCCATATTCATATATGTAATTTCATTTGTACATATAATCCATTCATGAATGTGTTGTATTGGAATTTACATTTTGCAGGATTCACAAACGGGGCCCTAAAGGCGTGTTGTGGAGGTGGAGGTGGAGGGCCATATAATTACAACTTATTGGCAGAATGTGGGCTTGCATCAGCAACCTTGTGCGATCAACCAGATACATATGTCAATTGGGACGGAGTTCACTTAACTGAAGCGGCTTACCAACTAATTTCAGAGAACTTATTTCACGGGCCATATACTACACCCCATTTTACTTCATTTTGTACCACATCAGGATTACAATTGGGAGCCAGCTTATCGAGTTCTATTTAAGTTAATGCAAGCTTGGCTATACC
The DNA here is from genome assembly GCA_022545495.1 of Chrysanthemum lavandulifolium. NCBI lineage: Eukaryota > Viridiplantae > Streptophyta > Magnoliopsida > Asterales > Asteraceae > Chrysanthemum > Chrysanthemum lavandulifolium. The sequence continues at coordinate 233,508,037 of CM040241.1, read as the reverse complement.
GTCGAGCTATCAGAGCTAGAGGTAAAAGCGTAGTTTACATATTTGATAAAGAAATAGAGGATCTATCCAAAACAAAAATATAACATACTTGGTTCAAGAAGCACATTCCTTATGTTGTAGTTTGAAAGTTGATTATAAGTTCAAATGTTTAATCAATATACTTCACATGAGAACTGGGTTCTTACTCATGAATCCATGCGTTTATTGTGCTTGTTGATGTTGATTCATCGAGTACATGTGGCAGAACGGGTGGCTACAAAACGGTCACTAACATTCTTATTATCGGACCCTTAGAATATTTTTACAAGATCTCATCCAAATCAAAGGAACTGTATTTGGTTCTTTGTTTCTTAGCGACAAAGTATTATTTCTATCTATTATTCGTAGAAGCATTTCGTTATGGAAAAGGTTGAGATTATGTCTAAATGACTCGATGTTAAACAACAAACTAATCTAAACACTAACTCGTAATCAACTGATAACAAAGAACAATTACACACAATGATTTGATACACAGACGAGTGAGAACAACTCACGAGTCCTAATCACACGTACAAGAACCACTTGTGGATTCAACAAGCTGATTTGTAACAAGAGGGGGTGGTGGTATTTGATTGCCTTCTGTTTCTGAGAGTTTCACCTGCAGATATAAAACACAAAATTAACCAATTAACAGTCTTTCTGAGGTCAAAGATATTGACTATCCATGTCCAAGATTAATATGGTTTCGGATAAAAATGGGAAAAAAAGAGCAGTTTGACTTTTAATGTCAAAGTTACTACTACTTTTTAAAATTTATGTCCAAGATTGATATGGGTTCTAATAAAAAACTGAGAAAAATCAGTTTGACTTTCTGGGTCAAAAGTGTCATTTTTTTCTGACATTTTATATTTTTATCTGCAATCATCTATGTAGAAGAAGCAAACTATGTCAGCAAAAAAAGAGGTACATTTAAAATTTTCATCTGCAAAGAAGAAGACCGTTTGCAGACAAAACAAACAAACAAATATCTTAGCACGTCAGCAGACAAAAAAAGTAAAAAAGAAAAAATGTTTTCTTCAAGAAAAAACAAATGACACCTTTATTGGGTTAATCCCAATCGACCCATCTCAACACCCAGAACGACCCGGTCAACAAAAGTCTAACAAGAAAAGTCAGACACTACAAAGTCAACTTAGGCAGTTACATGACATTTACAACATAACTGCCATAACAGGAACCATCACAACGGTTCACATGTACCCTTTCAATTAGTATATATACTTTGAACATATTATGTAAGAATGATGATGACAGATTAATACAAAACATTTACGTTTCATTTAATCCTTGTTTTTACTTGGTATATCTTGACCAACGTTAAGACCACAGATCCAGTTTAAGGCCAAAAATTGGTATCAGAGCAGGTTTGGATTATTTAACCAAATCATCATATACCAAAGCTTTTTCTCAAATTTGTTCTTGAATCAACACCATCAGAAAGACTCGAAACTTTTTTTTTGCAAAAAAAAAAATAGTCGAACCAACAAATAATCACAAGATCGGTTTGTTGTGATATTTCATCAAAGAAAACACAACTTTCGTCACCAAGGTATCAATTACAGAAGTGATTTGTTACCGGAATCAAAAGGGTTCCTTTTTCATCATTTTTTTTGCAAATCAGTCGAATCAAAAATCCAAGAATAAAGAAGAAAGAAAAACCATATACCAAGGTCATCAAAGGGCAAAAGTTTAACGATTCACAAATTAGAACAAACACACCTGTTCATTTAAGGAATCAAGCCCAGAAGATCAATTGAGTCATCAATTGACTCAATTACAAACTCCAATCATCCAAATCTCTCACAGATAGAAAACCCCCCAAATCATTCGAAACCCTAGGTTTTAATCGAAGGGTTATTAGTGCTCGCGAAGAACACACAACACCGGAGAAGAAGAAAGGACGGTCAGACTCAGCCATTAACAGGCGGTCAACCATCATATTGGAGAAGGAAGAAGACGATTATCTTCCCACAAGAAGAGACAGAAGGACTTGCCTCAAAAGAAAGAAAAGAGACGCGTTTATTTCTATCTCACCAAACGAGATAAGAAACAAAGAATAAAAAGAGAGGCGCGTTATAATAGGGCTACACCAAAAGGATCAGATTTTATTTTTAGGGCATCGGGTTAGACCATCAACCCCTCCAGGTTCCAAACATTACAAATACCACCCTTTCATTTTTTACTTTATATATTATTCTGATATATATTGAATTATTTTGATAAGTTACTTTGTTTTAAAATTAGCATCTTGTCATTTATAGATAGTATATTAACCTAGTGATTACACTGCTTATTATACTGATTAGTAATAATTTTTAAGGAGTAATTAACCTTAGGTTATTCATTTTGAATTTATAATCTCCGAGGATAGTTTTAGAATTTAAAAACTATACCTAGAAAGTTTTACACCCGTTTGAGGAAGATAAAACATTAGAGCTCGTTTAGAAATAAGAATTTTTTTGAAATACATTTAGTGTTAAAATTCTTTTGGAGATTTATTGTCAATATCTTTAAGATATGACGAAAGAAAGTGGTAATAAGGAATCTAGTACTAATACTTCAAATAGTACACCCCAATTTCAATGCCCAATCCTAAAGCCCCTGAATTACTCATTATGGGCAATTCGAATGCAAATCATTCTCGAAGCGAATGGTTTATGGGAAACAATAGAGCCGACTGAAACTACTCAACCCGATAAGAAAAAGTACAAAACCTCTATTGCTTCCCTTTATCAAGCCTTACCCGAAGAACAATTACATCAAATAACAAAGCACAAAACCGTGAAGGACATTTGGAATGCTTTAAAAACTAGACACGTTGGCAAAGACAGAGTTCAACAAGCAAGATTCCAAACACTCAAATCCGACTTTGAGATGTTATATATGAAGGAAGACGAAACAATCGACACCTTTACTACAAAACTTACAACTCTCGTAAACAAAGCCGCTAGTCTAGGACACACAATAGAAGATGAAACCTTAGTACGGAAACTACTAAATGCTATACCCGAAAGGTATCTGCAAATAGTCACATCTATAGAACAATATTCCGATCTAAGTGAAATGGAAATGGAAGAGGCAATTGGAAGACTTAAGACCTATGAAGAAAGGATTAAGTTCAAGAAAGGAAAACAAGTGGACAATCAAGAAAAACTGATGTTCACACGACATGACAATAGAAGGAAACACTTTAGAGGACGTGGACGTGGAAAATACAAATTTTCACAAGGAAGAAACCACGATAAAGATAAGGAAGAAAAGAAGGATGGAGAAAATTCTCACAAGCACTTCAACAAATCAAATATTGATCTTAGCAAAGTAAAATGTTACAAATGCAATAAGATGGGTCATTATGCATCTAGGTGTTATGCAAAACCAAACACTAGTATGCAATCTAATCTTGTCGAGGAGGACTTAGAACCTACCTTACTAATGGCAATATTAGAAGACCCACATGTAACAAAACTTGAAGATCAAAACGTCTCGCTACACGAAGAAGATGTAGGATATAAAGAGACAAGTGTCGAAAGTCAATGGTATTTAGACAACGGAGCTAGCAGCCATATGACTGGGATAAGAGAACACTTCAAAGAGCTAGATGAGAATGTTAGTGGAAAAGTAAGATTCGGAGATGGATCTCATATAGAGATTAAAGGAAAAGGTTCAATACTAATAGAATGTGATGACGAGAAACAAAGAATCATATCTCACGTCTATTACATTCCCAGCCTGAAAAGCAACTTATTGAGCCTCAGACAATTTACCAAAATCGGTTGTAAAGTTGTAATGGATGATGATGAATTACGACTTTATGACATGGACAACAAAATCTTCATGAAAGTCACAAGACAAAGAAATCGTCTATACAAAGCAAGTCTGAAGATAGGCACACATGTTTGCTTATTAGCAAACTTGAAGGACAATACCTGGTTATGGCACGCAAGACTAGAACATCTCAACTTTGAATCACTGAAATCTATGACTCAAAGAGAGTTAGTTCAAGGAATACCTGTCATTAAACATACAACACAAATTTGTGATGTTTGTTTAGTTGGTAAACACAGCAGAGTGCCATTTCCCAAGAAAGCAAAAACTAGATCAACATCACCTTTAGATTTAGTATATGGAGATTTATGTAGACCAATCACACCACCAACACAATCTGGAAAGAAATACATATTCTTGTTAGTAGATGATTACTCAAGATATATGTGGGCGTATTTCGTAAACACGAAATATCAAGCATTCGATACTTTCAAGGAATACAAAGAAACAATAGAGAAGGAGCTAAGGACAACATTGAAAATGTTAAGAACTGATCGTGGAGGAGAATTCACATCTAACGAATTCACTCAATACTGCAAAGAAAACGGCATAGCACGACAACTTACCGCACCTTACTCACCGCAACAAAATGGAGTAGTTGAACGAAGGAATAGGACAATTATGTCTACAACGAGATGCATGATGAAAGCAACCAACATGCCTCAAAATTTTTGGGCTGAAGCTGTTAGACATGCTATATACATCCTAAACAGCGTTCCTACAAAAGCCTTAGAAGACATCACTCCATAAGAAGCAATCAAGAAAAGAAAGCCAAACTTAGAAACTCTAAGAGTTTTTGGCTGCATAGCATATGCAAAGGTACCATCACAACATATGACAAAGTTAGATGATAGAAGCAACAAAATGGTATACCTAGGAAACGAACAAGGATCAAAAGCTTACAGACTATTTGATCCAACAACACAAAGGATATGTGTTAATAGAGATGTGAAGTTTAAAGAGGATGAAGCATGGGACTGGAAGGATTACCTGAATGAACACACCAACGATGAACCTGAATGGTTTGACTTCAAAATTGAAAACCTTGAAGCCACAAATGAACATCAGGAACAAGAAATCCAACCAAATGAAGAAGACAACGATATCCCTACAAATGATGATGATGAATATGCAACATCAACAACAGACTCACCCTAACAATCACAAAAACTTCGCACACCATCTACAAGTTCATCGCGGATAAATACTCAATTTACACCAACTACCTCAGGACGTTCAACCAATCAAAGTAACTCAAATACAACAAGGAATTTACATCCAAACTTTGATCATACACTTCTAAAAGGTTTTAGAACGTTAAATGATATATACGTTAAATAAAGATGAACCTAAGAATTACAAGGAAGCATCGAACGATCTAAAATGGATTGAAGCAATGAAGGTCGAATTAGAGTCCATTAATAGGAACAATACATGGGAACTAACCACTCTACCCAAAGGATGTAAAGCCATTGGATTAAAGTGGGTATTCAAGACCAAGAAAGATGCTAATGAAAATATAGTCAAGCATAAAGCAAGACTAGTAGCAAAAGGCTACATACAAGAGCATGGCATAGACTTTGAAGAAGTATGTGCACCTGTAGCAAGAATGGAAACAGTTCGATTACTATTAGCCATAGCTGCTAATAACAAATGGGAAGTACATCACCTAGACGTCAAATATGCATTTCTGCATAGAGACTTAAAAGAAGAAGTGTATGTTACACAACCCGAAGGATTTATAAAAGATAATGGAAAAGTATACAGACTCATAAAAGCTCTATACGGTTTAAGACAAGCACCACGTGCATGGAACATAAAATTAGACAACACCTTGAAGTCTTTAGATTTCAAGAAATGCGCTTTGGAACAAGTTGTCTTCACGAAGAAATCAAAAGACTCAATACTTCTAGTAGGAGTCTATGTGGATGATTTAATCATCACTAGCACACCAAAGAAAGAAATAGACATGTTCAAAGCCCAAATGGAAGAAAAATTCGAGATAAGTGACCTAGGATTACTATCCTACTACTTAGGAATTGAAGTCACACAAACTGGAGGTGACATATCAATAAAGCAATCCGCCTACGCAAGCAAGATCCTAAAGGAAGTTGGAATGCTAGACTGCAACGAAACTCTAATACCTATGGATCCATGAACAAGACTAACAAAGAACACTGAAGCAACAACGGTCAACTCAACTGAATATAGAAGCTTAATTGGATGCTTACGATATCTGCTACATACAAGACCCGACTTAAGTTATTCCGTTGGATTACTTAGTCGTTTTATGCAAGAACCAAAGGAACAACACATGAAAGCTATAAGGCAAGTACTACGCTATGTTAAAGGAACAAAAGACTATGGAATCACCTACAAACACAATGGAGGAAACCAGATACAAGGTTATAGCGACAGTAGCTACGAAGTCAACACTCAAGAAGGAAAAGGCACTACTAGAATTATCTTCTACTACGGTGAATCACCAATCAGTTGGAGTACACAAAAGCAAGCCACGATAGCTCTATCATCATGTGAATCCGAATTCATTGCCGCAACAGCATCAGTAACACAAGCATTATGGTTAAAGAGATTACTTAGCAAGCTTTCACACACACAAGAAGAAAAGGTTACAATACTGGTCGACAACAAGTCTGCCATCGAACTAATGAAGAATCTCGTATTTCACGAAAGGAGTAAGCACATCGATATAAAATACCACTTTATCAGAGAATGCGTTGAAAAAGAAGATCTACAAGTCGAGTTCATAAGTGGAGAATTTCAGAAGGCTGACATACTCACAAAAGCACTACCGAAGATCAGATTCCTCACAATGAGACAACTAATTGGAGTCAAAGATCTGCAACAAGACGATTGTGATTAAGAGGGAGAATATTGGGTTAATCCCAATCGACCCATCTCAACACCCACAACGACCCGGTCAACAAAAGTCAAACAAGAAAAGTCAGACACTACAAAGTCAACTTAGGCAGTTACATGACATTTACAACATAACTGCCATAACAGGAACCATCACAACGGTTCACATGTACCCTTTCAATTAGTATATATACTTTGAACATATTATGTAAGAATGATGATGACAGATTAATACAAAACATTTACGTTTCATTTAATCCTTGTTTTTACTTGGTATATCTTGACCAACGTTAAGACCATAGATCCAGTTTAAGGCCAACAACCTTTGCTTCACAAGTCCACTATAATAAAAAAAATTCAAATGGATACACGTAGAAAAAGGCCATTTATGAATTTTAAGGTGCTTCCTAAATTTAGATAAGTACAAAAATTTAAGATACATCCAAACTCTCAATTTCCCATAAAAGAAATAGACTAAAAACCTATAAATTAGTACACATTTTGAAACCACCATTTGTAAGCTCAACAACAACTGTTTTCCAATGAAGTGTTCTTCAAATTACTTGGTGATATTGATGTTGTTATGTAGTGTTAGCAGCTTGTATGCTAATAATGGATGTTATACATCCATCATAAGCTTTGGTGACTCACTCGCTGATACTGGTAACTTAAAACAACTTGCTAAATTTAGTAATCGAGTTATTTCGTTTCTCATGCCACCCTATGGTGAATCCTTGCCTGATCAATCCACTGGACGGTGCTCCAACGGTCGTCTTGTTATAGATTTCTTAGGTGACTTATCTACTATTTGATGTCACTATGTTTATTCATGTTAAATTTACTATGTTTTAGTTTGAACATTGTATTCCTACAAGTGTACATAATTTTTGTGAAAATGTTTCACGGTTATGCAGCTGAGAGTCTAGGATTGCCATTGATACCACCGTATGTGCACGATAAGGGAAATGACAATGGTGTGGCACTTAAACAAGGAGTAAATTATGCGGTGGCGGGTGAAACCGCATTAAATTCATTAGTTCTTGAAGCTAGAGGGATTGTAAATCCTCTGACAAATGCATCGTTAAAAGTTCAGCTGGAATGGTTTAAACGATCACTTCCTTCTATATGTGGCAACATTGCAGGTAACTAAGTACACATATTTAAACTTTACAGAATACATACCACAAAAGAGTTGATAGACGAGGTCATACCTTAGAACATCTACTAATACAAATTTGAGAGTCAAATAGTACTAGGTAATTTCTCAAAGTTTATTGATTGGTTATACTGTGGGCAGATTGTAAGAACTTGATTGGACGTTATTGCATTCATTCTGACAGTGATTATCTGAAACGCCCAGATTTTTTTTTATTTATAAAAATCCGTAAACTGTACACATTGATAAAACTAGCGGAAGCGTATTTTCTACATCATACGGGCTTATTCCAGACGTCCCGTTAAAATACTAAACTTTATAAAAATACATAACGATGACTCTTTAAACTTGGTAAAGAAGCTTGTTCTTGATTTAGGGGCATTCCAAATGGATAACAAATGATAGAAATGAGAAGCTCATTACCTAACCCGCGAGCTACACCATTTTAACCTATTACGACCCATTTAGCATGTACATGGTCTCATCTTGCATACCTACAAAAATATAAACTGAGAACGATAAGTCTATAAGACTTAGTGAGATAACGAAACTGTATTAAATCATAAACTGAACATAAGCATGATGCTGAATAAGTATATATAGTACTATTCTGACTACATGAATCATAATATTAACTAACTGCATAAGCACGACACTGACTGATTAAATACATGATACACCATGTTACTGATCGAGTACATAAGCATACCGAGTGCATAGTCGATCGCATAACTAAGCACATACTTAGTGCATAACTGACTGAGTACATAAGCACATAGCGAGTGCGTAAAGCACATACTGACTGATCGCATAAGCACATACTGACTGAGTGCATAAGCACATACTGAGTACTTTTAGTATTATACTGGCTGAGTGCATAAGCACATACTGACTAAGTACTTATAGTACTATACCGACCGGATACATAACTGATGAGCCATATAAGCATGTTAATCATCCATATAGGATGTCTGAGTTCCGATTTTGGAACATTCAGTATTCTAAGGCTCGATTCACCACTAAGGAGGTCTAAGTTCCAACTTTGTCTGGAACACATGTGTGATCACATAACTGACTATATACTGATAGTACTAAATACATTGAGTAATGCATAAAGTACCATTCTGACTAATTTAGTGCATAAAGCACTTGGCGCACCTTAAAACCTGCATAAGCATATACCTAATAGAATTTGACATGCATATATATAAACGCATCGCATGCCAGAAGTGCATAAAGCATTTTGCACACATTATTAAACACATAAAAATTCATATATAATTTAAGGTTAAGCTAGATACTTAGGCTTAACTACAACATGATACTAAGCTAAGCTGGAGTTGAGACTAAGCTAAATATAGAAACTAAACAATAATATGGTTACAAGGTCAAACTAAGATATGATACTAAAATTGAATTAATTACTAAAATTGTACTATAACATAAACCAAGGTTGAGTTATAACTTGATACTACAGCTGAACTATAATATAAAGCAGAATGACTATAATCATAATGCTGAGACCAACTATAACATATAATTGAGTCTGCGCTATAAATAATACTGAGGTTGACCACGACATATTACTTAGTAAAAACAATCGGGTCTACTTAATACTGAATATTGCTAAACAGGTCAGCATGACTATGAATATGACCAAACAGGTCAACATGATGATGAATATGACCAAACATGTCAACATGATAGTTAATATGACCAAACGGGTCAACATGATACTTAATATGACAAAACTAGTCAATATGATACTTAATATGACCAAACTGGTCAACATGATAGTACGACCAAACGGGTCAACTTGATGCTTAATATGACCAAACGGGTTAACTTGGGTCAACTTGATGCTTAATATGACCAACGGGTCAACTTGATACTTGATATGACCAAACGGGTCAACTGGGGTCAACTTGATGCTTAATATGACCAACGGTTCAACTTGATACGTAATATGACCAAACATATCAACATGATACTTAATATGACTCAACGGGTCAACAACATACTTTATATGACCAAAGAGGTCAACATGGTACTTAATATGACCAAACATGTCAACATGATACTTAATATGAACCAACGGGTCAACTTGATACTGAATATGACCACACGGGTCAACATGATACTGAATATGCCCACACGGGTCAACATGATACTAATATGACTATGACCCAACAGGTTAACTTGATGCTAAATATGACCACACGGGTCAACATGATACTAATATGACCCAACAGGTCAACTTGATACTTTATATGACCAAAGTGGTCAACATGATACTTTATATGACCCAACGGGGTGAAATTGATACATAACTTGTATCATACTGGAGATATAGCAAGGTATTATATACTAAACACGCTTAATCTACAAAACATGTTAACTGAAAATCCGTTACTCACCTGGGCCGTATAATGCAAGATGAATGATTCTGAATATGCCTTGAACACCTATATCATGATAGATGTACACGTATAATGTTACACATAACAACTAAGCATGAATATAACATGATAATGCAACTATAAGCGCAACTAAGCACACATAAACTAGCTATAATGCATAAAATCATAAACTAGTTATGGCATAAATCTCGCCAAACATGCACTACTATGCTCGCGAACTCGAGCTAAGATAACCAAGTATTATCACTTGGTTCTATACTTTCATAACATGAATTATAATCATATACGCTGAGAACATAAGCTATCATAACATATAATCACCCGGGACTTGCAAAAACATCATATCATGTCATAATCATCAAAACACTTAACACGCATTTGCTGATTTTCTGCAGCAGCCTACAAATGCATCATTTTGACTCACTTAACTACTTAAACAGGTCATGAGGCTACTTTTCCATGAAAATATACTATTTTCCCTTTCCGAAAAGGTATGGAACGCTCCAAACGGAGCTACGGTCTATCCGGTATGAATTTTTAAAGTTCGGTTTGCTGCACATTTCAGGATCAGCCCTTGCTGTACCAAATCACGTTTTAGACCAACTTAACTACTAAACGAGCAAAAACTTTATAAATAACAGCTGAAGTAGACACCTTAGGCTTTCCAGAAAGTCCATCCATGATTCAATCCGAGCTTCTATCTATTTTATATGATTTTTCAAACATGACTAATCATTGCTGAAAATTTCAGCAACTTGTTTAACATCATAAATCACATAAAGGGGTGTTTGGTTCAACTCAATAATCAACATAAACACCTCCTAAACATCATAAATTAATCATTAACATAATCCCATCATAAACCCTAATAATCATATGCATAACTATTGAATCATAAACCATGAATTCATCACATAATCATGTAAAACACTTATTAATCATAACCTCATGGCTTATATTCATGTTTAACATATAATTCACTACTTACCTTGAATTGGGGAAGAACATGAAATCACTTGAATCTCTTTAATCATTCATACCATGTTAAACCCTTATAACCCTTGCTTAATCATTGGTAGAAATTGATATACGATCATAATATGTAAGAATTCTTCAAAGTGAAGAAAGTATTTTTCTTCCTGCTCTTCTCTTTTCTTTTCTTTTTTTGTCTATATCGTGGGTATGGAGGGAGGGAAGTATATCTCCTGTAAACGACTTCCATTAAGTATAAAATATATATTGATTTTTTCTTTATAGTTTGGCTATTTGTCACATTTAGCCCTCGTAGTAAAATCATGTTGCAAAACTTGTCCGAGCTTGTATCATATTAAGTCCCTTGTTAACTATGTCATTAACTCCATCAAAGTGAGACTTTTATATTTATTCCTCTAAAATATTAGATGTAACCAATAGGAATTTAAATAAATCCGCTATTATTTTCTATAAAAATCGGGATGTTACATTATCTTATTATTTTGTTTTTATAATTAATAAGTTAAATACCCATATTTAAAATCATCACATGTGGCATTTGATTTATATGGAGTGTGGCTAATTCTATCCATGAAACCCATTTGTTCAAACCCTGAACCTATGTAAACAATAATGTATAATAAGATGTGGCACAACTATGTAATGCGGCTGTTTTGGATTACTTATTTTTCTACTATCAACTTATTTTTAAGCAGAAGTCAACCAACCTGCAACATTTGGTTGCATTCTGTATAAGTCAATCGAGTATGTAGAAGGTGCCCAACTTGCAAGCCAACTATTTACTGAACGACACCGTCTGAATCACAACATTTTAATCACAATCTCTGAAAACCATAATATGTTAATGTATCGAAAGGACGTAACCAACCACAAGGAGCGAAAACTTCATGGGCAATATAATCGATGGCTGCAAGGTCTGCTTTGCATTCTGAAGCATTCTGAAACATCATTCCAATGGCTACAAGGCCTACTTTGCATTATGAAACATCATTCCACTAAACAAAATCCTGTTGTTAGTTTCTTTTTCTTTTCTTTTGTTTTTTTTTCAACCAGACCGCACGCTTTGAATCACACCCTTTGAGCCACACCCTTTCAATCACAGCCTCTGAATCCCTCTAAACGCTCTTTGAGGCCGTTGTTCTGCTGCCTTACCTTCCGTTTCACATTCTGTCTGTGTTTCATATTCTATGAAACATGAATGCTATATATCAGTAAATAAAAACATGTATTCCATATTAAATCGAGTATGCATGTTGACAAATAGTTAGAGTGAATGATCATTATGTGTTTAGGGTGCGAAGTGACTTGTGATATATGGTAAGTTGTACATATCTTGGCTTTCTTTGTGTTGATCAGTTACGCAACCACAAACTTTGAGATACCTAGTTCTAAAAAATTCGGTCATGTGACGTTTATAATGTAGGTGCGTATGACTCACATACACTAAAGATTCTTTGTATTGATCACTAAACATGACATGACCATGATCTAGGGGCGTTTGTGGCATCTTATCAAAGGTGCTCATTACATAGAAGACAACCAACCATCTTATCTCTAACTTAACAAATATTACATAGAAGACACCTAACCATCCTATCCTTAAGCTGGTTGTGTTATTCACAGTATTATTTTGGGTTGTATTACAACATTGGTTGAACCAACACACATAAGTTTACAATTGGTCCCATTAATAAAGAAAGTTTTAAAATTTCTATATGGCCCAAATTTCGGATTACACATAGTCCCAACTCAATCTCTTTGAAAGAGTTCATGTAACAGCATTTCAGCATGTTCCCTTGGAACATATGCACTCTTTGTACACATACCTAGTATATATAAAAAAAATGCCATTATTGATTTTTCAAGTAGTTACTTTGCACAACAAAAAGTAGCAGTGGGCAACAATTCTAAGATACAATTTGATCTACTGAGTCTTTATTTTCCTACAATAGTAAGACCTTGTTCATTTGACTCTAAACTATTCCCATTATCAAAACCAAGGACCATTCTGAAGCATTAAAATTTTAAATAGTGTTGACAAAGCAAATTAACAGAACAACTACTGTTTATGTTTGAGCACCTAAAACGACAACGGCAATCCAAGTATTAGTACATGCTCAGTTGAAGATTGCATTAGTGTGATCCGAAATAAATAATTGAATCACCTCGAGTGACTGAACATACATCCATTACTATCTTTAACTAAAAAAGTATCATCATAGATAAAATTTCGAATGCCGCCACGTGAAAAAAAAAAAGATCAACATTATTAAGATTAGAAATTAATTAACTTGGTGCATAATTAAAGAGAAGAAATGTGGTAAATATGTAGATAAATAAAAACAGAAGATAAATGAGAGAATTAGACCCGTTGTATCATGTTTCAACTTGATTTGAACAGTTACCTTTAAAAATGAGAGGATATCTTCCTGGTGTTGGCTTAGCATTTTTTGATGCATCAGCTCTTGCTTTTTCATGGTCGGTTTATGTAACACCCCCGTCCCGACATAGGAACGAGAGGTCACAAATAATGACAAAGCAACTAAACCTGAAGAACCAGTTACATAATACGTTCATGAAAAACAAGGTTCAACCATAGACTAAAATTTAAGTGTACAAGGTTAAAGCACCAACATTATTTAGTACAAGGTCCAAAGTCAAAAGCTAAGTAACTGAAAATAGAGTCTTCAAGTACATGATCTCTAAGGTCCTGCTAGCTCTCGTCACACATCCCCATTAACCCTGAGTACCTGCCGCAGGAGAAAAGAAAGATGCGGCTGAGCTAATTGCTCAGTGCGCGGATGTAGATAACGAATAACATTAACACGATATATATATACATAAAGAGAGGAATGCAACGAGATCAAAAATAATTTCCCCATCATAACAACATCTCAACACCAAAGTAATTAAATATTATAAGGCTGAAGGAAAAGGTTTGGGATATTTATACCGAGTATCCTACATCATATCATATCAAGTGCACTCCCACGTGCTAAAATCATATCGTATCAAAAATCATAGTGATACACCGTCGCGACTCAAAGCATCTAAAATCGACGGAAGGTGTGTATGGCACTACACTACTCGACCGCATGATCATATAAGATCATAAACATCTCATAACATAACATAACCTAGGATGCATCCATACGCCTCCCAAATTAGAAAAAGGCTCCACACATGAGCAAATCATATTATAAGATCATAAGGGGAGACACCGTGAACTGATCACACCGTCACGGGCGGTGTCAGGCCATTGGCGCCACAATGACAAGTCTGCGGTACCTCCACAGATAGTTGCTCGGTATTCCTAACTCCTGTCTACATATCTAGGGTTCTATGGTAGCACAGTGAACATATAAACTAACCAAACACCAAATTTTATGTTCACTATGCATATGAGTCATAAGGGAAAGGAATCAAGAAACGCTCATATAAAAGTGGCGCTGGCTCGTTTTCATAAAAATCATTTTTAACATAATTTTCCCCAAGATCATCAAATCATATTCCAAAATTATTTTCACCGTTCATCATCATTGTAAAATGCATTTGTCAAAAAATGGGAATATATATCATAAGGATGTCAAAGGACTATGAGAGTATTGCAAGGAGCTCAACGTAAGTATATCAAGTAACGGCGAAAGAGAGTACGAGCATTTAAAAATATGAACATATTAGTGATTCAAGAGAACACGAAAAAGAACATCCGTACCTTAAGAAATCAAACGCACACTCGGAATTCACCAACTCGCTTACTGCTCCCTCAGGTAATCTACACACGCGAATTATGAAGCTAATAAATATTACACTTTAAAATTATTGCTAGTATTATTTGGTACAATGTGTCATGACTTATTTTAATTTTCTCAATTCTGACATCAATTTTCCCTTTACTAACTTGATGTGTTATTCTTTATATTATGACCTCGCGTCAGGTTTCATCTAACTACTATAGCTTATACATAATTTAGCTATTATTAGTAGATTCATTTTAAGACTCAATTTTGTTATCTTGCATCCATTTCATTTATTTATTATGACTACTAAGTTCGTTGAGTATTAAGAATACATGTTAATTTTCCCATTACATAAAGGATTACTTGTTAATAACGATATAAATGAAATGTGTTGATATACATAATTGTATCTAAGTCAAATTTAAGTAAAGTCTATGTGTAATAGAATTGTGTAACTAACCAACTAGTTTATGTTGTTTTAGAACCAAAATATTAATTATTACTAGTCATGCAAAATCTATAATTATGATGTGTCTCTATGTGTATTTTGATGTCACAAAGACCATATGTTTTACTAGTTTCATTCAACACAGTTACAAAGGCAAGTAAAACATTGTGTGATCATGAACTCTTCATATTTATACTTGTGGCTCCAATCCTCCTATTTGACAAGCCTTGTATTAAATAAAAGAAATTCTAGTTTTGTGCATATGAGTAATACTAATTGTTTAATCCTCCATAGTTTCCATTTACATCATATCTTGTGTTTTAAAATCCACTATGTCCTACACTCCATGCAAGCTTATACGTAAGTTTAAAGTATGTAACAACATCTAAAGCATAAGGACCCAAAACGTAAAATAGTACCAAGGTCTCTTCTTCTTCAATTTATTTGTTGTGCTAAGATATAGCCATAACTTGTTACGTATGTATTATGCATTTTTTCTTGTTCGAACCGTTTAGATATCATATATCTAGTAAGTTCATTGGGCCATGTACTTCATATATTAAGTAAATGAGTTACTCTACTTTTATTATTAAGAGACTTATATACATATATGAAGGATTTATGTACGAGAAGAGATAGACTATAATATTAAGATCAATGATTAAAACGTGAACAAGATTCAAGAGTTTACCTCCTAGCCAAACGAGTTTAGACTGAGATCGAAAACGAACACGAATGAACCAACTATGACCTGATCGAACTCAAACCCACCATACTATCTCGAACCTCCAACAAACAACTAGAACCCTTTACGTGAACACGAACCGAGTGATTTTTACCCAAGAAAAACTCCAACTCAAACAACCAGACTAGGCACCAGTCACCAATAATCAACTGAAACTCAACCCGAACAGATTGATCGTATGACCTAGGTGTCGTTTAGATATACTTGGGGTATGAATGTGAGTATATGAGACTTAAATAGAAACGAGAGTTTTTGTTTTTGTTTTGTCGCAGGTGGTTTAGCTTTTCTGTTGTAAATATAATTATAGAGGTAACTAATATATAATAGTGTTTTGATAAGATTGTATAGCAAAGGATCCTCGATAACAATGAAACTTCACGAGTAAGCATATTGACTAAATTACAGATCACATGCATTCCCACAATCCCACGTGTCAAGCTTATTTTGAATTTTATCTTATTATTATTATTATTATTATTATTATTATTATTATTATTTATTTATTTTTATTTATACATTAGACACTAATTTTAATTAGTTTAGTAATGTATATCTACTTTTAACTTTGTTAGGTTATAATCTAAGAC
The DNA here is from genome assembly GCA_022545495.1 of Chrysanthemum lavandulifolium. NCBI lineage: Eukaryota > Viridiplantae > Streptophyta > Magnoliopsida > Asterales > Asteraceae > Chrysanthemum > Chrysanthemum lavandulifolium. The sequence continues at coordinate 233,491,201 of CM040241.1, read as the reverse complement.
TTATCGAATAAACACTTTAGGTACAGTAAGTCTAGAATCTAGAATACTTAATACGAGTACTTGACGTTATTGTTTCCAAAATTTCGGGTCATTATAACACATCCTCCTTAAAATGATTTCGTCCCCGAAATCCAAGAGATATATATATTCTACTTTTACGAATTATTATAACATATTATATTTAAAAAGATTTCATCTTCGAAATCAATGGTACCTTTAATTGAAAAGTCGTGGGTATCGCTCACGAATAGATTCCTCGAGTTCCCAAGTAGCCTCACATTCAGAATGATTTTTCCAACGCACTTTGACTAAGGGAATTGTCTTCTTACGCATTATCCGCTCTTCTCGACCTAAGATTGCTTCGGCTTCTTCTTCACATGATAGATCTTCTCTAATCTTAGGGGTATTCCACAACATGAAGCGGGTGATAGTTGTAGCCTCGTAATGTAGACACGTGGAACACATTATGCACATGAGATAATGCCGGGGGCAACGCTATGCGATATGCAACCTCTCCTACTCTCTCCAATACTTCAAAGGGACCAATAAACCTCGGACTAAGTTTTCCTTTTATGCCAAAACGTTGAACACCTTTCCATGGGGAAATCTTGAGAAACACATGATCACCGGGTTTAAAATCAAGGGTCATACGATGCTTATCGGCATAACTTTTCTGTCGTGAGCGAGCCTCTTTCAACTTTTCTTTTGCAACCTCGACCTTCTCGTTAGTAATTCTAACCACCAGTCCTTCAATAATCTCTTCACCAACTTCATTCCAACATATTGAGATCTACACTTTCTCCCATACAACATTTCATAAGGTGCCATGTCAATACTTGCATGCCAACTATTATTGTAGGCAAATTCAACCAAACAAAGATAATCGTCCCAATTTCTGTCCATTCCAGAGCACAAGATCTCAAAGATATCCTCCAATGTCCGAATAGTTCTTTCGACCGCCGTCTGTTTGAGGATGAAAGGCGGTACTATAATTAAGCTTCGTACCCCATGCCTTTTGAAATCCCTTCCAAAACTGCGATGTGAAACGTGGGTCACGGTCTGATACTATTGACACTGGAGTGCCATGAAGTCTAACAATCTCCTTCTGAAATATTTCCGCTAACTTGCTAGCGAGTATCCTTCACGAATGGCTAAAAAGTGAGCTGATTTTGTAAGTTGATCAACCACCACCCATATTGCATCATTCTTCCTCAAAGTCTTAGGTAGCCGTCCACCGATCCATGGTAATATTTTCCCACTTCCAACGGGAATTTCCAATCACGCAAGAGTCCGCTAGCTCGTTGGTGCTCTATCTTCACCGTTGGCAAGTAAGACATTTTGCCACAAATTTTGCTACATCTTTCTTCATTCCACTCCACCAAAAGTTTTGTTTCAAGTCCCGTACATTTTCGTTGAACCAGATGAATAAAACTGAGCACTATGTGCTTCGATAATAATGCTTCTCGAATATCCGTATCATTAGGAAAACACAACCTATCACCGCACCACAATACTTCACGATCATCCAGACGAAACTCTTCTTGTTTACCATCCTCCAAATTTTGCATTATAGCCCACAACTCACCATCATCTTTCTGGGCTTCCTTAATACGCGTCAATATTGTAGGTTCAACTTTCAACTGAGCTATGACGCCGTCTGCCTTACCAATGTATATTTCCACCTCCAAACGGTTCAAATCAGCTATAATCTCCGGTTGAGTAACTAGACAAGACATGCTCCCATAACTCTTCCTACTAAGCGCATCTGCAACAACATTTGCCTTGCCCGGGTGGTATTGAATATTGGCGTCATAATCCTTTAGGAGTTCTAACCATCTTCTCTGCCTCATGTTGAGCTCCTTTTATGTGAAAATGTACTTCAAACTTTTGTGATCAGTAAAAATATCACAAGTTTCTCCATACAAATAATGTCGCCATATTTTGAGAGCGAAAACAACAGCTGCTAGTTCCAAGTCATGTGTAGGGTAGTTCTCCTCATACGGCTTAAGTTTTCGAGATGCATAAGCAATCACCTTCCCATGTTGCGTAAGAACACACCCTAAACCATTCTTGGAAGTGTCACTATAAATCTGAAATCCCCCGGTTCCTTCTGGCACAGCAAGTATCGGAGCCGTAACCAATCTCTTCTTTAACTCCTTAAAGCACTTCTCTCGCTTATCATTCCATTCAAATTTAACACCCTTTCGTATCAGTTGGGTTAGAGGCAATGCTAAAGACGAAAAACCTTCCACAAAACGTCGGTAGTAACCAGCCAAACCCAAGAAACTCCTTACCTCTGTAACTGATTTAGGTTGGGGCCAATTGGTAATAGCCTCTACCTTGGCAGGATCTACTTCAATTCCTTTAGCAGATACTATTCACATTTAGAGAATTTAGCATATAACTTCTTTTCTAGAAGGATCCCTAAAACTGTGCGCAGATGTTGCTCGTGTTCTTCTTTTGATTTAGAGTATACCAAGATATCATCAATAAAAACCACAACAGATTTATCTAGGTAATCATGAAAGACGCGATTCATTAAATCCATAAAGACGGCTGGAGCATTTGTCAAACCGAAAGGCATCACCAAGAATTCATAATGACCATAGCGAGTACGAAATGCGGTCTTAGGAATATCTTGTGCTCGCACTCACAATTGATGATATCCAGACCTTAAATCTATTTTCGAGAAGTATTTTGCTCCTTGAAGTTGGTCAAAAAGATCATCAATTCGAGGCAAAGGATAACGGTTTCGAATAGTAACTCGGTTCAATTCTCTATAGTCTATGCATAACCTCATAGATCCATCCTTCTTTTTCACGAATAAAACTGGAGCACCCCACGGAGACACACTAGGTCTTATGAACCCACGATCAAGCAACTCCTGTAGCTGCTCCTTCAATTCTTGTAACTCTAATGGTGCCATACGATAAGTTGTCTTAGATATGGGTTCAACACCAGGTGCAAGTTCGATGGTAAACTCGACCTCTCTCTCTGGTGGCAACCCTGGAAGTTCCTCAGGAAATACATCTGGGAATTCATTCACAATCGGTTGATCTACTAGTGAAGAAGCCTCCTTTGAAGTATCCTTTATAGCCGCCAAATATCCATCACAACCATGACGAATAAGTTTCCTCGCCTCCATAGCATAAATTACTTTAACTAAACTACTAGCCGGAGCTCCCTGATAAACAAATTTTGGTCTCTCGAGGTTTCCAAAAGTGACGCGTTTAGATTGACAATCAATGGTGGCTTGGTGTTCACTAAGCCAATCCATTCCGAGGATAATATCGAAATCATGCATTGTCATAGGAAGTAATTGGGCTAAGAAAATGTTATTTTCGATTGTTATAGGCGAGTTGTGACAAATAGTAGTAATAGTCACAGAAGTTCTCATAGGAGTAGTAATAGACATAGGCGGATTTAGCAATAAGTTAGGCAAACCAACACGTTGAGCAAAAGAATAAGAAATAACAGAATGTGTAGAACCCGTATCAAATAGCACATAAGCCTTGCAACCACATAAAGTAAGAATCCCAGAAACTGTACCTAAAGATGTGGCTGCCTGATGTGCAGTCATTGCATAGAACTGACCAGTAGTACCTCGATTATTGCCACCACCATTACGATTCGTATTCTGCTTAGAAGTGCAATCCTTGGCCATATGACCCACCTGATCACATGCAAAACATTGCCCCGTCTCGAGATAACAAGGTTTACCCGGATGGTTACGCCCACATTTAACACATGAAGGAATTAGGATTTTATTTGGGTTTCTTGTGTCAGTTCTACCTGCAAACCTTCCCTGATCTTGAGTTCTTTGTACGTAGTTGTTTCCCTTGGCCTGATATGATCTCCGACCGCCACCGCCCCCGCCATTCCCGGCCATTCCGTAGCCCTGCTCGAGTTGGCCTTTGACCTTGCCACTGTCCCTGATGACCACCACGAGACCTATCATCAAAATTACGATTATTCCCCGAGTGAGACTTACCATTCCGATCAGACGCCCCAACATGATCTTCCCTACCCTCTTCCTATTATACTCGCACCTAGAGGCAACAAAGTCACCGTGCTCCATTTCCAAATTTTTCACGATTTGCTACATCCGAAACTTTCTCAAACCTAATGTTGATGAGGTCCTCCTATACTTCAAATCAATTGCCCATTTAAACTTCCCGGCTTGTTCTTCAAGATCCCGGCCTTAGTGCCCGCAATACCGCCTAGCCGAATGAATCGCCCATAAAATTAGTGATAGACTTCGCCAGGCTTCTGTCTAATGTTTGATTACTCACGAATATATGCCTCTCGATCAATATAAGAGAAATAGTGCTGATAAAATACTTCGAGGAAATCACGCCAGGCAAGAGCTTCAACAAAACCTTCCCCTTCTGCTTCTTTCAAAGTTTTCCACCATCGTTGTGCATCCCCTCTAACTTGTAAACTGCTAAACGAACTTGCTGGTTTTCAGTACATTCCAAAACCTCAAATATCTTTTCCAAATGAGCAATCCAGTTCTCAGCATCTATCGGAGTAGGTGCCCCATTGAATGGATTTGGTTTTTGTTTTTGGAATTTCTCTAGTAATAGTTGCATCGGTTGTTGATTGTTGTTAGCACCATTCCTGATATTATTGTTATTATTATTATTATTCTCACCACCATTTTGATAAGCTTGAAGAGCCTCAGCCAATGCCTGAGGTAAACGCTGAGCGACGGCGTTAGCAACTGCTTGATTTACTGCGTTCAACGTAGCTGGATCGAGAACTCCAGTAGCGTTGTTGTTCCCGTTGTTGTTTGGTACGTTAAAGCAACTAGATGATTTTCTCTTAGGAGGCATCTATAACAGAAGAGATTTAAACAATCATATATGAAAAGCATTTAGAATCAGAATCACACAAATACGGTAGAGTACCAGATGAAGGAAAGAGAATCCTACCCCAATATCTACCCAAAACTCACAGGTCAAACCTAAGGGTTTCCTACAGAATCAAACTTGGCTCTAATACCATTAGTTGTAACAACCCCGTCCCGACGTAGGAACGAGAGGTCACAAATAATGACAAAGCAACTAAACTCAAGAACCGCCATATAATACGCTCATGAAAAACAAGGTTCAACCATAGACTAAAATTTAAGTGTACAAGGTTAAAGCACCAACATTATTTAGTACAAGGTCCAAAGTCAAAAGCTAAGTAACTGAAAATAGAGTCTTCAAGTACATGATCTCTAAGGTCCTGCTAGCTCTCGTCACACATCCCCATTAACCCTGAGTACCTGCCGCAGGAGAAAAGAAAGATGCGGCTGAGCTAATTGCTCAGTGCGCGGATGTAGATAATGAATAACAATAACACGATATATATATACATAAAGAGAGGAATGCAACGAGATCAAAAATAATTTCCCCATCATAGCAACATCTCAACACCAGAGTAATTAAATATTATAAGGCTGAAGGAAAAGGTTTGGGATATTTATACCGAGTATCATACATCATATCATATCAAGTGCACTCCCACGTGCTAAAATCATATCGTATCAAAAATCATAGTGATACACTGGTCGCGACTCCAGTGCATCTAAAATCGACGGAAGGTGTGTATGGCACTACACTACTCGACCGCATGATCATATAAGATCATAAACACCTCATAACATAACATAGCCTAGGATGCATCCATACGCCTCCCAAATTAGAAAAAGGCTCCACACAAGAGAAAATCATATTATAAGATCATAAGGGGAGACGCCGTGAACTGATCACACCGTCACGGGCGGTGTCAGGCCATTGAACAAATTTAAGTTGCTCAGTATTCCTAACTCCTGTCTACATATCTAGGGTTCTATGGTAGCACAGTGAACATATAAACCAACCAAACACCAAATTTTATGTTCACCATGCATATGAGTCATAAGGGAAAGGAATCAAGAAACGCTCATATAAAAGTGGCGTACTGCTCGTTTTCATAAAATCATTTTAACATAATTTTCCCAAGATCATCAAATCATATTCCAAAATTATTTTCACCGTTCATCATCATTGTAAAATGCATTTGTCAAACAAATGGGAATATATATCATAAGGATGTCAAAGGACTATGAGAGTATTGCAAGGAGCTCAACGTAAGTATATCAAGTAACGGCGAAAGAGAGTACGAGCATTTAAAAATATGAACATATTAGTGATTCAAGAGAACACGAAAAAGAACATCCGTACCTTAAGAAATCAAACGCACACTCGGAATTCACCAACTCACTTACTGCTCCCTCAGGTAATCTACACACGCGAATTATGAAGCTAATAAATATTACACTTTAAAATTATTGCTAGTATTATTTGGTACAATGTGTCATGACTTATTTTAATTTTCTCAATTACAGCATCAATTTTCCCCTTTACTAACTTGATGTGTTATTCTTTTATATTATGACCTCACGTCAGTTTCATCTAACTACTATAGCTTATACATAATTTAGCTATTATTAGTAGATTCATTTTAAGACTCAATTTTGTTATCTTGCATCCATTTCATTTATTTATTATGACTACTAAGTTACGTTGAGTATTAAGAATACATGTTAATTTTCCCATTACATAAAGGATTACTTGTTAATAACGATATAAATGAAATGTGTTGATATACATAATTGTATCTAAGTCAAATTTAAGTAAAGTCTATGTGTAATAGAATTGTGTAACTAACCAACTAGTTTATGTTGTTTTAGAACCAAAATATTAATTATTACTAGTCATGCAAAATCTATAATTATGATGTGTCTCTATGTGTATTTTGATGTCACAAAGACCATATGTTTTACTAGTTTCATTCAACACAGTTACAAAGGCAAGTAAAACATTGTGTGATCATGAACTCTTCATATTTATACTTGTGGCTCCAATCCTCCTATTTGACAAGCCTTGTATTAAATAAAAAAAATTCTAGTTTTGTGCATATGAGTAATACTAATTGTTTAATCCTCCATAGTTTCCATTTACATCATATCTTGTGTTTTAAAATCCACTATGTCCTACACTCCATGCAAGCTTATACGTAAGTTTAAAGTATGTAACAACATCTAAAGCATAAGGACCCAAAACGTAAAATAGTACCAAGGTCTCTTCTTCTTCAATTTATTTGTTGTGCTAAGATATAGCCATAACTTGTTACGTATGTATTATGCATTTTTGCTTGTTCGAACCGTTTCGTATATCATATATCTAGTAAGTTCATTGGGCCATGTACTTCATATATTAAGTAAATGAGTTACTCTACTTTTATTATTAAGAGACTTATATACATATATGAAGGATTTATGTAGGAGAAGAGATAGACTATAATATTAAGATCAATGATTAAAACGTGAACAAGATTCAAGAGTTTACCTCCTAGCCAAACGAGTTTAGACTGAGATCGAAAACGAACACGAATGAACCAACTATGACCTGATCGAACTCAAACCCACCATACTATCTCGAACCTCCAACAAACAACTAGAACCCTTTACGTGAACACGAACCGAGTGATCTTTACCCAAGAAAAACTCCAACTCAAACAACCAGACTAGGCACCAGTCACCAATAATCAACTGAAACTCAACCCGAACAGATTGATCGTATGACCTATGTGTCGTTTAGATATACTTGGGGTATGAATGTGAGTATATGAGACTTAAATAGAAACGAGAGTTTTTGTTTTTGTTTTGTCGCAGGTGGTTTAGCTTTTCTGTTGTAAATATAATTATAGAGGTAACTAATATATAATAGTGTTTTGATAAGATTGTATAGCAAAGGATCCTTGATAACAATGAAACTTCACGAGTAAGCATATTGACTAAGTTACAGATCACATGCATTCCCACAATCCCACGTGTCAAGCTTATTTTGAATTTTATTTTATTATTATTATTAGTATTTATTTATTTATTTATTTTTATTTATACATTAGACACTAATTTTAATTAGTTTAGTAATGTATATCTACTTTTAACTTTGTTAGGTTATAATCTAAGACTTATCGAATAAACACTTTAGGTACAGTAAGTCTAGAATCTAGAATACTTAATACGAGTACTTGACGTTATTGTTTCCAAAATTTCGGGTCATTATAGTTTATCATAATGGTCTTGTAAAAAAGATAGAAGAAGCTATAAGTACATAAGCTAAACATGCAACAAAGAACAACCATGTACATTAATCAGTTGGCACAATACTTGATCAACTGATTACTACCTCAATTCTAAAGTAAATCACCAACAGGGTGTTTGTTATTGCTTATTAGAAGTTCTGGTCAGCTTTTTGTGTCTTTGGGTATGATAAACAAACAGTTTTCAGTGTTTGGATAGAAGCAAACGGTTCATGATTATCCAATTATTCGAGGATAAGAATGTAAGATATGGGGCGTTTGGGAATACGGTTACAAACAGTACTTTGTCTGTAAGGAGTAAGAAAACGTAAATAATCAGTTTTTTCAAAGGGTTTGCCAAAGCCAAAGTGCGAACATAATAATCTGATTACCTGCAGTTTTGCAAATGTAATGATCAGATAACCCACTCCAAAATGTAGTCCTAAAAACCTGTTAGCAGTTTAGCAGTTGCTTAGTCAACTATTGATATAATCAACTAGAGAATGCAAAACGCCTTCTAAAGGAAGTAGTTGTTATGCCAATAAAATATCCCAAGTAAGTGTTACCATTGCTTAAAGTAGCATTTTTCTTTATAAGCATAAAGTAATACAGTAATATTTATGTGGATGAATGACGACGGGTTCTTTTAATAGGTACTTCACTGGTCTTTTATCACCATGGAAAGGCACTCTCTTGTTTGGTCAAAGTAAGGTTAAGTGAACTGGAAAAAAAATCTAAGAAACACAATACCTTCTTACCATATCATTAAAAACAAATTTCACTATCATCGCACCATTCGCACCAAGACACCTCCCAATAGCCGTGAGAAAAAAAAAAAAAAAAAAAAAAAAAAAAAGTGAGAAAGGAATAACCTTATCGGCCAAAAAATACATAAAATAACTATTTAATTGAAGTTTACCTTATAAGACTTCAACCGTTACTTGAGACTTCTGGAAGAAGAAAAGTTGCTTACGATTTTTCGGAATGCGGGTTTGAATTTTCTACCAACAGATTTTTCCGGGTTTTGGGAGTTTTCTCTTGGATGATATGGTTTGGTAGCTGTGTTAAGATGGGTAGATGAATAAAGGCTATAGAATTTTCTAGGCAGTAGAAGAAAGGCGATGGGAGTGTTAGATTTCATTTCAAGATCGTACCGTAGTACAGATTAGGTTTACAGGTGTGCGGTTCTCTTTCGATAGTATAGAGTTAATTACGTTTTGGATTGTATTACGGAGCAATTACGTGAAAACGGGCATGAATAGGAAAATATGCAACACGTTTCAACCAATGAGAAGTGGGCAACTGGTCCACTAAAGTACTGTTGGGCCGGTTTATTGCAATTTAGTAATTTACCATTAATGAAGCACCAATAGGGAGACGAATTAACTATAAAGGGACCCCTTTAAGATTTTGGGCTTTGCCCCGTTCAAAAATCATCCTTAGAGCATTTACATTAGTAACTCAAGTTATAGTTTAACACCAGTCACGTCAGCGCCACATCAGCTTTAACATTTCACCTTAACATCCCCAAAAAACACCCACATCAATAACATCACAAGTTAAACTTTAACATTTCATATTTTCAATTTCAACCCCTAAACTAAAACAAACACTTCATTTATTAAAAAAACATAACCTTAACTTAAACATATTACAATACCAAATATAAAATAACTAAAGAAAATTACAACAAAAAAAAATAACAAAACATAGCAAATACTTATTCATCATCGTCGCTCTCTTGTTGTTGTTCATGTCGCTCAAGATTCTTACGCCAAACATGCTCCATAAGGTCTGTTGGAGTTGGGTATCGTTGTCGGTCGTGTATTTCTTTTGCCTTCATTGTGAGTATCACATCTTTCGACCCATCTTCGTTGTCTCAAATTTGCTGACGGATCCACCCACACTTCGTTATAGTCACGTAATGCAATTTTTTTATCTTTTATAATCATGTTATGCAAAATAATGCAAGAATACATGATTCAACGTATCGTGACAATTTCCCATTGACGTGCCGGTTGTTGTAGTATACCCCAACGGCCTTGAAGAACACCAAAAGCACGTTCAATATCCTTTCGGGCACTTTCTTGTCTCCTTTTAAAGTACGTATGTTTTTCGTCAGTTGTTGCCGAGAAGGATTTGTGAAAGTTGCCCACTATGGATAAATTCCATCGACCAAGTAATACCCTGCTCATACCTAGTTCCATTGACCGTATAAGATGCTCTTGGGGCATTGTCGATAAGAATGTCGTCGAACAACGAGAGGCGGTCTAAAACATTAATATCGTTATTCGCCCGCCATCCCAAAAAATGCATGCCAAATCCATAAATCTTGAGAAGCAACAGCTTCAAGCATAATTGTTGGTATTTTCTTATCACCCCTAGCAAATTGCCCTTGCCAAGCCACTGGACAATTTTTCCATTCCCAGTGCATACAGTCAATGTTACCAAGCATTCCCGGAAAACCATGTTTTTCTTCATGTTGTTGATAAAGTTTTTGAATGTCGGCCCATATTGGTTTTCTTAAATACTCCGACATAAACAAATCAATAATGCATTTGTTAAAATTATCAAGACATAATGTTGAGATGCTTCTTCTTGTTCCAACTGAAGGTGATACTCGTACGCGGACGCCATAAATTGGAAGTTAGTTTCTTCATCAACGTCTGACCAATGCAGAGGAATTTCATCAAATTGATTCGGATCCATTGTGAACGAACTTGATTCTTGAACTATGGAAGTGTGAGGAAGTATATAAATTGTGAATTTGAATTATGGAAGTGTGAAAAAAAATGGTGTTTTAGTTGGGTATTTATAGTGGTAAAAAAATGTTTTTGATTTTTTTTTTTTAATTAAAACTAGCCGTTAGGGGTTTTATGTAAATATTTTTTTAAAAGTAACGGTCACTAGCCGTTGAGGGGGTGATTTTGTAAATTTTTTGATTTTTTTTATCGCCTTTAACGTCCATTAGTATAATAACGTATATGGATTAATGCTGAAATAACGCATAGGGTCCAACGGTTTAACGCCAGTTAACGGCGTTATTTGGCCACTAACAGCGTTATCCCGTTACTAATGGAAGTGCTCTTATAATATATTATAATGTCTATTAATAGTTTATAAAAAAATTTAATGGATGAAAGATTTAACTTTGGTTAATTCACGTAGATGTTGAGGTTGAGGTTGATGTTGATGCTGATGTTGATGTTTAACTTTGACTTTAACTATTGATATCATGTTGTATAAAATGTGTGAGTTTAGTAGCACATAATGAGCGTTGATAAAGTTAAAATATACTCCGTAAAGTTTTTAAATTTTCTTTTGCGAATATCCGTATATAAACTTAAAATAATAATTACATGAGTCTTTGTTATTAAGTACAATCGCATATATTTATTCTCATATCTCAGTAATTCAGGCTTACAATTTGATATTTATATTATAATTAATACTCCCTCCGTCCCATTTTTATTGTCCAGTTTGACTTTGACCAGTCTTTCTTGTTCAACTTTGACCATTAATATATTTATTTGTGTTATATAATACTTGATGAAAATTATACCAACTGAAAATACATTTAAAACCCAATACATTCATATATTTTTCATCAAATATTATATAACACAAACAAAAATAATTATGGTCAAAGTTGAAGAAGGAAGACTAAAAAAGTCAATAGTGGACAATAATTTTGGGACGGGGGGAGTAATAATTTAGTCGTATTTAATATTCAAACCCCGTATACGTAATTTGTACTTACCATTTGATATTTATATTACCTTTAATACTCCCTCCGTCCCATATTAAATGTCCACAATGGAACTTTGAGATGTCCCAAATTAAGTGTCCATAATGTACTTTAACCAACAAGATGAGACTTTAGTGGGTGAAAATGATATTTGATTGGTGAAAAGTGTAGTTAGTAGATATTCCTAAAACTTTGTGCATATGAAAAGTGGACACTTAATATGGGACGAAGGGAGTAATAATTTAGCCGTATTTAATATTCAAACCCATGTACACATAGATTAAAATTTCAAATAAAATATCGTGAGTCCTTATTTAACGTATATACTAAAAAAATATACTTTAATAGATGAAAGTTAAAACTTATATTTATTTTAAAAGTATTTAACATATATCAAAACTAATTCGTATATTTACAATATTTTGTAATTTTAATGGATGAAAGTCTCAAACTAATACTGCGACTCATGTAATTGTCAACAAAGTTTATATCATAAAGTTTAGAGGGTATAAAGTGTAAGGGATTATTTGTTTATTTTTTAAAGCTATTAAAAAACATGAAAACTTATAATTTTACATTTAACTCTATATAATATACTTAAAATTAAACCACCAAAATTTTATTAATTATTTTCTTTCTTTTTTAAGTTTTTGTTTTCATAAATTTGACACCTATATTTTTATGTTTTTTTTTCTCAACCAAATTTTTTACCAAATTTATTAAAATTTGACCAAAATCAATTCAATTTTAACATTTTATTGATCAAGGTAAAAGTTTAATATAGATCTCAAATTTTAAATAAACTTTCACCCTTTTTAAAAAATTAAATATCTTGCAAACCGTTAATCGTTACGCGAAAAAAATGATATCATCGCGACGATAATTAAATTATCTTTCTATAGATATGCACTTCTATATATTTTTAATGATTTTTTTTTTCAAAATTTCGGCACAGAAAAATCATATATGATTTGTGAAAATCACATGAGATTCGATTTTTTCAAATCATATATGATTTGAAAAAATCACAAGTGATTTGATTTTTACAAATCACATGTGATTTTTAATAATCATATATGATTTTACAAATCATATGTGATTTTTTTGGGCGGAATTTTTGAAGAAAAATTTTGTAGAAAATATGAAGGTGTATATCTATAGAAAGATAATTTAATCTCGTCACGATATTAGATTTTTTGTTTGAAGATTCTGGTTTGCGAGATATGCTTTTAAAAATGATGAAAATGGTCTTTTTATTAATTTTGATAAAAACTAAATAGCTAAGATTAATTTATTGGATCTATAACAAATATAAGATGTATAATGATCTCAACTCTATTGATCAATTGATTTCGCTTATGTGTTAAAATCAAGCTATGTAATAAAGATTTATAATAAAATTATACGTACATTATTGTAGACGCTCCACATTAGCCCTTAATAAATAAATAATTAAAAAACTAATTGCTCACCAACTAATCTAAAAAACAAATCTGTAGGTAGAATAAAACAAACAATGCACCATTTACACAGCACTATACTATCTTCCAAAGACCAAAGATGGCGTGTTTTTCACCTCTATTGATGACATTGTTGTTACTCTGTTGTGTTGGGAGGTTGTATGGTAATAATGGATTTTATACGTCAATTATCAGCTTTGGTGACTCACTTGCTGACACTGGTAACTTGAAACAGCTTGCTAAATTTAGTAACCGAGAGATTCCGGTTTTTTTGCCGCCTTATGGTGAATCTTTTATTAATGGAACAACTGGAAGGTGTTCTAATGGTCGCCTTATTATCGATTTCTTAGGTAACTTTTACATAGTTACAATTGATCTGTGCGTGTCATCTTTTTTGTTTGTTACACATGCATGTTACTTTAACTTCCTTTGTTTATTCTAGGTGGGTGTTTGAGAATTGATCGAGAGTGTATTCGAAACAGAAAAAAAAAAAAAAAGTCAATATCTACGTTGTCCTAGATCGGATCGGGCCGGGATTTTAAGATCCTAATATAATATCAAATTCCTAACGGCCTTTTTAATATCAAACAAATCTCCAAATTAGTATATATCATAAACATAAAATTATAGGAATGCGTTATGAAAATCTTGTCGTAAGTTATGATTATAGAATGTTTAATAGATTAACACGTTTTTTTTTTTTTTTAAATAATCCATAACGTTTTAGTTTTTTAGTTTGTTGTTAGAGAAAAGTAAGATCGGACTGAATTAAATCTTAAGATCTTATGGTCAAGGTCAGGATCCTATAAAGTATTAAGCTTGCAAAGATCCTACGCAGGATTTGGATCGTTTTTGTTATGTAGTATCGTAAAATCGTAAGATCCTAATATCATGATCGGGCTGTTAACAACTATGGTTTAATCACTAACATTAGGACAACATAGATACTGACTTTTTATTTTTATTATTTGTGAAACACTATTTTCTGATTAATTGCGTTTTGCAAGTGCAATGATTTTAATTTCTCGAGTCGCGCGGATGTAGAACTCACCCCAAAAAGCTAGCTTAAAGGAGGAGGGGACCCGGACACCTAGACTTTATAACCCACCGACCTATCTCATACTTGGCCGATTTGGGATCACAACAGTGTACTATTGAGTGTGTAGTAAAATTCACATCAATTTTAGCAAACACTAGTTATTGTTGCAAGTTTAAGGTTCATAATATAATTTTGTCCCCTTAATGATCATTCCAATATATTGGGACCTTTGGACCTACTAAAAATATGTTACTAGTATAAATTAAGTTTATGATTTAAATTTCACATTTCTAACAGATGATACTAGCACATTATTTTTTTGGCATTGTAATAACCTTCAACTATGTTAAAACTTTGTTTTGCTGATGTAAAAGGTGACACCCATTCCCCCTTGATTTTTCGAACCGCGCCTACCTTGCGCCACGACACAATACCTGTAACAGTTACCATGAAGTTGCTTTGTATAGATTTCTACTTTAGGAGCTAAAAACATGGGCTTGGAAAGAGTTGGTATGCTTTATAAACGAACGGATTGGCAAACAAGTCGTCATCCTACAGACAAGCATCTTCTTTTCCAACCTGACAGCTTTCTAGTGTTTTCTTGCTTTAGTACAGTACTTCGCCTTCATAAATGATTTCAGATTTTTTTTGGTTTATGTAGCTGAGAGTCTGGGACTGCCGTTGGTACCACCATATGTGCACGAGAAAGAGATTGACAATGCTGTAGCATTTGCACAAGGAGTTAATTATGCAGTGGCGGGTGCAACAGCATTAAATTCATCAGTTCTTGCAGGAAGAGGGATTCTGAATCTTTTGACAAATGCATCGTTGGAAGTTCAATTGCAATGGTTTAAAAGATCATTGCCTTCTATTTGTGGCAACGCATCAGGTAACCAAGTGTGTGCATTTGCTTCTTCAAGTATGCCATTGCTGTTATACAGGTACAATGCAAGCCAGTGATTCGAACAGTGTTTAATGAAATCTCACAAGTATTGATTGGTCATGATTGTTGGCAGATTGTAAAAACTTTATTGGACGTTCTTTGATCCTAGTGGGAGAGATTGGAGGAAATGATTACAATTACCCAATATTAGAAGGAAAACCAGTTGATGAGCTCAATTCATTAGTTCCTCTTGTTATTGATCGCATCATCTCTGTAGTCAATGTAAGAAGCTACTCAAATCTTAGATGATACATTCTAATAACATAGTGTAAACTCTAACTACCAAAATTATATCACGCATACCTTTTAAAATTGCATAAATCATCAAAAAAAGATGCTTAGTTTAGGACTGTATATAATATTATATTAGCTTTAATTTCATTATTTATTATTACAGGAGCTGATTGAGATGGGGGCTCAGACACTAGTTATTCCAGGAAACTTTCCAGTTGGATGCTTATCATCGTATTTGACAATATGCGGTTCTGAGAAAGAAGAGTATGATTCAGCAACTGGTTGCCTTGTGCGGTTAAATGAGTTTGCTGAATATCACAATGAACTTCTGCAAACAAGACTAAATCAGATTCGAGAGCTTCATCCTATTGTCAACGTCATCTACGCTGACTACTACAATGCTGCTATGAAAATCTACCGATCTCCTGATAAATTTGGTATATAACATGTTGTTTTGTTATAATATAATCACTATGGCCAACTACTTTGTAGTTCCGCACAAAGGTCTGCATTTTGACCCATTTACCTATAAATGGATCAATGTGGGCTATGTTTTTATCTTTAACGGGTTAAATGGGTCAAAGTGGTCAAACGGGTTGGTCTTGAAATCTAAACTCATTAATTGGTTGTTTGGGATTGCATTCTGGATGAGTTTACATGATTATAGTGTTTGTAAAACATATAGTCAAAAAAGTGTTTGGGAAAGCATGTTGGGACCTGTTTTGCTTTTTGATACGGCGTCTGCACGCAATCCCAAAACTCCCTTAAATAGCTTTCCGATTAGTTCCATAATGTTATAGTCTTACAACCTTGAATTAAAGCATCAATAATTCTTAGAAATCCAAAAAGTAGCATATTATGGCCGGGGCATCCTGACCAGTTTCACTTGCAATAGAAGTTACTGTTTGTTATCCATTACACATTATACCATCGGAGGTATTTAATGCTGTAGTTTGACACATAATCAGTTCATGATCTTGTTGGTTTGGAATACAAATTTTGCAGGATTTACAAATGGGGCTCTAAAGGCGTGCTGCGGAGGAGGAGGAGGGCCATATCATTTCAACTTATTGGAAGAATGTGGACTTCCATCCGCAACTGTGTGTGATCAACCGGATACATATGTTAGTTGGGATGGAATACACTTAACAGAAGCGGCTTACAAAATAATTTCCAAGAATTTATATTACGGGCCATATACCACACCCGAGTTTAATTCATTGTGTCCTACATCAACATTTCAATTGGAAGGCGGTTTATCGAGTTCAATTTAAGCTAACACAACCTTCAATATATAAATTAAGCTACCAGAGCAGGAGGTAAAATATTTGTTCACATATTTGATCAGTAGTTGATATTCATATCAACTGCAAAATTTAACATAATTGTTGTGATGTTGTAATTTTAATAGACGCAATACGCCTGTTGTGGATAATTTGAGATTACATTATAGTTTATGAGAACTGGGATCTTACTCGTTAATCGTTGTGTTTAGTATTCTTGTTTGGGGATACTGATAGTGACGCATCGAGTAGATGAGTACATATGGCAGATCAGGTGGATGTAATAGTTTAATCTTCAACTTCATAGGCTTATCATCGGACTACTATAAATTCGTTACAAGATCTCATTAAATCCATAAGAGTTGTACTCGTTTCTAAGCGACGTTATTATTCTATCTATTACTCGTAAAAGTGTTTCCTCATGGAAGTTCTATGTGATTTGGTTCTAGGAAGACATATTAAACAGGAAAAAGCAACAGCATAACCATAACCATCCTGTTTCTGTAAAACACCATAACCATAAACAGGTTGAAATCCTTTGACTTTTTAGGTCAAAGATGTAACTTTTCATTTCATATCAATTCAGGGTAAATTTAAAAAAAAAAATAAAAGTTTGACTTTTAGGCTGAAAGAAGTTACTTTTAGCTTTTTATGTCCAAGACAAGATCTATATGGGTTCTAAGAGTGAATTGCAAAAATCGTCCTTTTGGTTTGGTCAAATCACATGTTTTGTCTGTAAGGTTTGGAAAGTGCAAGCGGCATCTTTGTGGGATACTTTGGTCAGATTTTGTCTTTCTCTAAACTGAAATTACTAAAATACCCTCATCATCTTCGTTTTTAAATAGGCAGAACAAAAGGATATTTTGGTAATTTCAGTTTAGGGAGGACCAAATCGGATCTAAAGTTTCCCCACAAAGATGCCATGTGCACTTCTCGAACCATACGGAAGAAACATGCACTTCCTGAATTCAAAAGTTGGTATGACTTTTAGGGTCAAGTCACCACTGTGATAACAATTTCTGATGGATACAGCCTACAGGTGGCATAATACCATTTATAAATTAAAAGGGGGCAACATTTATGTAGTATGGGATTTCTCAATTTCCCATAAATATATAAAAATAATCAAAAAAGTTCAGAAAAATACAGAATGATGAGTTAGAATTGCGAAAAAGGAAAAACCACCATTTTTGAGCTCAACAAAGAACTATCTTCCAATGATGTGTTCTTCAAGTTACTTGGTGATATTGATGTTATCATGTAGTGTTAGCAGTATGTATGCTAATGGATGTTATAAGTCTATCATAAGCTTTGGTGACTCACTTGCTGATACTGGTAACTTAAAACAACTTGCTTCCATTTCTGGTCGAGTTATTTCGTTTGTTTTGCCGCCGTATGGTGAATCCCTTCCTGATCAGTCCCCTGGCCGCTGCTCCAATGGACGCCTTATTATCGATTTCCTAGGTAAGTTTGTCACTGGTTGTTATGCCATTTGCTAAGTTTGTCCCATAAGATCATTACTTTGTATTATGAACATTTGATCCTAGTAACTTTTAGAATGTTATGTTAACTTTAGGAAAATATATTCTTTTGTAAAAGACTTGAGGTTTTGTCTTGGTTATGTAGCTGAGAGCCTAGGGTTGCCATTGGTACCACCATATGTACATGTGCACGAAAAAGAGACTGACAATGCTGTGGTATTCAGACAAGGAGTAAATTACGCGGTGGCAGGTGCAACAGCATTGAATTCACAAGTTCTTGAAGCAAGAGGGATTGTGAATCCTATGACAAATGCTTCTTTGGAAGTTCAGTTGGAATGGTTTAAACAGTCATCGCCTTCTATTTGTGGCAACGTTTCAGGTTAGCAAGTGTGTTTATTTACCTCTAAAACTATACGGGTATGTAAAACACAATTTCCTTTTTTTATCATCCACATTAATCTACCTACGATTTTATCTTTCTAGTCTCTTTTTGAAACATTGACCATATATGGGAGTTGAGAAAGTAGGTCTAATACAATTCTGTGATACAAACAGTTCGAGTAAGTTCTCAAAAACATTGACTAGCAATATCATGTGCAGATTGTAGGAACTTCATTGGACATTCTTTGATCCTAATGGGAGAGATTGGAGGAAACGATTTCAATTTTCCAATGTTAGAAGGAAAACCAATCGATGAGCTCAAACCATTAGTTCCTTTTGTTATTAATACCATCGTCTCAGCTATCAATGTAAGAAGCGACTCAGATCATACACAATAGTTCAATACATTTTAAACAACATAGTGTAAACCATCACAGTATCACTACCAAAACTTTATCACACATACCCTTTAAAATTAAACGCATCGTCACAAAAAAAAAATGTATTTTTTAGGAGAGTGTATAATATTACGTTATTTATAAGTGCAGGAGTTGATTGAGATGGGGGCTCAGACACTAGTTGTGCCAGGAAACTTTCCAATTGGATGCTTATCGATATACTTGACAGTGTATGGTTCTGAAGTTGAAGAGTATGATCCCACAACTGGTTGCCTTATTCGGTTAAATGAGCTTGCTGAATATCAAAATGAACTCCTGCAAACGAAACTAAATCACATTAGAGAGTTTCATCCTGATGTCAACGTCATCTACGCTGACTACTACAATGCTGCCATGAAAATCTACCAATCGCCTGATAAATTTGGTGCGTAACATGTTAATAGGTTTTTGTATGAATTATTATGACCAACGAAGTTCTATTAACTATAAAGGGTCTTCATTACAATCTTGACTCGTATACCTTTAAATTGATCGACCGATTAAATGGTTCATGCTAAAAGACCAAACTGAACAGGGAACGGATCAAATGGGTCATTACAACAAAGTGTATTTAAATTGGTTTATCGTGGTTGCCAAATAAATATCATTACAATGTAGGTTTTAATCATATTTTGATCATCAAAAAGTTATGGATTATTCAAATGATAGGTAAGGAAAAGTTGCTTAACAGTCGCCGTAAGCAGACATGTTTTCACCTGCAATAAAGTTACTGTTTTACCCGAATATGTAATTTCATGCGTACATATAATCCATTCATGAATGTGTTGTATTGGAATTTACATTTTGCAGGATTCACAAACGGGGCCCTAAAGGCGTGTTGTGGAGGTGGAGGGCCATATAATTACAACTTATCGGCGGAATGTGGGCTTGCATCGGCAACCTTGTGCGATCAACCAGATACATATGTTAATTGGGATGGAGTTCACTTAACTGAAGCGGCTTACCGACTAATTTCAGAGAATTTATTTCACGGGCCATATACTACACCCCGTTTCACTTCATTTTGTACCACATCAAGATTACAATTGGGAGCCGGTTTATCGAGTTCTATTTAAATAAATGCAAGCTAGGCTATATACGTTGAGCTATGAGAGCTAGAGGTATTATTAACACCGGAACTGTATTTGGTTCTTTGTTTCTTAGCGACAAAGTATTATTTTTATCTATTATTCGTAGAAGCATTTCCTTATGGAAAAGGTTGAGATTATGTCTAAATGACTCATGTTAAACAACAAACTAATCTAAACACTAACTCGTAATCAATTGATAACAAAGGACAATTACACACAACAATTTGATACACAAACGAGTGAGAACAACTCACGAGTTCTAATCACACGTACAAGAACCACTTGTGAATTCAACAAGCAGATTTGTAACAAGAGGGGGTGGTGGTATTTGATCACCTTCAATACATGTTTCTAACAGTTTCACCTGCAGATATAAACACAAAATCAACAAACAATTTTTCTGTGGTAGAAGATATTGACTATCCATGTCCAAAGATGTATATGGTTTTCGGATAAAAACAAGAGCAGTTTGACTTATAAGGTCAAAGGTACTACTGCTATTAGAATTTCAAGTTCAAGATTGATATGGGTTCTAATAAAAAAAACTGAGAAAAATTAGTTGACTTTCTGGGTCAATAGTCTTACTTCACAAGTTCCCTGTAATAAAACCTTTCAAATGAATACACGTAGCAAAATGCTATTTATAAGTTAAAAGGTGCCTGACAAAATTTGGATGATGATAAGTACATATTTAAAGTACATCCAAACTCTCCATTTCCCATAAAATAAAATGAAAATCTATAAATAACACTACATATTTTGAAGTGTAGAACAAACAAACGACCATTTTTAAGCTCAACAACAACTGTTTTCCAATGAGGTGTTCTTCAAATTACTTGGTGATATTGATGTTGTTATGTAGTGTTAGCAGCTTGTATGCTAATGGATGTTATTCATCAATTATCAGCTTTGGTGACTCACTTGCTGATACTGGTAACTTAAAACAACTTGCTAAATTTAGTAATCGAGTTATTTCGTTCCTTATGCCACCCTATGGTGAATCCTTGCCTGATCATTCCACTGGCCGTTGCTCCAATGGTCGCCTTGTTATCGATTTCTTAGGTGACTTATTTACTATTTAATGTAACTATGTTTATTCTTACCCATGGCTGTTAAGATCCGGATTTTAAGATCTTACGTGTTGGCCCATCCGGATCATCTAGGGATCGAATCAAACATGTCTATGAACAAAACTCACGACACGCAAACTCACACTTTTTATATAATGAATTATGTTAAGTTTTACAATACATAGACACTTCTATTTATAGTCATACATACGAACCATCGTGACTTTTCCCAAGAGTCACAACTTTCCATAAATAACTACCTATAACCGAAATTAACTACCATTCGGTTATTAACTTTATTCTTGACATACTATACCCGTTAACTTATACACTTTACATACACGACTCTAAATACATAAACTAATTACACAACGACCCCTATACATGGATTAATTAATTAACATCCAATACTCCCCCTTAATTTATTAATCCATGTTTTCAATATCTTCATGTCTTCAACTCGATCATCTCTATCTTTGAACATGTTGTAACGGGTCTTCTCATCTTTGTCTTCAAATACAACAAGTCAGACCCTCTAGCTTTTAGTCCTTTATAAAAAGTCTGCCCACTTTTCTTTTGAACCAAAAAGCCCACAAGTCTTTCGCCACAAACAAGTTGCATTGTACGCCCATTGCCCCTCTTTTATTTTTTTCACTATAGTGTTCGAACAACAATTTAGGGCAATCGGTTTCCTCTTCACTCTTTGATGTTTCTAGACTCTGGTACACAATTAACACAACAACAATCTCCTCCAATCTCTAATTCACGACCACCCAACAACTATGGGTTTCTGCTGCTTCTGGTTTTCGCTGCAAGTGCACGATGGTAGTTCCTTTTCCTCTGGCGATTGATCATGTGTCCCGTCCCCTTCTTCTCTGATGTTGTAACGCAACCGGTAAGTTCTCTTTTTCTCTTTCTCTTTCCTTTCTCCGATTACGTTTTGCATTATTTCTCGATTTGTTCTCCTCTTGTAATGATCCCCAATTTCTTAATCGATTTTCTTCTTGATTGAATTCAAAAACCAAGTTGTTCTTCCTTTTCTCTCTTTCTTTTTAAAAATGATCTACTCCCGATCAATTTTCTTTTCTTAATCGATTCTTCTGAGTCGATTTGTCTCTTCTCTGCATTGTCAAGAACTCAAGAACATTCCTAGTTCTACTCTTGTTCCTAACATGCAATCGGTTTCTTCTCTGCGTTGTCAAGAACTCAAGAACATTCCTAGTTCTACTCTTGTTCCTAACATGCAATCTGTCTTTTCTCTGTGTTGTCAAGAACTCAAGAACATTCCTAGTTCTACGCTTGTTCCTAACATGCAATCTGTCTCTTTTCTCTGGAACGATTCCTCTGAATCGCTGGTCAATTTGATACTCCTGATCAAATTGTTCTTCTCTCTGATTAGTGTTTGCGGTTTAGTTTCTTGCAATCTGCAAAGCATATTCCTCTTGAATTGTTGCACTCCTCTAATCGCCTTTGATGAAACACAAACTGAAACACCGGGTTTGATTCGAACATCTGACGCTCTGATACCACTGTTGGCCCATCCGGATCATCTCGGACTCGAATCAAACATGTCTATGAACAACACTCACGACACACAAACTCACACTTTGTATATAATGAATTCTGTTAAGTTTTACAATACATAGACACTTCTATTTATGAGATACATACGAACCATCGTGACTTTTCCCAAGAGTCACAACTTTCCATAAATAACTACCTATAACCAAAATTAACTACCATTCGGTTATTAACTTTATTCTTGACATACTAGACCCCTTAACTTATACACTTTACATACACGACTCTAAATACATAAACTAATTACACAACGACCCCTAAACATGGAATAATGAATTAACATCCAATATTACGATTTTACGATACACAAAGCAAAAACTATCCCAGTCTTACGTGTGACATAGGATGTTAATAGGATCCCGATTTTGACCATGAGATCTTAAGCTTTTGATCCGATCCTATCTTACTTTTACTCTATAAAATTTAAAAATTAAGAGTTTAATCTTTTTAAACACTTCATAGTCCATACAATTTTTTGTTTGATATATAAAAATTTGTAGATTTGCGTAATTTTACAACACCTATTAAGAAAATGACATTTTAAGATCTCGATCCGATCTTACGATCTCGATCTTGCAAAGACGAAAACAATCATAGGTAGGATCCCGATCTTGAAAACCTTGCAAGGCCGGAGGTCCTTTTCTACCTTTGGTAGAACCGGAAGCAGCCTCTCTACCTTAGGTACGGGTATCAGGTATGGCTGTCTACGTCTCAACCTCCCCCATACACTGTGGAAGACGGTATTGGGACCCATAACCTGTGGAAGACGGTATTAGGAGTTACTTTACTTTACTTTTTTTTGTTTATTCATTATTTGATCCTGTTACTATGTGTCTGTGTGTTAGTTTAGACATTGTATTCCTATAAGCGTATAGAATTGCAGTAAACGATTTCTATATTTATTTTACGTTATGCAGCTGAGAGTCTAGGATTGCCATTGATACCACCGTATGTGCAAGATAAGGAAAATGACAATGTTGTGGCACTTAAACAAGGAGTAAATTATGCGGTAGCGGGTGCAACTGCATTAAATTCATCAGTTCTTGAAGCAAGAGGGATCGCAAATCCTCTGACAAACGCATCGTTAGGAGTTCAGTTGGACTGGTTTAAGCAATCATTGCCTTCTATATGTGACAACTTTGCAGGTAAATAAGTGTGTGTATTTGCTACTACATGTGCACTGTTAATGCAAATTTGTGTTTCAAATAGTACTTGGTAATTTTTTTTAAATTTATTGATTGGTTATATTGTGGGCAGATTGTAGAAACTTAATTGGACGGTCTTTGATCCTAGTGGGAGAGATTGGAGGAAACGATTACAATTTTCCAATATTAGCAGGAAAACCAATCGATGAGTTCAAATCATTAGTTCCTCTTGTTATTGATGCCATTATCTCAGCAGTCGATGTAAGAAGCTACTCAAATCATACAAAATATGCTCTGAGCTATCAATTATACATTATTACTGTCAAAATCTATATTACACATGTTAATTTCTAGGTAGCATATGACATATTTATAGTTATAAGTACAGGAGTTGATTGAGATGGGTGCTCGAACACTAGTTGTTCCAGGAAACTTACCAATTGGATGCTCAGAGGCGTATTTGACAGTTTGTGGTTCTGAAACTGAAGAGTATGATCCGACAACTGGTTGCCTTGTTCAATTAAACGAGTTTGCTGAATATCACAATGAGCTCTTGCAAACGAACCTGAATCGGATTCAAGAGCTTCATGCTAATGTCAATGTCATCTATGCTGACTACTACAATGCTGCCATGCAAATCTACCGCTCACCAGATAAATTTGGTACATAATCCGTTAATATGTTATAGATCCAGATAAATTTGGTACATAATAGGTTAATGTGTTTTAGATCGTAATATGAATCTACTCAAATCATGTACCTATAAATTGATCAAAATGGGTCATGTTTTATCTCTAAGGGGTCTAATGGGTTAAGCTATAGGATACTATAGAAAGCATGCCAAATGGGTCAGAGAGTCTTCTGAAGTGTATTCATGTGTATAAAAACCTCCTAATCCGCTATATACATATTACTAATAAAATTGAAAGTTTTGGAACTGGATGGAAAAGGTTGTAATTATCCAAATTTCTTACTATTCGAATATGCCGTTTCATGCTTACATTAGTGATTCAGGTTTCCTGTTGTGTTTAAATTCACATTTTGCAGGATTTACAAACGGGGCTCTAGATGCATGTTGTGGAGGTCATAGGTCATTTAACTTCGACACATCAGAAGCTTGTGGATCTGCATTTGCACCCGTGTGTGATAACCCGGATACATATGTTAGTTGGGATGGAATACACTTAACTGAAGCAGCTTACAGATTAATTTTCAAGAATACATTTCAAGGGCCATATACTACACCCCAGTTTAATTCATTGTGTCCTACATCAACATCACATTCCGGTTTATCGAGTTCTATATAAGAAAACGCTAGCTTCGATATATACATCTGAGCTATCAGAACCTGCATATAACATAACTGTTGTAAAATTTGTGACTTTAATACAAAATATCAATTTCATTGTATGTGTGTATGCATGTATTCTATTTTCATATAAACCACCTAGCTCTCACTTACATTCTAAAACATAAACAATTTACAACATAACATTCCTTATCTGTAGATAGTGTCTATTGCTGGACTCCTAGAATTTCTTTACAAGATCTCATCAGATTCAAAAGAATCGGATTGATTTCTTCGTTTCTAAGCAACAAAGTATTTGTCCTATCTATTATTCGTAAGAGTGTTTCCTCCCTGAAAACGTCGGGATTATCTCTGAAACGATTTAACCATGAATTTCGGGAATATTTATGTGATTCGGTTGAAGGAAGGCATATTAGACAGGAGAAAGCAGCAGCATAATCATCCTCCTTCAGTTTTATACAAAACATTTCTTGAACAAGAGGTGGGGGTGGGATCTGATCACCTTCAATCAAATGTTTCCAAGTTGTTTCTAGCAGATTCACCTGCAAATATAGACACAAAATTGATCAATCAAAAATTAATATCCCTTTTTTAGGTCATTATGTTACTTTTCAAGTCCAAGATTATTACACACTCTGATAAAAAGAAACCTGAAAAAACAAGGGTTTGACTGTGGAGGTCAAAGTTGATACTTTTTTAAGTCCAAGATCGATATGGGTTCGAATTAAAACTGAAAAAACGCAGTTTGACTACCAAGCACAAAGGTGTTACTTTCGAGTCCAAGATTGATATGGGCTTTTAACAGAAACTAAGAAAAGAAGATGGATTTGACTTTTGCGGTGAAAGATGTGGCTTTAATGTACAAGATCAATATGGGTTCTGACAAAAACTGAAAAAGAAGAATGGTTTGACTTTTGGGGTCAAAAGTGTTACTTTTCATGTCCAAGATTGATCTGGGTTCTAACGATTATTGGACAAAGACATTTTCAGAATGTCAAGACTATATAACCTGTATGTAATTGGTACAATTCTATTTATAAGCTATAAACGTTTTATTAGTTTCATGCTCTAAGGACGTAATCTAGTTGACCTCAGAAGTCAATCAGTCTCCCTCTCCCTTTCGAACAATGGATAATAAGAACACGGAAACCATATTAGCTACCATTAAATTATTTTATTTATATAACATTTCACAGATTCACTATGAAAAAAAAACTTATTTGACCCTCATGCGCATCAACTTAAAATAGATACTACCTTTCCAGCGTTGCAGGCTTCGAGTATCATGTGGGAGTGACGTTTTGCATTGAAGTAAAACCCATGTTCCAGCATCCTTGTGTAGACGAACTCGAAATCATCCCATTTTTTATTCACCAAACTCGCGTCTAACATTAAGTTAAATGTATGTATATCAGGTAACACCGCTTGCCTATAGTCAACATTACTGGTAATATGTTTCCCATTCTCCAATAACTTATAAAACAGCTGTCTTGCTTCATCAAACTTATGGTGATCGAGGTACCCTTTGAGCATAATATTATATGTAACTAAATTCGGGGAGCAAAACTTGCGCATATGGTTAAATATGTAGGTCCCACTATCTATTTTCCTCGAGTCTAAACTAGCTTGAATTAAACCGGTATAAGTCACCACCAGTGGTTTATTTGCCACCTTACACACCTTCTCGACCTGCACAAGAACATAAGTATCACTGTCTAACCCATGTAACAGTTTAACTATTAGTCCAATTACTCTGATTCTGTCTGAACTCCCAAGTCAACTTATATCGACAGAAAAATTTTAGTAACCCATAACCTATTATAGATGTTTTGCATTGCGTTTTCAAGTCACACATAATTAGTTTTTAGTGTTTCAATATGGTAAAACTGATGCCACTTATCTTACTAGTTAAAGGTATCTAATTATCACACATTCAATCAGCACAAGCACATCCAAACACTAGCTCACGCCTTCCATGTTGCTATCTGCTTATACTCTTATCACATAAGGAGCTCATGAAGGGTGTCTGAGATCATGTCTTATAAAGTGCTTATTTCTTATTGCCTTTTTTGAACACAAGACACTTTTGAGTGTTTGGATGGAGAAACAGCTTACGCTTATTCACTTATTCTATGCTGGAATAAACATTTTATAATTAGATAGCATTGGATGTATCTCAAACACCCGGATAATGCAAATAAATAGAAAACTAAAAAGGCCACAGTGACATATTTGATAATCAAAGCGTAAACAGTATTTACTTGCACAAGAGCCTCCTTGCATCTTCCTGCACTGCATAAGCATCTAGCAAGGTCATAGTAAACAGCTGCAGAACCAACTATTCCTCGTTTTTCCATATATTGAACGGTCTGTATTGCCTCATCAACTTTTCCTTCCTTCCATAGTGTATTCACAAGAACTGAAGGGAATTTTAGAAAAGGTTATATAGATAATTAAAAGATCATGCAACGTGAAAGATGCAAGTATAAATAACGCATATTAACATACCCTTATATGTTAAAGAATTTGGAATGAAAGATTTACGCATCTTTTGGAAAAACTCATGTACCAAATCATACTTTTCACACGCAAGCATTACCTGCAGAAACATATAACATAAAGTAAACTGCAAAATTATCTGATAAACTAGAAAAAGGTATGAAAGATCAGACTGACTATAAATATCCTTATATAACACAATACCTCCATTACAAGTCCATATGTTATGCTATTAGGTTGTTTGCCCTGTTCCTTTAGCTGCTGCAATACCCAAAACGCCCCTTCTAGATTTTTTTGGTGCACACAGGCATTTAGCACCTACAATTAATATCAAATAATACGTTCAAATTTGTTGGGAGTGGAAACTGGAATCCAATGGAACATTTGGGAAGTGGAAATACTTACAGAATTATAGACTATTATATCTGGTTCAAGACGTGGGTCCCATTTTGTGTAAACACCAGTAGATAGCTTCTTTTTGGGAGGAGATCTCATGGTATCAATCACATGAAAAAGTTCCCTCATATGACCTGCTTGTCCAAGGGTGACTGCAATGCAATGATAAGCAATCCGGTCGGGATACGAGGCCATTTGTTGCTGCAACAGGGTAAACATAAAAGTTTAATATATTCTTAGGCAAGGTCTTTGTGGACCATTTATCTTCAAACGTAGAGGTAGCACAATGGACGGACCATGCGGGTTGGACGACGGGTCAAAACGGGTCGGTTCAGGGTGGGCCAACCAGCCAACACCTTTTGTTCATTTTCTCAAATTTTGTAACTAGCTAATGAAAGACATCTGATTAAAACCTACTTTGTTATAAACTATTACTATAGCTTTTGCAAATAAAATGGTTTAAAACATTGTGACTAGAACCCGACTTGACCTGTTTCCATATCAATGGGTTAAAATTGCCACCTCTATTTAAAATTAAAATCTTCTCTGAAGCAAAGTGTTACCAGCATTGTGTTAAAGACATTCAACGATTCAACTGGTCTCTTTGCCTTCCCAAGTGCATCAAGTGCAGCAGTGTAAATGTTTCTGAATCAAAAATGATAAAAGACAACATTTCAGATGCATAAACTAATAGTCATCATGATGTTCAAGACCTAACGACAGGCCACTTGAAATGCGGGACTTGGTCAAATAGACAGATATTCACATACCGTTATAAAGAAGTGATAAATCAAGAATCACGTATGCATCATTAACATATGGTAAATACTTCAATTTTACAATTTATAACACCAAAACTCAAACCTTATTCTGTTAGACTTAAATCGTTCACGTGCTTGCATCCACTCAATGACCTGAAGCACCTGCCTCCAATTGCCATAATTTCCTAAGATCTGGATAAGCCTAATTATCGAAAAATCTGCAAATCTTATTTTTGCACTTCTCATCATCTTAGAGAAATTCCACTCAGGAGAGTCGATTGACGCACCATTCAAGCTGTCAAGTTAAAATATGTCATTCTAGGAATTCACGGATAGTGTATTGCAATCCAATACTATTGCCATATTGCTAGCTCTATATAAATTTATAAGAGAGATTCCACTAAAAACTAGAAGTTTTCAACTTGGGTCTAACTATTATTAATTTTATAAACAGCCTTACAGAATGCATAAACGTAATACAAGTCTCTATATGGGATAGCAAAAACTGACCAGATAAAGGTGCATTTATACAAAGGGGGTGTTTGGCATTACATTTAAAAGCTAGTACAACTCACCACTTTGCTAACTTCTGTATTCTCTCCTCCATTTCAGCACGCGAAACCCTTGGCTGATCACAAACATCCGGATGCTCCTCAAGCGATTTAAAAGCATCTCTTTCCATCTCCACATTACCATAACCACCAAATTCCCTTCTCCCACTCACCTTCTTCACATTAACACCCTTTTCTTTATTCATCGCATAACTTACGTCCGAACCCTTAATTCTCTCTCCTTGATACTTATCATACTTTCCTTCCACTTTCCGAAAAACATTAGTATCTTTTTCTTTATCCATCACAAAACCCATTTCATATTTTTCCTCATTTCGCCGAAAAACATTAGTATCTTTTTCGCTTTCTTTATAACCCGAATCCGATTTCTTTCGAACCCATTTCTTCACAACTTCATTTTCGTCGGTTTTGACCACACCATTATCCACTTTTTTCCTAACCCACACTTTTTTAACACCTAATTCCAAATGGGTATCTCCCAAATCACCACCTTTTTCCCTTTCCGGCACCGGAACCACCTCCGGCGCCGGAGACTCGCCGGAATTCTGCCGTTTTTGCCGCCGGATTTTGACAGTTTCCATGGCTTTTAAGTACTCATCAAATGAAGGCTTAAAGTCTTGTTCTTTATCAATAACCATACTTGAATTTGCTTTAATAAAGGTGGGTTTTTTGGGGTTTTTTGGGATGTCAAGAAAATGAGGTGTCGGAAATTTGGGTTTTTTGGTGAAGGGGATAAAACCCAGTTGAGAATATGGGTATTGAAGTGTTGTGAGTGTCATTGTGAATCAAAACCAGTTGATATGTTATGGTTGTATTTAACAGTTGTTGGTTGCCGGAGTTTAGATATCGTTTAATGGGTGTTTGGATATCGAGATATTACAATTTGATAATTGTTTAAAGACTAAAATACACCGTTGGTCCCTAAACTCAGAATGGAGGATCGCGATGGGAAACCAAGATAATCATCGCCATGGCATTCAAACAATGAAGAATTAAATCGCCAATCGGTCCTTTGACCAATTCTGTTAGTCAAAGTCATTAAGGTTAGGGTGTCGCCAATGGCAGAAACTCGTCATTTCATTTTTTTCTCTATTTTATTTCATCTTCATCTTCCTACGGCTAAACCTGGATTCCATGACCTTAAACCCGTAATCCCATGACCAGAGGACAATCATCATATATTGGTGGTAGTATGAGTGTGTAAGTTTAGGAAAAATAGGTATTAATACAACAGTGGCCCAAGGTTATGGTAAGCAACAGGAACCCTTGTTTAAAAAGAGTAATGATAAAGGAAAACGACAAAAACGATCGAACTCGACACTTGTTGTCATTGTGTACTAACTATTTTTTTTTTCATTGTAACACAAACCTTTCAATTTTGTCATTGTATGTAGCCAGGTTAGGTGAATTTGTGTTATCAGATGTATTGGTCAACTTAGCGTTACATCGTTAGTCCTTTATATTAACTGATCGTTAGTAAATAACTTAAAATTTCGTTCTCTTCACGCTTTTATTCGCTTTCATCCGTTATTATCGTTTTTGTCCGCTTTTATACTTTTTCGTCCGCTGCTTTTTCCGCTTTTACGTTTCCTGCTTTCTTACATTCTCGCCTGCTTTCTTACTTTTTCGTCCGCTTTTATACGCTTTCATTCGCTTTTATACGTTTTAGTCCGCTTTTATACGTTTTCATCCGCTTTTATATGTTTTCGTCCGCTTTCATCTGCTTTTATCGTTTTCAATCGCTTTCATCCGTTTTATATTTTTTCGTCCGCTTTTATACGTTTTCGTCGCTTTTAAATGTCTTCGCCGATTTTCTAACGTTTTCGTCTGTTTTTATCTGTTTTATACGTTTTCGTCTTTTTTTTAAGTTTTCATCTGTTTTCTTACACCTTCATCCATTTTTATACGTTTTTGTCCGTATTCTTAAGTTTTATACATTTTCATTATTTACTAACGACCGTTAGTAAATAAGGACTAACGATGTAAAAAAACGGATAATAACGGATGAAAACGTATAATAACGGATGAAAACGAATAAAAACGTAAGAGAACGAAATTTTAAGTTATTTACTAACGACCGTTAGTAAATAAGGACTAACGATGTAACGCTAAGCCTGACTGGGTACATACAATAACACAAATTCACCTAACTGGCTACATACAATGACAAAAATTCAAAAGGTTTGTGTTACAATGAAAAAAAAAATAGTTGGCTACACACAATGACAACAAGTGTCAAGTTCGATGCATTTTTTTGTCATTTTCCCTAATGATAAATGATTTCCTTAATTACTTTCGAGTCAGTATAGCTTAATTGAAATTGAGTAATTAGTTAGAATTAGCGAAAAAGTTACCTTCATAGGTGAAACCTTATCTTTTATGGTTTTTTTAGCCCTACGCTGTTGCACTTGTTCCGATATAATATGTGATGTTGGTAACTGGTAATTGGAAGTAGAACCTGAGGATTTATGTTTTACATTTAGCATACTTGTTAAAAAATGTTACTACACATGGCCAGAAAAAATTAGCTTTTGTATGTTAACCTTGATCTTTTTTGCGGGGTTTTTAAACATGTTGGAAATAGGAACAATTGATTTTTGTTTTATATTTTCCCTGTTCTTTTATGGGATTCTCGATGTTCCTGAGCCAATATTCTGAATTTTTAGCATAGGTGTAGTGATTATTCATGGTACAAAATATAGCCGTGTCTCTGTTTACCGCTTCCTGCGTAGTTATTTCTCTTATTTTCATACCACAAGAATTATCGACTTTGCCATATGACCTTATATTTGTATGTGAATGAATCATTACAGAGTTGTGGATTATGTTGGACATGGATGGAATCTCGGTATTGTTGTTAAGTGAATCAGAAAATAAATCCATAATTCTAGTTGCATGAACAATTTAAATATATTAAAATTATTAAATTTAAACATACCATGATCCATAGTTTCATAATGATGGCCATTTTCTTGTCTGCATAAGGTACTAAAGATGAAACATATATTTGGAGAGATATAGAATGAAGAAGTTGAATAGGTTGCCTTTTGGAATTTTATGATGTAAATGCTACATTTATTGATTATGGATATGGAAAATGATATCCATACAATCTCACAGAAAAAAGTTTGTGGGTCATCAACTATAATGATATAAATTTAGGCCAAAACAAACTCAACAATGATGGTGCAAGTTTTCAAATGCCTTCATGGCTTTTTTGCCGGGTAAACTGTTACAAACATGTATTGGGTCTATGTTTTATCTTTTATAACAATCACTCATAAGATAAGATGCGGAGGAAATAGCAGGACATTCATTAAATAAAACACAAAACCAAACATGAGTTATTTGATGAATAAGGCATAAAGCTACAAAATCCTAACAACACCGTGATTCATCTTATTAATTTTTCCTAACTACCTATTTGTGGAGCGCTTTAATCATCGTGTTCTTTATCATGATACTTGGTAATGCGTAGGCGGCTCATAGCAAACTTACACACTCATACTACCACCAATATATGATGATTGTCCTACAAGGGTCGCCGGATTCGGGTTTAAGGTCGCTTAATCTGGTTTAGCCCATGAGGAAGATGAAGATGAAATAAAATAGAGCAAAAAAATGAAATGACGAGTTTACCCTCATGTGCAAGGCACACCCTAACCTTAACAGACTTTGACTAACAGAGAATTGGTCAAAGGGACTGATTTGGCATTTAATTGCTACTGTTTGGACCCGTGGCGATGATTATGCCCGGTTTCGTCCCATCGCGATCCTCCGCTACAAGTTTAGGGACCAACGGTGTATTTTAGTCTTGTTTAAATTAAAACAAGAGTTAGTTATGAATTTAGTCCTTGTAGTTTACATAAAAGTTCACCTTTCATTCTAAAACTTCAATAACAACACTAGTTGTCCCTGTATTTGTCGATTTGTAACAGACTGGTCTCATTTGACCAAATGTCCGTTAGTGACGTTACGTTAAGTCTCTGCAAACAAAGGTATTTTTGTTATTTTACGCTATTTCATCATCAACCTTCAACTTTTCTTTTCTTTTAAAAAAATCATAATAGGAGAAAACTAACTTTAAACCAAGAGAGATTCTTGGCTTCACTCCCAAAATACTTGTTTGTTTTATTCTTTTGAATTAGAAATTGGCACTAGCCTCACAAAATAGCTACTATTTCAAATACCCACAAGATAGGTGGGATTCGGAAGTTTTAGTTGGCCAGAATTGTTTTGTGCTTACATCTCTCCGACTTTGTCATTTTATTTAATATATCAATTTTAATTTTTATCTTCTATCTCCTATATTTATCTAATATATATACCAAATTCAAAACCAAATCCAAATCAAAATGATAATCCAAATCCAATCCATTAACAAACCAAACGGACCCTAAATTTTAAAGAATGGAAGAGGACGGAATCGGAAGGACATGGTAAGGGATGACATTGTGAAGAAAGTGGTTATTGCAATCTGTGTTATTGTGTTTATATTTTAAGTAGAAAGGAAAGAACATGAAAGCTAACAAAATTACCAATATACCCTTAAAACTATATAAACAATAGTTCTACATGGTCGATTTCTTAACATCCATTGTACGTGCCTCACTTTATATTGAATGGTTCTCTCAAACTACAAAATACTCCAATCTGATTGAGTTGGAACCAAAAGTAGTTTATAGTCTAGCCAACTTGCTTACTTTCTTTATAAAAGAACCAAACATATTCAACGAAAATCGAATAGGAACTCACAAATGTATCGGTTCATATGCAAAAACCAAATGGGTACAATGCAATTCCACCATTTTGATTGGCGTTTAATAAAGTCGTTGATGCTATTTTTCTAGATCATGTTTTAATATTTATAAGTCTCGTTTAACTATGATCTACGTGAGCACTAACGGGCAGTGTACCCGGTCATGAGTAGTCTAGACTTTGGTAAAACTGAGATCGTCCTCATGAACGGTTAGTTGTCTCCAGTTTTCTAATTGAAGTGATATTTTACCTAATAAAGGAATCATTATTTGTTGATTATATTTAGTTGTCATGGATGATGTAATGGGATGGTCTTTTGGCTAACAACTAATGGTGATGATAATCGTAATGATCTAATGTACATTCTTAGACGTGGTTATGTCATTAGGCTCAGATGGTCAAATTGCCTAACCTATAATCCTAGACTCTAACTCCTATGGTCAATTCGTCGGTAGTTTAGTCTTACTCATTAAGCGCCAACTGTCTTCTAGACCTATCTAAATTTCAACCAAAGCTTGGTCTACTCAAGGTTTTTCCCGTACTTCTTAAGTATTGAATCTAGTGTAGGTAGTCGTGTGGTCAATTCCTACACAAGGGTGATGTAGTCCTATGGTCAATTCTTACATACCCTCGCAACCTCCTTAGCTAGCTTTCTATGGGCAATACTAACCAGCCTAATAGGTACTACCTAGCTTCAACACTACTAAAACACGGGGATTCAACGATAGGCTAAGGGAATATCTATTGATTCGAGATATATGCTTTAGTAAACTCCTTTAACACTCATTTGCGCATTATTTATACCTATTAATACGCCTTGGTCTGGTCATACAATAGCTTGCATATGATTAATGCAAGTGTTCAAGGAAGAGTATTTCATGCTAATAAGTTATTACCTACCAACGTGGCTCGCGCTATTAGCTAGGTCTTCATACTAGGGGTTGTCCTATGGTCAATTCTAACAACTATGGAATGGTCATCACTTAGTCAATCATACATATTGGGTTTGGATTGTCACGTACTACCAATACACAATCAACCATATTTTCTATACCTAACTTAGGAACACGAGGGTCGCCAAACATACTACACAAATCAATAATTAAATAACGCAATTACTAAAATGATAACAAATCAATTAAATAACAACAAACAATGATCAAGGCACTATAAATATCAACCGCAACAAAATCTCAAATAAATAAGAGTAAACTGCAAAAAATGTCCCTAAACTTTTCGCGTTTTACGAGAAATATCCATGAAAAAAATGCGAGAAATGTCCTTGACGTTTTATTTTTTTGCAAGTTATGCCCTTGAACCGTTATTATAGTTGCAAAAACCCGATTTTGGATAACGCTCGTTAGTTTTCTTCGTTAGTAGGTCATCGCGTGTGTTGCACGTGAGGGTATTTTCGTCACTTCACTTTTCCCGCCATCAAATCCACTTGACAGGCCCATTATCACACCTAACTTTATGTTGAGGGACATTTTTTGTAACTAAGTTTTACTTCTTTCAATCTTATATAACACGATTAATCGAACATTATTGCACATCCACACCTACTCTTACTGCTCATCATATTATTCATTTGAAAAATTGTTCTTTGTACCTGTGGTCTTCAAGTTGTGGTTAGAACCTCGTGGACGAACAGGAATCCTGGTCATAGATTCTATTTATGTCTGACATACGTAAGTTTGACTCTTAATCAAAACAAAATAATGGTACATTTTACAAGTTGCCTCTGTTTTCTTCATTATTTACATTTCTTTCATTTTACAGAACTCCAGCTGTCCGTTCATAGGTTGGGTAGATCGGCCTATGTGCGACCGATCTCTAGACATCATCCCTGTTTTACTTAGGACGAGGGATGCTTTGGAAGATGTGGTTGCGTTAGAGCAAGAGCGGGCTGACTTTGAGGATAACAAAGCAAACGAGGAGGAGACCCGAGCAAATCAGGCAGAGCTTCGGGCAAAAATGTAGGAGAAGCGGGCAAACAATTTGAGGAAATACCTTATCATCAGTTGGGTGTTCTTCACTTCTTATGTGTACTTGCAAAGTTGATTGTTTGGTTTAGGTGTAATGAACAATGTCCTTTGTTGATGGTTGGTTATGTAGTTTATGTACATTATGGTATCACAACAATGGTTCAAGTATCTTTAATTATCTACTTTGATTTGTGTTATTTTTTTGTTAAGTAGAATTATGATTATTTATGATTTGTGTTATTTGTTTGTTAAGTAGGATTATGATTTGTGTTATTCATGTCATTTTGCAAGTCCATAAATGTGGTTTAAAAGTCAAAGATAAACTTTGGTTGGTCGTGGGGTGGATGGCTAACATGAGTAAAAGTTGTGGTATGTGTGTTCAGTAAGGTTGGATGGCTAACATGAGTAGAAGTTTTAATCTATTGTGTTCAGTAAGAATTGGTAGAGTAGAAGCAGTAACACTTTAGGTGAAATCTATTGTGTTCAGTAAGAATTGGTAGAGTAGAAGCAGTAACACTTTAGGTGATTTGGAGAATGAATCTTTAAGCATCTGTTAAAGATTCAGTTTTGATGATTTAGGTTTGGTTTTGGAGTTTTGGATGCCATGTTTGTTGTTTGAAGTTTAATCTATGGTATTGTCATACTACTTGATGACTGCATTAGTATGTATATATTTGTTAGAAGTTTAATAAATGATTAACCAAGTCAACAAAAAAAGGATTGATGGAGTAGGAGTGTATTGGTTATGTGTTGAAGATGAAGAATTGTCAGTGTTAGGAGTGATTTAGATTATGTGGTATGAGATTGTTATTGAGTTCAAGGGTTGTTATTTGATTGCAGTTGAGTAAAAACATCAAAGCCGACCCGCCTCAATTTTGACTTATGTCACTCAACATAAGTCAGTTATTACTTAACTCGACCCACATTATTGTTATAATAAATAGGAAACCAGACCCCTAAGTCACCTCACCTAACTTATTTACTTAACCTTTGATTTATCCCCAACTTACCTCACAACTCAATTGGACTTTGAAAACCAGGGTGAAAAAAGGTTACTCTATTTAATTGTGGTAGACAATCTGAATATTTTATTTACTGCCTATGTTACTCTAGTTTCGTATTTGTTAGTTCATGCCTATCTTTTTGTTTATGTTTGCATAAATGATTTTCATTGATTCTTCTGATACAAGTAGTGACATTGTATCATCAAGCAGTGATGATATTAGTTGTGATGAACTTAATGTTCAAGCTATCAATGGTTCAAGCCCAATCTTGAATGGTTATTCTCAAGCAGTGATGATTATGATACAAGCAGTGACATTCTATCATCAAGCAGTGATGAAATTAGCAGTAATGAACTCGATGTTGAAGCTGTTAAAGCTCTTGAAAGATGCACATTTATGTGGCCACCAGAAAATGTTCCTGTTAAAAAGGTTCCAGCTCAAACATGTTCCAGTTCAAAAATGTTCCACATCAAAAAGTGTCTGCTAAATGGCTTCCTCCAATGTCATATTATTGCATACTAGCCCTTCCACGACAACATACTTGGGATTTTATAGGTAATAAGACATTTGGAATATGAGCAATTGCAGATAATGACAGTAAAGGAAAAAAAAAGGTTGAAGTTGCGGGTGGAAAAGGGAAGCTTGCCAGTAAAAGAAAATGAAGAAATGACATCTTTGTGGTAGTTTAAAAAAATTTGGTTGTATTTTGGTAATATTATGTAATGTATTTGGCTAATGGATTTGGATGGAAGTTAATGGTCATATGATATCCTAGATTGTTTACCAATTTTGACAAATGTAAATGAACATAGTAGATATTTGAGTATCCAAAGAATTAAAAAGCATAAATAAGCCAGGCACAAAATGCAATAATGCAGACCATAACAGAAATAAAGACATACCAATTACCTTAATCACCATTGTATAATAACCATAACAGAAATACATAAATAGCAATTGTCTTAATCTAAAACTAACAAACAACAATAAAACTTAAAGAAATTGTTTATCTCACTCATACATAAACCCATTTAAATTGCGGCTTATTTAGAAGCCTTTCTGGTACTCTTTCTCCTATGACTACCAACCTTTTGGATTGATTATGACTTCGTTGGTTGACTTGGTCCAACATCAGTTTCAGTTTGTTTAGTGTCTACAATACTCTTAGATCTTGCCTTCTTCTTTTTGCCTTTCGCTTTGCATTCTTCTGTCTTGGACATGTACATGCTCTTTGTGTGACCCTTTATACCATATTGACCACTATCTTAATCTAAAACTAACAAACAACAATAAAACTTAAAGAAATTGTTTATCTCACTCATACATAAACCCATTTAAATTGCGGCTTGTTTAGAAGCCTTTCTGGTACTCTTTCTCCTATGACTACCAACCTTTTGGATTGATTATGACTTCGTTGGTTGACTTGGTCCAACATCAGTTTCAGTTTGTTTAGTGTCTACAATACTCTTAGATCTTGCCTTCTTCTTTTTGCCTTTCCGCTTTGCATTCTTCTGTCTTGGACATATACATGCTCTTTTGTTGTGACCCTTTATACCATATTGACCACTAGTAACAGTATTTCCCTTTTTTGAAAGCTTCCCACCCTTACCATTTCCTTCAACGCATTCTCAGTCGTCTCATCTTTGGTTACTCTCCTCTTCTTCCTTGGTCTGCTAACGTGAACATAATGGTGTGGGGGCAATAAGATACTAGGGATGCTGCACTTGGGCCAAAATTTACTATTTAGAAACACATTTAATCTTATGGATGTATGTCTATTTCCATGTTCTTAGCCAATATGTTTGATATACCCAATCCTCATGTATACCTACCTCC
The DNA here is from genome assembly GCA_022545495.1 of Chrysanthemum lavandulifolium. Taxonomy (NCBI): domain Eukaryota; kingdom Viridiplantae; phylum Streptophyta; class Magnoliopsida; order Asterales; family Asteraceae; genus Chrysanthemum; species Chrysanthemum lavandulifolium. The sequence goes on along the minus strand of CM040241.1, from coordinate 233,452,070 downwards.
CTACCATCACTTGCCATGCTATACATTGCTGCCACAACATGTTTGCATGGAATACCGATTAGCTCCCATCTCCTATATGTACATGTCCTTAACCTCATATTCACTACACATTGGTCATTCCATGGTCCCTTACACTGGTAACTGTCAGCCCCATTCCAAATAACATCATAGTCATTAGCTTCTCGCTTAATAACTTCATAAATGGATGTTGCAGTTGGGGTTAAGGGACCATTAGACTTTTCTATGACCTTTTGCACATTCATTATCCTCTTCATCAAATACGCTCTAATGTATTCCAAACACTCTATTATTGGTTTATCTCTACCATCTACCAACTTACTGTTGAGTGACTCACATAGGTTGTTGACCAGAATTTCACACTTAGCTCTGCCTATTTTTTGATTAAAGATTAAGGATAAGTTAATGTCCACTATATACACACTTAAAGCACACATATGAAAATGATATACCTAAAAAAAGCCTTTGACCATGAGGTTGGTGGTATCTTTTGTAACCACTCATGAACTCTCGGGGCGTAGGATTTCAGATCCTCCATTAGTTGTTCAAACTGAGGCACAGTGGTTATTGTTGCACACTTCCACAAAAAATCCTTGTAAAGCATCCCTTTGAAAATTTTCTTCATGTTCTCATGGATATGTCTAACATATAATTTGTGTTCAGCAGAAGGAAAAAGCTCTTGAATAGCTGGTAGAATACCCTGTTACAAGTAAGATATAATGGATTAAAACATTGATTATTTGTAACGAATTATTTTGTAATCAGTGTTAATGGAATTTATTATACATTTTGTCTATCTAAAATGTAAGTGTAGTTATAGTTTGGTTGTAAATCAAGGCCATCAACTAGATTTTTTAGGAACCATAATCAAGAACTCTTGCATTCGGCCTCAGAAATAGCACATTTAAGAAGGTAAATACCATTGTTACCATCAATACAGATAGCCGTCAAAATTTTCCCTGTATATGGTCCTTTTACGAAAGCACCATCCAATCCCAATATCTCTCTTCTTGTAGCTCTATAACCAGTTTTAAGTGCACCAATACACACATAAATTCATTTGAATACCCTTGAATTAAGAGTCAGATCTGTTTTGGTTTCCACCTGGATCTTGACTCTTGTATCTGGGTTTTTTTATCTGAGCTCTATAACATAATCTGTAAGGAGGGCATACGGTTGTTTGTGATCACCTGTCATCTTCTCCTTAGCAATTTCCTTTGCCCTGAAAGCTTTATCGAATGATACGTTTATTTGTAACATCTGTATTAATTCAATGTGTAATGATTTAATTGAGATTTTGGAATTTCTATGAAGAATCTGGATGACATAAGTTGACAGATGCCTAGATGTAACAGTGGTAACATCTCTTGTTTGGATACATTTATGAGCATCAGTCAATGTTTTAACCGACCAACACTACTCATTCCCCCATTTTGAGACGAGTAGGTCTCATGGGCAAGGGGGTTTATGATTCTTGACTTTATATCCTTTCTCACTAACACCCTTGCATTTCATGTCCTTATGCTTTGTGGTTTTCTTAAATTGGCCCCGTGTCTTTGAGGTGGATGTCATATCCTCTTCTCTGGCATGTGTTGGTGATGCAGGTTTTACTGACCCGGTCTTAATATTTATAGTGTCTCGTTATACCTATGGTCTACCCTAGTTCACTAACGGGAAGTGTACCCGGTCGTGTGTAGTGTAGTAAACGGTAAAGCCAAGGTCGTCCCAAGAGCTATGTGTGTTGGATTATTACTAAGTCTAGGTGTCACAGATTAATAATGGTTTCGATAGGGATTTAATTAATTAAACTACTAAAGCAAAACAAAGCAAATAAAAGATAAAGGGAAATCAATAGAGGAGAGTGGTGCTAACCTAGTTAATCCTCCTAGCTAGTTATGTCTACGTCTACTTACTTCCAATTACTTCAGGTGGGGTCAAAGTCGAGAGGACAACATTTGGTCAATTCGCCCTAACCTATCAGCAAAGACGCTACCACAGGAGAAGTCAGGTGTCCCCTCATAAGTCCTGTTGTTCCTGGTCCCCTAAGCCAAGTCATTAAGTACCACTACATGCTAGATTTATAATAGTGAATGCCCGGCCGTTAGGAACTTAGACATGCACCCCCTAATTCTTAAGTTCATCTAAATGACAGGTGATCAGTTGGTCAAATCGCACAAGTAGAAAGGGTCGTCAGTTGGTCATATCTTACCCTTCCCATCTCAGTCCGCTCACCTAGGGTCAGTTGGTCATATCTCCTAGGCAATTGGCCTCTATCGCCATTCAAAACTACCTAACCAAGGGTGGCTACCAATAAACTATGCATGCATACACTTAGAAATAATTGTACGGAAGTAAAGTAAATGCAAACAAAACAATTAAGGAATCATAACTAGGCCAGCACCAAAAGATGCTTAGCCGCTCATATTAATCATGCAAACCAATTCAATATTCAACGGTACGAAATACATGAATAGAAAGTGAAAGAAATATAAAACGCTAATGCTTATCGTAGGGAGTGATTTCCCGGAGACACTCCGTATGCTCCTCTAGACCGCCTTGAGCTTTTTCCACGCTCTCGAGTATTGTGTGTGCAATGGAATGAATAGAAATGCCGGAATTGTGGGGTATTTATAGGCGGATCCGGGTTACGGCTAACCCATATATGAGTTACGCCAGTAACCTTCTATTTCATCAAATAATTCACTAGATCTGCTGGTTACGGCGTAACCTTATGAGTGGTTACGCCGTAGTCTTCAATAAACTCGGTTACGTCGTAAGAGATGCGAGTTACGAATTACGGCGTGGAACCTCATTTGACCTAATGTGGAACCTCATTTGACCTAATGTATTACGTGCTTAACCTTTGAGAAGAGTTATGTCGTAACCTTATGATAAGTTGGTTTTCTCGAGTCACGCAATAGTTACGGTAATGTGAGAGACGAGTTACTGTTGTAACTTCTTCAAAATAGCATACCGTGATAAATCTTTAGATAATTCTCCGCCCGCGCCTCTTTAGCTCCAATGCTCGTAATTTACCTGAAAGTGGAAAACAATGGAAAACAAGCGTAAATCCATATAAATGATATAAATTACAAGCATTATCGGGAGAAATTGACACTTAATATTCAGGACTATTTGATGTTATCAAATATCCCCCCACTTGAACTCTACTTGCCCTCAAGTAGACCTTATTAGAAAGATTCCTAAAAAGATATCTCCCATATGAGTTTACAAATCCCTTATGCTAGAATAAAACAAAGCCGAACTGTAACACCCCAACCCGACAAGGGTAGAAGTGTCACATTCTGGTGTCAACTGATATGATTAATTTGTGCAAAGCTTAGTGTATTTCATGTGTAAACCTTAGTGTATTTCATGTGTCAACTGATATGAGTCTAAGAGGCCATTTAATATATCATTTTATGTGATGATTATTCGTGTGCATGCATCCCAAAAGAGACCAAAACAGATTGCATATGGGTTGCACAAGGTGAGGTTGAAACCGATTCGAAAGGTAGTATGCAATTAGTCGAATATACATGGATATTATTCATTCCTCCATGCATTTACGTTATCATTTAGGTGACAAGCCATTATTTCATGTGAAGGTTAACATATCACTTTATGTAAGGTTGTATTTGATTACATGCATGCTCTTGACTAGGACCTCACGACAAAGAAGACAAAAGAAGGATGAACCGAATGAGATTGGATGACACAATACCTTGATGATCGAGTGGGATAAAACCATGAACCAGATGTGATCGAGCCAAAAGACAGCCCCACCCACGTCCTAATAGTCCACGACAATAGCAAAGAAACCCACACTAACCTTTCGAATCGACGATCCATGATCCACAGCGGCCTCGAACCAAAACACCACGACAACCAACAGCCTCGAACCCAAAACACACGATCACGGGCACTCTATCACAACCCCTTTGCACCTTCTTTGGATCGAATGAGAAAAAAATAACCTTGTCAGTCACTTTTGTGTTTGCTAGAGTTTATGTATTGTTTTGAATGAGTGATTGATAGGTAAATAAATGAGAGTGAATGGAGGTTACAAATGAGATAAATGGGAGTTATGGGAGATATGTTAGGCTCAATCAATGGAAATCAAAAGTAAATTGAATATGGACTTTATAATGTAGGTTAAATAAAATAAAAAATGGGATATAGGGAGTTAATGGTTGCCGAGTATAGGGGAAAAACAAAATAGAAAAATATACTTTCTAAATTAAAAAAATAATGGCTATAGATTGTTATGCAAATTTTCGGCTCATGCAAACTCTAAGTCGTGTGATTTGTTATTAGACATAAGGTGTAAGTCGATTTTATTATCTTATACCATTTGGTCATTTATGAGTTCAGTTTTAAACGTATTTAATGAGCTTGACATATTTTTCGCATTTCATAAATATTACACTTGAGGGGGCAAGATAGTCCTTTCACACGTTTTAGATTTTTAGGGTTTTACAACTCTTCCCCTCTAAGAGAAAATTTTCGTCCTCGAAAATTGAAGTCGCAGAAGTACCTGGAGACGTACCGGTTTATGGCAGACATAGCAATCCATAGTTTCACACATATCATAACGATTTCGGTTCCAAAGTGTACCAAAACTTATACGTAACAGATGTCGGTGAGAATCTCGCAAAGAGGTATAGAATTCCAAACGAACATGAGGAGTGACAAATAACGGATATAAGTCATAGTCTATTCACGTACCAACCCCAGGCATTTCCCAAGATGTCGTATGATTTCAATAAGTTCAGATTATATGATCTCGGTATTATCACGTTGATCAGGCGTCATAATACTTGCATCACATAACAAGATCTTATTGTCATCATATTCTGCCTCGGGCCATGACAAACCACATAACCAACATCACCACAAAACAGATAACATACAGGTAGCAAGCAACATACCAAAACAGATCAGATCCACATTTATACAGCATATGACCTATCAGCAAACTTACCATACCACAAAACAGAGAAGGCCACCAACTAGGTTAAACAGTTTCCTCATGACTCATCACTGACGATCCAAAAAAAAAAAGCTGAGATATTACCAAAGTGCTAAATGATAAAACTTCACGATTCAAACCGAGTTCTGAACAGATCAAAGAAAAGTAATACCGATCAAAATCACTTAGCAAAATATCAAACCTCCTCAAAACGCGTGACAAACAAATCGGAGTAACACAAGTCGCGCCCAATCATGTGAAGTAGATGAACCTTCTCAATCACCAGTTGAATCTTGTCTCCATCTTTTGCGTCTTTGGTTGATCCGTCCAGCTTCCTCTAGCGAGATCCTCGATGTCTCCAAAGAAGAAGGCGATCGGGTGCGGCTTCGCTCACGAACCTCTCCACCGAGGATCATTGCGGAACGCAGGTCGACACCATCATCTTCGACTCCACGAGTAGTCTCCATTTAACGATCGACAAACGGATGTGCGAATTTATAATAGCAAAATCAAATGCGAAGAGAAGAAGGCCAAATCGGTGAAGATAAAAGAATATCAAGTCAAATCGAACGTCAATAAAAGGAATCGTAATGACGGAAGCCTAGTGTCTACCCAAGTCCTCACAGTCAATCCTAAGGTCAACAAGACGAAACCTTCGCTCGATACCATAATTGTAACACCCCAACCCGACAAGGGTAGAAGTGTCACATTCGGTGTCATATCGTAACATGCAAATAAAATTCTTACAAACGGAAAACTTAAAAAATGAAGTATCAAATCATATAAACAATTGACTGACGAAGAAAATACAATATCCAAAATGAAATGAAATATCAAAACAAAAACTCTTCAAAGTAAGTCCAAATAATGACGTAACTAGGTTGGTCCACCGGATAATCCAACTCTCACCCCATCAAAGACCATCTTCAAACCTAAAACATGCGCGCAGAAAAGAAATGCGGTGAGCTTAAAAAGCCCAAAGAATGATATAACAAAACGAAAGCTAAATAAAAGCAGAAACGAAATGAAACAAAGGAAACTGAAAACAAGGTCGCAGCAAAAGAGAACAATGAGTCAAAGAGGATCCTGCATAACACAATTATACAGATATCCAACAAGAACAGATAAACAAGGAGAACGAAGCAAAGCAAAGCATCGATGACATATATACAAGCACATACAAACCAAGCGTACAAGTACTGAAACATAAGTAAGCATAGCAGGCGTCGTATCCACAAAACATATATATGGCATGCAATCAATTCAGGAACTCAGAAGACATACAAGTCAAACAGAAATATAAAAGCAAGCGGAAGCAATTAATTAGTAAGTGAGCATGGCAATCACACAGGTCAAAAACCTTTAGTTGAAACATAACCAGTATCATAACAGCGGAAGTACTAGCAGCAGTCAAAACATGGTAGTCACACATAACAAGTAGGAATACAGTATAAACGATATAATTGAATGAATTAAAGGCATAGCAGGGAAACTAAACAGATTAACAAACCAGACGTCACAAGTTGAACCATTTACCCAATCAAACCGTAGCACAAACAGAAATGCAACATGGCACGTCAAAAACAAGCAGATCAGGATACTATCGGATAGTCATAGTCCACGAAATTAACTGAATGAAGTACACATGATAAACACACAAAACTATCGATTACACACAAGCATGGTCACCAGGCAAATCAGAGGGTCACATAACAGTGAGATCACATATCATCAGAAGACAATAGGTAAATCAGATAACCGCATGTTAATCATATCGTAGCAGAGAAATCAGTAGTAACATAAAACATAAATAGCATAAACAAATCCAATAAACATATAATAACCTGGTACGTGAATGGAACGATAATCTGAATTAACGGAATGAGAGTGTGACAGATCAAAGCAATGAAATATATATATCTTGGTAGTAGAGTGAGTCATATAAGGGTACACAGAATATGGTGCGTTGGGGAATGTAGAAGGTACAATATAGGTATATCAAAAGTGTAAGGGTTGTCAGAAATCTACCACGAGCCCTAACATATCATATCATATCATATCATAGTAACCATTGTATTCGGAGGTGACCTCGGAATACCATACATAATAGGATGGGAGACCTTAATAACCAATGGAGTAGCTAGCTCCCAGACTGTGAAGACGCGTATTGCACACGACATCATTCACCATATAAATCATATCATATCATAACATATCTAGGATGCATCCATACGCCCCCGTGGAAAACATAGTGGCCAAACATATAAATTGAGCTCATAATCATATAACGGAAAGGGGACGGTGTGTAACATCACTCGTACACACTGGAGTCATGCCATTGGTGCATCAATGACATGGTCATGGTACCTCCATGACTAGGAAACATATTTGGCTCGGGTATCAGACTGAAGGGTCAAAGCATAATCATATCATAAGGGTTCATATCAAAGGTTCATATCAAAGTTCCGTAACATAGGTTCATAATCAAAGGTTCATAATCATAAGGTTCATAATCAGAGGGTTTATAACCAGAAGGTTCATAATCATAACAAACGAATATCATAGCGAACAGAATCGTACCAAAAGATCATATCGGAATCATATCAAAAGGATCATAGCATAAGGAATCATAGCAATGGATAACATAAATGAAGCAAAGTCAAAGGGTCGAAAAGTCATGAGAAATCCCTACTGAAAAGGGATAGAATATCTGTACCTCAATCGACGCAAGCAAAATAGAAACGTAAGTCACACGATGAATCAATCCTGCCGTCCGGAACCTATATGAATTAGGTAACGCTTATTAAGATCAGATTACTCATTTTAGACGGCTTTCCATTTTTAGCAGGTTTCCACTTTTAGTAACTTTTCATTTTAGGCAACTTTCTATTTTAGGCAAGCTTCTATATTTAGTAACTTTAGCCATTTATGTTGTATTTAACGTCATATTAAGTTAAGTAATGAAAAATGAGCATTATTATACTTTAAAGGCCATTTATGCCAAATTACACAAGTTTAGGGTCTAAAGTGACCAATAATTAACTCCAAGATTTAGTAATATAACTATTATAGTTTAGGGTGTAATATGCCAATTATAAATGTGTAAGGTTTGCATGTGACCATTCCTAAAGTTTAAGGTTTAAAGTATAAATAACTTAAATGAAAAATATAACTCAATATAGTCTACATATTAACGCTTTAAAAATCCATTTTCTATACTCATTCTCGGTACAATTTTATGCCCGCTCGAGGCTCAAGAAACTTACAATCACGACCAAGTGAAAATTCATTATGACTAACCCCCGACTCGTCTTCCCCGAACCCTTTTCAAAATACCAAACGACACACGAATGAATCCCACAATCACCCTTAAAGTTACCCCCACAAGACACATTACAAAACGAGACACAACCTACTTAACGAGACTAAAACAATTCGTAACAGATTTATTCCTTTATTTTTTTTGAAGATAGAACAGACGCATGCATGATTTGCACATCACATACCTCATTTGACCATGCCAATATACCATGTAAGCGTTTTATAAAACTGACCCATGCAACACATTCGACCATAGATTAAAGTGTGCAATAGCAGATTTTGTGAGACCCAACAAGCACCTATGTCTAGCCATTTTTAGATATGATTAACACCTAAGTTTTGTATGCTCTTGATTTCTACTTATCGTTTATATTGCATGTTCAACTTGCTGCTCTTTTGATACCACACCTCACGACCCATGACTACTACTAGACTAAATCATATGTGACCCTCGTTAATTATTATTAGGTTTTTTTATACATACGTATTATATTGATTAATTTGTGCAAAGCTTAGTGTATTTCATGTGTCAACTGATATGAGTCTAAGAGGCCATTTAACATATCATTTTATGTGATGATTATTCGTGTGCATGCATCCCAAAAGAGACCAAAACAGATTGCATATGGGTTGCACAAGGTGAGGTTGAAACCGATTCGAAAGGTAGTATGCAATTAGTCGAATATACATGGATATTATTCATTCCTCCATGCAGCCCACGTTATCATTTAGGTGACAAGCCATTATTTCATGTGAAGGTTAACATATCACTTTATGTAAGGTTGTATTTGATTACATGCATGCTCTTGACTAGGACCTCACGACAGCAAGACAAAAGAAGGATGAACCGAATGAGATTGGATGACACAATACCTTGATGATCGAGTGGGATAAAACCATGAACCAGATGTGATCGAGCCAAAAGACAGCCCCACCCACGTCCTAACAGTCCACGACAATAGCAGCAAACCCACACTAACCTTTCGAATCGACGATCCATGATCCACAGCAGTCTCGAACCAAAACACCACGACAACCAACAGTCTCGAACCCAAAAACACACGATCACGGGCACCTCTATCACAGCCCCTTTGCACCTTCTTTGGATCGAATGAGAAAAAAAATAACCTTGTGCCGTCACTTTTGTGTTTGCTAGAGTTTATGTATTGTTTTGAATGAGTGATTGATAGGTAAATAAATGAGAGTGAATGGGAGGTTACAAATGAGATAAATGGGAGTTATGGGGAGATATGTTAGGCTCAATCAATGGAAATCAAAACAGAAATTGAATATGGACTTTATAATGTAGGTTAAATAAAATAAAAAAATGGGATATAGGGGAGTTAATGGTTGCCGAGTATAGGGGAAAAACAAAATAGAAAAATATACTTTCTAAATTAAAAAAATAATGGCTATAGATTGTTATGCAAATTTTCGGCTCATGCAAACTCTAAGTCGTGTGATTTGTTATTAGACATAAGGTGTAAGTCGATTTTATTATCTTACTAGCTTATAGACCCGTGAAATTCACGGATTTTTAAAGAAATAATTCATCAAAAAGTTGAGTGTGAGAATGATGAAATAAGCAGCAACGAACGATATAAGTTTTATTTTTTTAAAGAAATAATAAATAATAAGCCAACGATCCTATAAACAACTATGTTTGTAACAATTAATATAATAAACATTCATGAATCGTCATCGTCAAATTTGATGATCTTCACAAGCAAATCTATGAACTGATAAGCCAATGTCCATTCCGTCAACACCTAATAAGTTAAAAAAATATTAAATGTGTAAATAAAATGAGTATGTGATTTTTAACACATGTAAATTTAAAATGTTATAAATGATTTAAAATGTATATTGTAAATTTATAAAATGTTATAAAATGTTATAAACTAACTTTTGAAAGTGATTGACCTTGGCTTTTGTTTATTGTCATAGCAAATGACACTGACAAATGAAATTGTTTCCTAACAATCTTTAGCGGTAGACGTTTATCAGACCCCGTAATTTTCAACTTCGGTATGATAACCTTCTTTCCAAAATGTGTTCCGTTAATTATGTGTGCCTGAATAGAAGTTATTGATTATCGAACTATTTGAAGTCTTTGTCCTGTTATATAATCCATTTAATTGATCTATATTCCTCAACAACCGTACCGGGACTTTAACACAAGTTTGTAGTTTGGAGCACAAGAGAATTTCAACCTATTGATAAATCAGTAACAAATTTCCAAAAGACGAAGGGTTATACACAAGTAGCCAAAAATATTCGACACCTATAAATTCATATTGTTAAATAATTTTGAACCACGGATGAAAAAAATAATTAAATTTCCAAAAGACGAAGGGTTATACGCTCTTGTTGTGGGCTTCTATTGAGAAATTTGCAAATTTGCTACTCCACACCTTTGATTTCACAAACCATGTCATGCTCACAAATGATTTTTTTCTTCTCTATTGCTTATCAACTTGCTAAGATAGGTACCTTAACTCTTAACCGTAATGTTTTTACGGAATATTTCATGACATAACACAAATTTCATTTAGTACTTCAAAATAAATAAAACTATCATGTATATATATCATAAAATAGCTTACACATAAAAAAAACCCCTACATTAATGCCTTCTCATCGTATATAATTTCAAACCAAATTTAAGACATTAAAAAAATCATTTGTGAGCATTGATCCATATGTTTACACATGATCCAAGGCATATGTTTACACATGATGAGTATAGTTATCTGCTTTTCCAATGAAAGAGACCATCAAAGATGCAAAGAAAACCACATTCCTTAATTTAAGATACATGCCTATGTATAACCAGTCGGGCATTAAGGACCCAACAACTACTGGATGCCACCACAACATCGTCATGCAATTCTAACCATAAAAAAATATCAAGAAAATTGATCATATATCCTCTGTACAAACGGATGCAGATCTTTCACAATGTTCCAAAGCTACAACCAACATGCTTTCGGGTATTGAAGCGTTTTTGCATAATAGTCATTGATGGAAACATATTTGGTAGAAACATATGTGAGAAAAGGCCCAGTCATATTTCTAATCGGATTTTATTATGGATTTCCCTGAAGATAAACCACAAAACCCTTCTACTGGTAGATACTTCACTGACGTCCAAAAGAAGAGAAGAACCTTTCCTTTCTCGAATCTCATTCTCCCAAAAATCTGCTATTAATAATTCATGTTAGACTAATGAATAGTAAAAAAATACATTAATATTATGAGTTTTTATGACTTATGACTTAATAATCCATTTGCGATCAAAAGATTTAGTCTAACCCAAACATCATAAAAGTTTATATCTACCTAATGTACCAAAAATATCAAATGGCTTGTTGAAGGCAATTATAATTGCATTGCAAATATAAGGATATAAAGAAGATGCACATACCTTTTACGAACCAACAGAATCAAGCGACCGGTCTCTTTATGGCCTTTATATTTTGTATGTGCCTTACATCATTGACAGAGATATCACTTTCACTCCCAAGCAATAGATAGATTGCAAAGCAATGATTTATAGGACCAATAAAATTGGAGGGTCTAATATTTTAAAACAAAATGCGTACCTTATAAAATCTTGTAAAATATCCAAACAGTCATCATCATCTTCATCATCAAGAAATGAATATAAAGATTTCCAAAGTGTCGCTTCTTGGCACCACGAATGTTTTCCCTTAGCGGCTTCATTCAGCAATGCAACAGTCTCTACACAAGTGTTTATTGTTATTTATAGCATAAACTTTCAAATTATAACACAAACATTCAACACACCCGTACCTTTTTTTTTATCATCAAATGGATTAAGCTTTCACAAATCACCAATTTAAAGCTAATAAGCATATACATTGTTTTAAGCAATCTAAAAAAGGCAAAAGATCACACATTTATAGAAGCATCATTATTCTCAATTACAAAAAACTGATAAAATATACCGACATTTTGTAGCACACAATAAATATATGTACATTAAAATGAACCTAATACATTGTGTATACTTGACTATTCATCTATGAATATCATCTCCATGTTGATCAGATGCGGCTTCCCATAAACAGGTTGCATCCATGTTTGTAGGATTCGAAGACGCAACTTGATGTTGTCTTTCGGAGCACTCCAATCTTTAATATAGCCAGATACATACCAAGTTAGCAATTATTTTTTAAGATCGGACAGTGAAAATCGTGTTTGACGTGTACATTTAGCGCAAAGGGATTTTCCATTATATAGTACAGAAGTTCCTAAAATTAAATCAAAGATACATTGGAAGGTATTTAATATTATGATTCTTTGACATGATTCAAATTTGATATTAGAAACATATCATTTTTTAATTTACGAAATAAAAAATAAAATCAAATAACCAATTAATTCAAACAGGTTATTTACCAATATCAAAATGGAGCTTGGAACATCTGCCACAAATTATCTTTCAGGGTTTTCTCGTAAAATGCGGACTCAATCGAAAGATATTCCAATCAAACAATAGATCGACAATAAGTACGTATTATAATGAATGATAATGAATTTAAATACAAAAATTAAAACAAAATCAAACAAATAAAAAAGAAAAAAAACTTACAATCAATCTCGGTTATCACTCTTTTATGATATATATGCCCAAAATAGGATTCCACAGGAATTACCAAATCATTTCCATATTTCAATTTTGACAACAAAACAATAGGTGTTTTATTTTCAAATTCAATAGTTGTTTCAAGAGTATTTAAGGTGACGATTGATTGTAATGAACTTGGCAAGTTGTAATTGTTTTTATTTTGGATGTTGTTTTGAATTTGAGGAATTAAAGTGTTTGAACAATGGCGTACTAAAGAAGTTTTTAGTTATGTTTTTATTGAGTGTTTGCACAACCATACGAACTTTATGCACTAATTCTGGAATTACACAATCATTGCCGTATTAGATAGAAGATGATAAAAATCAATAACATAAATCATAATAAGTTTAGGGTTTATTTTCGGAAATTGTTTTGAAATTGACTAAATTGATTCAATAGGTTTCAATCATATGAATCATCAATCAATCAATAACATAAATTAGAATAAGTGCAACTTCATTGACGGTTTAGTTTCGAATTAGTTTTGAAATTGATTAAATTGATTCAATAGGTAACACTTGCTTTGAAGTTTTTGTTGTGGTAACCGAGTAAATGATTTAATAGGTTTTAATTGTATTAAAAGTGTTCGACTAAATTCTATTTACTGGAAAAAGTCATTTGAATTACATGTATTATTAAAATTGACTAAACTGAATTTGACTAAATGCTTTAAAAGGTTTGTGTTAAATGTGTCTTGTACATTCCTTTTTTATTGACAAATCACATTCTTGACACATCAGAATATTAATTGCATCATGTGCTTTAAAGGGTGGTACAAAACTCTTGTTTATTATATTAGATAGATACCATTTGGTCATTTATGAGTTAAGTTTTAAACGTATTTAACGAGCTTGACATATTTTTCGCATTTCATAAATATTACACTTAAGGGGGGCAAGATAGTCCATTCACACGTTTTAGATTTTTAGGGTTTTACATGAACACCTCACGAAAGGGGAACAAAACACTCAAATCTCTCAACTATTCTAAGTGTCAATTTCGGGGTGATCACTCAATCGCACAATCATAGCATGTATTCTATCATAAGCTTGGCGGTTACACAAATCTCCACCACTAGAGTTAAGGGCTAAACAATTCTCGAAGGCAATATGGGTTGATACGACAAAGGTTAAGGGTGACTCGTCATTACTAACATGTCACGGCGAAGTGGACAAAATCAATGATACATGACCAAATCCATGGCCAAGACACCAAAGATTGCTCATTGATCACCTAGACACGCTTCATGACTAAAGGGTAGGATAAGACATGGGATATATAAATGGTGTAAAAGAAAAACAAGGTGTAGTCTAAATCTATGACTAAGTCATCACCACTTACCGTCCGCCCAAAGTTCAAGCTTTGAAGTCAAGAAACCGGATCATGAAATGCAAGGCAGATGTGCCATTAGAGGACGTCGTGATGGGCACACTACCTTTTCTCCAACTGTTGGCATAACTACCAACTCCAATCTTCAAATGTGACCGAGGTGGCCTCCTCGATACTAAATCAAGAAAGCTCATACTACGATTGCTTATAACATCGCACTTTACAATAACATAATCATATATATATATATATATATATATATATATATATATATATATATATATATATATATATATATATATATATATATATATATATATATAGGACTTTATTTTCATAACTCACTTTAAGTGCGAGAATCATGAGAACCATCTTTTACAACTAATAATACATAATGTATATCGCTTAATGCTCCATAACATTTTGTTATTTTTATTTAATTCAAAAGGGTATAATAGTAAAAAGACATTTTCATATTATTTTTGTTTTTTTATAATTCTCGTTTTTTATAAAACTTAAAATTCGGATCTTTTTTTTTTTTTTAAGCTAACATTTGTTCAAATAGTCATGGTGCGTACATGTTTTTTATACCTAATCAATATTTTTGAAGTCTCAAGAGCACGCATGTTTTTTTTTTTTTTTTTTTTTTTTTTCAAATAGGCAAATGTGCATACATGTTTTTTCCCCAAATAGTCAAAGTGCATACATGTTTTAATTAGTCAAAATGCATACATGTTTTTTAGCTAACATTTTTTATCGACCTATCAATACTTTTACATGATCATTATTGTTTTGAAAGTTTGAAACACAAATTAAAGAACATAAATCATTATAAAAAAAACAAGATTGATATACTTGAATGATACATTTCACTTTATTACAATTACAAAAACGCATGCAATAATTATATATCTTCAAAAGTCTCAAATTATCTTCATGTATAATCGTGTTCATCCACTTGCCGGTTTTAAATGATATCATCATCTTCATCAATCAATCTGAAACAAAGATGCATGAAAACAATTAAACCACAAACAAATAAGAAACGAAAATTAATCACAACAACTAGCATAACGTATATGTTTTATAATCCAAAACATATATGTTTTATAATCCAAAACATAAAACATATATGTTTTATAATCCAAAACACAAAACATATATGTTTTATACGTAAACAAACGTTACACCACAATTAACTGATGATGTTAATGTGAGACTTCATATGGTCTTCGAGTCCTTTTCCTATGATTGAAATTAAATCTCTACATACCCTAAATTACGATAATACAACAAATCCATTATCCACTTCGCTTATCAATACAGATTGCTTAGATTTATCCTATGAGACATATCTATAATAATCCAATGGCTATCACCCTACGACATATCTTAAACTTGGATCTTTAAATTAATGCAAAATCATATGAATTTTTAATATATATAAAATAAAACGCATAGCTTAAAAGAATAAAATAAAAAACTTTCGCAAACAGATCTTGCAGCAAAGATTTGAATTAAGCAATGTCTAATTAGAATCCACATATTAATAAAGATATGAATATAAATTGACCAACCCTTTGACCTCTACATATTATTATTCAAATTATAACTTTAATTTATAGTGATAATCCATTTGTTATACACCTTCTCGCAGATTCTATATATATATAGGTATATAAATAAAGTATATATATATATATATATATATATATATATATATATATATATATATATATATATATATATATATATATATATATATATATATTTCGGTTACAAGTTATAGTTGGCCCGCTTTCTTTTCTTCTTTGTCATATGGCAGCGAAATGCCTATAACTCTTTTGCTTTTTCAGTGCGTGGGTCCCAAATGGCAGATATCGCTGCCCATTAGGGTTTAGGGCAGCGAGATAATTTTTTTTTTTCGGTTACAATTAATAGAAACGTGTCCTGAATTGAATTCTCTATCCATTAGCAGCGAAATACAAGATCTTTTTGGATATTAGTAAAAAATAAGACCTTTACAGGACAAGTTGTCCATGCAGGGTCCTATTAAGTAATTTTCGCTTTAGACATTCAACTCGTAAACATGTTAGTCATTAGATATTTTGGATTCTTTATCCCATTAACTTTCGTGTCAGATAAAATATCATACACACAAAGTGCAAACTACATATCTTTGCACTATTAACCCCACGATAGATGGCATTGTTATCATCACTTTTTTGCCTATTTAAGCATATCACTCGCTTTCATGTTACTTTTGTGTAGCCAATGACCAATACGGAGTATCTTCCTAACCTCTGATATAACTATGCTCAATATATGCATCATTAAGACTAACGTGGCTTATTATATCATAAAGCTATAGGTAGCATGTTTAAGCCAAACATAATCTAGCAAGTGTAATTAAATAGATAAAATACTACCAAAAAGTTTGTACGAAAGGGATTGGTAGAATAATGGAGGGGAATATAAATAAAACAATTTTGAGCAAGATTCAATCAATATCATACAATGGCATCTTCTTCAAGCTTGAGGTCTTTTACATTGTTGTTTGTGTTATTGATTGTGTTATGGAGTGGCAGCTCATATGCTAATGGATGCTATACGTCGATCATTAGCTTTGGTGACTCTCTCGCTGATACCGGTAGCCAAAGAGAATTGGCTCATATATCGCACCAACTATATCCATGTCTTTTTTCGCCTTATGGAGATACTTTCTTCCACAAGCCCACGGGTCGTTGCTCCAATGGTCGTCTCATTATCGATTTCCTAGGTATCTCTCTCTCTTCCGTTCTCTACGTATGTGTGAAAATCTTCAACATCGTGTGGTTTTATTAAATTATGGTGAATGCCACATCTCAAGAATAATCATGTCAATTTTTAAAGAGATTATATCTACTACGAGTCAACTCAACTATTAAACTTTTTACTTATATGTCATTCATTTATCAAAACTAACCGCCCATTTTTGGGTTTGTTTTCATTTATGCCAATTTCGAATAATTTTATCTCGAAATTTTTTGAAACAACGAGATAAAGCTAAATATAAGATATTAAAACAACACAAACTAGTATTAAAATGTAAAATATCAGTTTTAACCTGTATTTAAGTGCAACTTTAGTTAGTTGAAAGTGAATAGAGATAATTTAACTAATGTTTTATGTTTAACTTGTTAATTTTATTGTGTTGATATGTTAAAGGACAAAAAATTATATGAATATCCTGCAAGAATTTGAACAAGGTTGGTATAAAGGACAAAAAATATACTTGAGTGGCCCATAAATTAGTTTTAAAAAATAAATGGCCCAAACGTAAAATGTTTAATAATTGAGCGGCTTTTGGATACATAATCCCATCTTTAGATTGTGTGTAATACACGAACCCAAGTGTTTGTGTTGCTCTAACAATAAATCGACACAAAACAAAATGTTTGGATCATCAAAATGTAAGTGTGCAGCAGAAACTTACATCTAACCACTTAAGTCTTTCTAACTTTGAGGTAATATATGCTTTGAAACAAAAAACTCTTATGATCCTTTTTTTTTTTTGATAGTATGCTTAAATGGGTTCTTGGCCCTTTTACTAGGATTGAAACAAGGCCAAATTTGTGAAGTTCATTTCTCCTAATTTTGAAACATATAGCCTGCAACTATGCACACATACAATCATACTCACTATATTCCTTCACTATAGTTCATAGTTGTGACTAGTTAACTTATTTTAAATCCCTACATCTCAACCCCCCTCCCCATGCTTTTACTGTGGTAATTCGAGCTCCTAGAGTGTCTTCTATTATTCTTTCGTTGTCTTGTAGTATTGTTGCATACGTATTTTTTAATTCTGTTGCTATAGACTCGGGAAGTTTATTAAAAAACATTTCTAAAGCTAATTTTTGCCTTGCAATATCTAATTTATAATACTGATCGAAAATTCACATATGAAAGAATCTAGGTAACACATGTTACATATTTTAAGATTAACTATCCTCCAATATGCATGTTCCCTAAAGGCTTCAGTTGAAACTTCTTTTCCTGGAATTCTTCCTGTAAATTCTTGTATTATACATGCTACAATGTTTTTAAAGGTTATCTGAGCATCAGTTGTTGCTATTCTTGATAATTCCAATTCATCTATAGATTCTAAAAATCTATAAACATACCTCCCTCTTGTATAAATAGAGGCCTTGCCTCATGGAATAAAGTGTGATAAATTTAAGTGATAAATTCCATTGTGAATTTGATTAAACTTTGATAAGTTTAATTTGAGATCATCGCATCTCGGAGATCATCGTATCTCACATATCTGTTAAAACGATTTGAAGGAATTTCGTTTCTAAATAGCAGATTACTATCCGTTAGAAACATTGAAAACATCGAAAACAAGAATTTAGCCATTTCGGTTGTAATTTTTCTAAGGCAAAACCGAAACCAAAACCAAATTTAAAATGAATCAAATTCTCTTTAGACAAACACCATCCATATATAACGCAATTACGTTCCGTTAAAACATTACAGAGTTAAATGGACTGTCACATCAACATCCCAATTGTAATGCAACCTTATATTCGATAATTCGAATATATTTATGACTCGTAGATCTCTACGACCAGTTCCAATCACTTTTTCTTGTTATTGTTTGTATGAATTAAAGAAAACTTGTTTAAGTCAACTATTTTAACTAGCATGACCACAAGACAAATGGCAAATGATAAGTATAGTTATATGTGTTTGCTTTCCGCTTTAGTGAATTCGTTTCACAACACTTGAATGTATATGTGTTAGTTGTAAGTGTTTGTTTGGGTTACCCGTAACTTTCCGTAGCTTTCAAATGACATCATTATTCCCGCATATAAATACCCTCGCAATCTCTTACGCGTAGAAACACTACCCCAAAAGTATATGATTTTGACGAATCAAGATTATATTGATTGAAATAAAGGTTAAAGTTGTAAAAATTTGAATTAAAATAAAATAAACCCATTAAAAGTATAAAACTAAAAACTCATAAAATATATCAAAATGGATGTTGAATTAAAGAGCATAAAATTTTAGAAAATATGGTGAAATTAGATTATAGAAAAATAAGTAGATAAAAGATATTTTAATTTAAAAATAAAGATGAATTTTTAGTTGAGAAATGACATATGCCATTTTATAATTGGAGCTCTTTATCTTAACTTTTAGTGGTTAGGAGTTAGGTTTGGAGTTTGTTAGAAGTTAGGCTTGGAGTTTGTTAAGAAGTGACACATGTCATCTCATGATTGGAGCTCCTTATCTTAATTTTTGGTTAGAAAAACTCTTTCCATAATAAGCAAGTAAAAAAGTCTGAATTTTTAAGTCTTCTAATTTTAGAAGGCCTAAATGCATTATAAAGTAGTATAGATAAGCAAAGTAAGGTTGATTATTTATTTATCAGAATTATAAAACTAAGGAGATGAACTTTTATAAACAAAATACACAATTGTCCGGTTTCATAGAAACCGCACAATTATTCAGGTAAGCTAGATTAGTCGGTCTTATGAAACTGTGAAGGCATGAACCACATGTTATTGGTAAAATACTTGAAGAGTTTTTTGCTTTGTGTAGCGGAGAGTCTTGGGTTGCCAATGATACCACCATTTTTGCACAGTAAGGGTAGAGACAGTGTGGCGGCATTGAGACAAGGAGTGAATTATGCGGTTGCGGGTGCTACAGCATTGAATTCATCTTTTATTGAATCAAAATGGACCGAAAGTTCTGTGATAGATGCATCTTTACAAGTTCAGTTGGGTTGGTTTAAACAATCGTTGCCTTCTATTTGTGGTCACGCTTCAGGTAATGAAGTGTGTCATATTGCATAAAAATACCAAATAATGAAGTTTAGGTAATTGATTCAACATTTAGTATGTTCTCATAAATATTGATTGGGCATATATAACTTTTGGCAGGTTGTAAAAAGTTTTTGGGGCGTTCTCTGATTCTAATGGGAGAGATTGGTGGTAACGATTACATGTATCCACTGTTGGGGGGAAATCCAGTTGATGAGATTAAATCTTATGTTCCTCTTGTTACTGATGTCATCGTCTCAGTCGTCAGTGTAAGAAACTACATTTATAGAAAACACATCTGAATTGGCTCAAATTTTGTAGTATTTAAGTACATGAGTTGAATTTTCTCTTGAAAATACAGGAGTTGATTGAGATGGGAGCTCGGACATTAGTTATTCCAGGAAACTTTCCAGTTGGATGCTCTTCATCATATTTAACAACACGTGCATCTAATAATGAAGAGATTGATCCCACAACTGGTTGCATAATCCCATTAAATGAGTTCGCTGAATATCACAACGGAATGCTACAAACAAAATTAAATGTGATACGAGAACATCATCCAAATGTCAATATCATCTATGCTGACTACTTCAATGCTGCAATGCAATTCTATCATTCTCCAAATGAATTTGGTATGCAAAATGTTATAAACTCGATTTAATTATATGGCACAACCTCACTATACTAGCATTGAAATGTGTTATATTTTTTGTGTTGTGATGCAATTTGCACTTTCAGGATTCACAAACAGCACTTTGAAGGCGTGCTGTGGAGGCGGAGGGCCGTTTAACTACGACTCAGTGGTGAGATGTGGAGATGAGTCTGTGACAATGTGTGACGATCCAAATACATATGCCAGTTGGGATGGAGTTCACTTAACAGAAGCAGCTTACAGACTAATTTCCAGGAGTTTGTTCCAAGGGTCATACACTACACCCAGATTTAGTTCCTTGTGCCGGCCTGCATCAAAAATACACGAGGGAGTCGGATTGTCGAGTTATATCTAAGGAATGCAGGGTCGGATGTATGTGAGCTATATGTTCAGCGTATATGCGAAAGAGCACGAAAATGTAACAAGAGCTAGGAGGACGTGTATATGTTAAAAAAATATTTAAACCATTTGACATAAATAATAATAGTTCTTGTAAGCTATATTATGCGTGCATATAAAATAGTGAGTAAACTGCAAAAAACTATTTCTAAATTTTTTGATTTTTACGAGAAATGTCATTGATTTTTTTTTAGAAATGTCCCTAACGTTTCATTTTTTTGCGAGTTTTGCCCTTGAACCGTTACTGTAGTTGCAAAAACCCGATTTTGGCTAACGCTCGTTAGTTTTCTTCCGTTAGTAAGTCATCACGTGCATTGCACATGAGGGTATTTTCATCATTTCACTTTTCCCGCCATCAAATCCACCTGACAGGCCCACTAGCACACCACCTTTGTGTTGAGGGACATTTTTTCAACTAAGTTTTCTTCTTTCATTACTTACCACTTACCACACCAAAATACATATTCGATCGAACCCTTGCTTCCAACTTCTATATTCTCCAAATCACCTCAATTAACATTAGATCCAACATGGGTGGCTAGCAAATTAGAGTTTGGAGTTCTCCGATTCCGGTTATTGCTACATTGTACGGTACAATTTTTTTAGGGTACTTTTGTTTCGAATGACCATGCAATATATATCTGAAAATTAAAACATGTTACCATGATTTATGACAATGTTGCGGCTGTTTTTTGATTTTGGGTTTTTTGTTTCGTTGATTTATCTTCCCAGATTCGTACCAAAAACTATTCACTTTTCAAATCCACCACACTGATGAGTTTTTTGATCCACTTGGTAGAGTATATAAGTTTGCTATGGTTGATCATGTAGACCTAATTGATCCTGACAAGTTCTCCATGCGCGAGATGGTCAAAAAATTAGCTGAACTGGGTTTGGGTGATAATAAACAGTTGTTGTTTACCCGTTTTAGGGTCCCAGGACTGTCTTTAGATTATGGAATAGTTCCCTTGATGTCGGATCAGGACGTGTTGAAATTGTTAAAATTTGTGCCTAGGTATGGAAATAGATGTTTATGTAGAGAATGATGTATCTTTGGTTGAAAAACATATGATAGAAAAACATATGTTGTTGGTTAGGGGTTCTCAGTTCTCAAAGGGTCTAGTGATTGAAGAGATTGATGAGGATAATTTGTGATCAGTGCACCTGTTAAGAAAAACAAAGGAAAAGTGTTGTTGTTAGAGTGGTATAATCATGAAATGGCACCAACGCAAGCTTCAACCACTAATGTTTGTCCATTGGTTGCGTTGGGATGATATTTGACCCAAATATTCCGAAACAGTATTTGAACATAAAATAGCTAAGTCACTCGATGATAAAAATCAGAATGCACACACTCAAACAACATACTTCAAGAATGACACATATCAACTGAAGATGCACACACTTTACCTCACTGATGCGAAGTCAATAAGGAAAGTAAGTGAGTAACATCAAGGACACTGGGATCTGACAATTATCTCTTGGTCTATGAAAAACCTTTCTCATAAAGCAGCGACCTAATCAAGAAGCCTCGCTGATGGTAGAGCTAACAAGCAGCTCCATCAAGCTCAAATCAGAGACATCATCAATGAATCTAAGATCTCTTGAAGACATACTCTAAAGCTGATACGGGTCAGCCAATATGTACAAGGATCTCTAGCTAAAGTATATGACTCATCAAGGTAAAGCAATACCTTGATGACCTCTCAGATCTCTGATCAGACCAACATAGCATAGCTTTTGTTCTCTTAGATTTAGGCGGGACTTTCTCACCAAATCGTTTAAGCTGGATAAACCTTGGGAAGATAAATTATTGCTTCTTTCCAAGACACTAAATTAACTCATGGCTACACGCAACTGTCAACTCCAGTAAACCAAAAGGACATTCAGGCTTAAAGTCTAGGCACGTGCCTATCCACATCAAGTTGACAAAATTACTATTCCCACATGGTGCAACAGTTATTCTCCAACTATAAATACTCGCTACAAAAATGAGAAAGGTAAGTAGCAAAGAGCGATTTCATACAAAAGATAATACAAAGTATTATAGTAGAACTCATCATCACTTAAAATTCTAAACCTAGTTTGAATCTTTGTAAGTTTTAGTTGTCACTCAACGGGGATAGTATTCCACAACTATCCCCTTGAAAAGCTACCCAAGTATTATTAGTATGTCAAGTGGGTTCTTGAGTAACCTTGTAATTAGTTTTTTTAACGTAATCACAAACAAGATGATTTTTGCATTAATTCATGGTTTGCTCAAGATGTTTCCAGACCAACAGGTTGAAAGTACTATTAATGTTGCTAATGTAGGACTCTTGCATTGTGAAAATGAGCTACCATCCTCATCCCCTGCATTCAGTTACATAAATTTGATGCAAGACAGTGATTGTGACCCTATAGATGGTTTTATCCCTTCGAAGCGTAAACAAGCTAAGACATATTTTGATGACGACTTGTTCTAGCAATATAGTGCAGTGAATTTGGATCAGGATACATGCTTTGATGATAGGCGAGAAGATATTGCAGAAATGATTGAAGAGT
Organism: Chrysanthemum lavandulifolium; assembly: GCA_022545495.1. Lineage (NCBI taxonomy): Eukaryota > Viridiplantae > Streptophyta > Magnoliopsida > Asterales > Asteraceae > Chrysanthemum > Chrysanthemum lavandulifolium. The sequence goes on along the minus strand of CM040241.1, from coordinate 233,428,365 downwards.
TATATCCAAAATATGGTGGAGTGTTTTTTCGAAATACTGTCGAAGAGGTTGATGAGGAAGTTGTAGAAAGGGAAGAACCTGATATTGAAGACGCCCTTGCCCAGAGGAAAGAACCAGAACCAGAAGGGGGTGGTAGTGATTTTGATCATGATGTCAGTGCATGCCAACACCTGAACCTGATGTTCACATGCGTGGTTTCTCATTTAAGCTGGATTCAAACATTCAAGACAGTAGGAGACAAGCTACTGCCAAACTTCCTCCAAAAGAGTCTGTTGATCATGCACTTGCACCTGTAACTGACTTTGATGATCTTGATACTGCTGATGAAGCAGATATTGAACACAGTATATATGAAAGAAAGAGAAGGTTGAAGCTATTGAGAAGATATTATAAGGGTAAGTCTAAAATCAAAGAAGGTGCATTTAAGGTGGGAGAGGAGTTTGTTACAAGAAAAGAAGTGACTGAAAAGGCGACGATGCATGCATTGCAGTCAAGGAGAGCTATTGGGGTTCTCCATTGTGATAACAATAGGGTGAGAGCTAAGTGCTACGACACTGTGGTTGGTACAACTTCTTTCAATCCAACTGATAACATCAAATATTCCTGAATATTAAGTGTCAATTTCCCCACGATAATGCTTGTAATTTATATCATTTATATGGATTTACGCTTGTTTTCCATTGTTTTCCACTTTCAGGGAAATTACGAGCATTGGAGCTAAAGAGAAGTGGAACCGGAGAATTATCTAAAGATTTATCACAGTATGCTATTTTGAAGAAGTTACGGCGTAACTCGTCTCTCACATTACTGTTGTAACTATCATGCGACTCGGAAAACCAACTTATCATAAGGTTACGACGTAACTCTTCTCAAAGGTTACGACGTAACTACATTAGGTCAAATGAGGTTCCACGTCATTGTTACTTACGCCAGTAACTCATCGCATCTCTACGACGTAACCGAGTTTATTGAAGACTACGGCGTAACCACTCATAAGGTTACGCCGTAACCAAGATATCTAGTGCATTATTCGATGAAATAGAAGGTTACGGCGTAACTCCTATATGGATTACGTAACCCGATCCGGCCTATTAATACCCCACGAATTCCAAAGATTTCTATTCATTCCATTCCACACACAATACTCGAGAACGTGGGAAAAGTTCAAGGCGTGTCTAGAGGAGCATACAGAGTCGTCTCAAGGAGAAATCACTCCCCACGATAAGCATTAGCATTTTATATTTCTTTCAGTTTCAATTCATGTATTTCGTACCTTTGAATATTGAATTTGTTTGCATGATTAATATGAGCGGCTAAGCACCTTTTGGTGCTGGCCTAGTTATGATTCCTTAATTGTTTTGTTTGCATTTACTTTACTTCCGTACAATTATTTCTAAGTGTATGCATGCATAGTTTATTGGTAGCCTGTCACACCCCAAAATATCGCAGCGGAACGATAGTGTCATTGGGGTATGACGTCATAGCACAAAGTATGGATAAAGAAAACGACCTCTATAATGAGACGTTTTGAAAAGTCTACCATTCGATTAAATAAGTTAAAGTTTACAAAACATGAGATCCCAAAGTTTGATAATACATAAAGGTTTACTAAACATGTCGAATGGTAATTGTTAAAAGCACAAGACTCCAATGTATGCCATGTGACCCAAAAGATCCATGAAATGCTATCACCTTACGACCTGAGATAAACATGCTAAAAAGTGTCAACACAAAGGTTGGTGAGTTCATAAGTTTGTAATAAAATGATCTCAAATACTTTGAGAAATGTTCACACAAAGAAAGGCATTGTAAATCCACCCGCCCAAGTTCACCATACAAAACTTGCAACCCGTGTGTTCACAACCCATTGCCTAAAATAGAATGACAATCATGAATATGCGCAGAAGTTAGTTAAAAGTATAAATATCACCACAAGGGTCTTCCAACAACTCGTGTTGGGATGTTCCTCCAACGACTCACGTTGGGCTGTATCCATATAAATGGCCTTCCAACATATAAATATTGGGATGTTCCTCCAACGACTCACGTTGGGCTGTATCCATAAAAATGGCCTTCCAACATATAGATGTTGGGATGTTTGTTTAAGTCTATTCAATACACGCACCAAGTCTAGAGTATAAGTAATGTTGTTTGGCAAAAGAGTTTAAATGTTTTGATAAATAAGCATGTATCTCGCCCCAAATAGTTTATAAGAATTTAAACAAGTAAAAACGGGGTATGAACTCACCTGGTATGATTGATATGCTAACAAAATGAAGTGCACGAAAATGAGGCTCTGAAACTATCCGCGACCTAAAATAAATGATATGCTCTAATATAAGTCATGAAACAATGTCGTGCATGCAAACTCATATGATATCCATACCACTTGTACGTTTTGGAAATAATGTTTATCGTCAAAATATATGTTTATGACATCCCGTCGTATTAAAATACTCTACAAGTAGTTACGTTGAAACAACCTCCTATGATAGTCACAAAATGGTGCACATCGAGTGTTAGGAAACGAATTCAACAGTTTTGGAAAGCTTGTATCATTATCTCAAAGTTTTAGTATTTAAGTTTCCGTCTTAGAGGTCTCGATCACAAAGAAAATATAGATTAAGTATAGTACCTTAGTCCAAAGTATAGTTTAAAGATGGTTTTCGGCAAAGTTTGAGTAAACGTATTTAATTCATTACAACTCCGCTAATCAAACGGTCGGTCATTTTGATAAATATACTTGGCGAACTCACTTTTACTAGAAGACATCACTTTATAAAAAGTTCTAAATCAATGTTAAAAACGACCTTCAACTTGGTCTCTTTGTTTGCCGTAAAACTTGTCTATTAGAAATAATATAGTTTTTCTTATATAATAAAGTACGACAACTTTTTATAAACGTGTATAATTTAATCGTTACAAATTCGTTTTCTACGTTTTAAAGGTCCTTAGCTTTGTATCAAAGTATACTAACATATTTTTGACAAGTCGACATAATTTATAACACCTAAGTTTCATTTTCACTGCATAAAATAAACAATACATGCCGAAATTTCGAGAAAATTATAGTTTTCGCCGCCAACTTGAAAAATTCATAACTTCTTCGTTATAGCTCCGCTTTAATCCATTCAAGCGCCACGCTGCGTTTTAAAGTGTATTTTCTAAATATCTAGGCCAAAATTTTTTACCTACTGTCGGATTTTCCAGATTTTTAAAATATGGACAGACCCTTATATATAGTTGTCGAAATGAGTTTTTCTCGCGCAAAACCTATTCTAACCAATTCAAAACAACTCCGAAGCTATTCTAATCCTACCATACACCTTCTTAGGGTGTCATGGGTTCCTAGGCATCACCAAGAGTGATATATTACAAGGAATAATTATAGGAAGACATATATATATATATATATATATATATATATATAACTCTTAAAATCAATGAAAAAGTGGTACAAACATCATATGACTTGCATGTTTTCTCAAATATGATGAAATGAATATGAAATATGATCATGAATATGAAAAGCTTACAAGTAACTTGATGAGGTTATTAGAACAAAGGATTTTTCCTAATCACCCAAGGTTTATATTGCAAAACCTTAATCAAGAGTGTAACTAGAGTGTATAAAACTTGATTAGAAAAATATTTGGTGATCACTTCCTTGGTCCTTATGGTGGCCGGTCACTTGAAGAAGAGAGAAAGAGAGACACTTTGATCTTATCACACCTTTGTATTTCTAGTTGTATGTGTAATAGTTGAGTATAATATGATTATAAGTTATTAGAAGTAGATATTTAGCAAGTTAGAAGTGTGAGTCATATGTGTATGTCGACACATGCATAAAAAAAAAGACTAGATGCATTTGATAACCATTAAGTGTATTAATGTAGAGTAAATGTGTAATTAAGTAAGGGTAATTAATAACTTGTGTAAATATTTGAGCTTGTAGGGTAGCGTTAACTAAAAATAAATTTTAACGGGTCAAGATAAAATATATTGAGGTCATAAAAATTATAAAAATACATTTCTTGAAAGATTTGAGTGAAATAATAATTATCGTGTAGTATTTAAGAAAACCGTCGAAATTATATAAATATAACAATTTATATACAAAATAAATTCAAAACACTGGGTAAACTAATAATAATATTTTTATAAACTTAATATGAGTATAAAAATATATTGTGATAAATTTTTGGAAGTAACGGATCAATTGTTCAAAATAATTAATTACGCGATAGCGTTTATTTAATAAGAAATTATGCGTTTAATGTGAAATGCAAAACCATGCATGAACTAATATGATGAATATTGAGTTTGAGAAATGACCGGAAATTGAGAATTGTGACAGTAGCCACCCTTGGTTCGGTAGTTTTGAATGGCGACAGAGGCCAATTGCCTAGGAGATATGACCAACTGACCCTAGGTGAGCGGACTGAGACGGGAAGGGTAAGATATGACCAACTGACGACCCTTTCTACTTGTGCGATTTGACCAACTGATCACCTATCGTTTGGATGAACTTAAGAATTAGGGGTGCATGTCTAAGTTCCTAATGGCCGGGCATTCACTATTATAAATCTAGCATGTAGCGGTACTTAATGACTTGGCTTAGGGGACCGTGAACAACAGGACTTATGAGGGACACCGAGTTCTCCGTGGTGGCATCTTTGCTAATAGGTTAGGCGAATGGACCAAATGTTGTCCTCTCGACTTTGACCCCACCAAGTAATTGGAAGTAAGTAGACGTAGACATAGCTAGCTAGGAGGATTAACTAGGTTAGCACCACTCTTCTATTGATTTCCTTTATCTTTTATTTTCTTTATTCTCGCTTTAGTAGTTTAATTAATTAAATCCTATCGAAACCATTATTAACTGTGACACCTAGACTTAGTAATAATCCAACACACATAGCTCTTGGGACGACCTCGGCTTTACTGCTTACTACACTACACACGATCGGTACACCGCCTGTTAGTGCACTAGTAGTAGACCATAGGTATAACGAGACACTATTAATATTAAGACCGTCAAGAAACCCGCATCAAGTTTTTGGTGCCGCGGGAGTTATATTAGGATTAATATTAAGTCTTTAATTTCATTTTAAACTTTTCTCACGATCATATTTCAAGTTTTCAGTACCATGGAAGTTGTTAACATCGATGACCTCACTCTTGAGGAATACTTGGCGCCGACAAGAGCGGAACAAGGGTCGGGTCTCGTAAGACCGGCAATTGGAGCGGATGTCCGCTTTCAAATCAAAGACCAATTTATGAGGAGCTTCGCTAACCCTTTTCAAGAAACAGGACGAAGATGCATATGAGCACGTTGAAAATTTCCTATACATCGCAAGCCTTTTCAACATTCTCGGCGTGTCTCATGATGTCATTATGTTAAGAGTATTTCCTATGACTCTTACTAGAGTCGCCAAGATGGATTCAAATATTGCCGCGGGGCAATTAATACTGGGCGCTACTTAAGAAGCACTTTATTCGAGATATTGTCCACCATCGAAGATTTCTAACCAGCTTTTGGAGATCCATAATTTCAAACAAGAAGATTTATTTAAACGTTGTATCAAGCCCGGATAGATACAACGAACTCCTTTACAAGTGTCCTACACATGATCCGAACAACCGTAGGAAGGTCAAGATTTTCTAGAAAGGAATTAACGTAACTACGAGGAAAATGTTGGACTATCAAGGACCTATCCCGAACATGACTCCTACTCTTGTAATTGAAGCCATTCAAAAATGGCGATCACTCTCAAAATGGCACGACGGAGAAAGTAAAAGAAACCAAGGCGGAAGTTTTGACGGAATTACAAAGAATCGCTAGTAAAATTGAAAATCTCAATCGAGATATGTCAAGGTCGAGAAACCGCTCATGCCATCCAAGTAGGTTGTGAAAGCCGTGAGGAGGAAATCTCACGAAGAATTGTCCTCATGTGGACGAAGAGAATATTGAAGAAGCCAAGTATGGAGAAAATTAACCATTTTACGGAGATAATCGAAATAGTAATGGGTATCGTAGAAATTACAACCGTGGGCCTTATGGAGAAAGAAAGCCCAGTCTTGAAGAAACAATTAATAAGTTCCTAGAAAGTTCAGCCCAAAGACAAAAGGAGCAAGATGAATTGTTAAAAGAATTCCAGGAAAACACTGATAGAAACCTTTCCAAGCACGACACAACTCTGAAAAACCTAGAATCCATGGTGGAAAAGCTCAGTGAAAAATTAAGGATGAAGAACAATAAACCTAAAGGATCTAAACCAGCTATGGAATGCAAAGTGATTTTTGCTGATGATAACTCGAAGGTTCAGGCCAATGATACGGATGCGGTTCTTTTTCTACGACCCTTTTGATATGGTAGGCCCGGCCCCAGGACCCCTATCCCTTATGTTTAGGAGCGGGATCCGCCCAAGAACGACCTTTCGGTGGTACGGGGCACGGACTCCATGAACGTCCCTAGCCCCTTTACTAATAAGGAAAAGAAAGCCTCAACCGTAACCACATTCCTTTTGCGTGCGGATGTAGCCTTTACCGACCAACTACCTAATACTACGAGGCTCATCAAACAGCCGCTTTTAGCTTTCTTGTGATTCGCCCAAACTGCTCGGCAGATTCCCACGCTACGCAATCTGCTCGCCACTTTGTTCTCAACTCTTCTCACCTCCCGGCGAGACAAGCTACCTTTAGCTAGAGCCTCTTTTCCTTCTCGCCTGACTTTCGTCGACAGATATGAAGTTACTGTTGAACTCGCCTTTATGAGTTAAGGTGTAACTATGTTTTTGACAACGATAACGGGGTTATGAAGAATACTGAGGAAAACGACTTCTAACGAATTACGCCTTAACCAAGAATCTCAGTTACGGCGTAACTGGGACACGTGGGCAGAAAAATTCCTCAAAGTGGACGAATCAGGAAACAAAAGGTCTCACGACATTGACTTGTGCCCTCTACCCAAATCAAAGAAGAAATATCACTGGTGCAAATGATACCGGTTGCTAAGGGGGATTGGTATGATATTTGGGCCTCGTGGGACCCGAGAAATGAGGTTTGCGATGGAGGAAGCAATAAGGATAGGATCAACCATAATAAATTTATGTGTCCTGCATATACTGATGATGAAAGACTCGAGAAACTCTCCCTTGAAGATGAAGAAGAGCCACTTATCACTCACTGGTGTACTTCGGTCATCAAAACTGACGAGGAGTCCACACGAGCGTGGCCCATGATTGGTCCCAAACGGTCAGGTTTATTACACAAGTCAACCACTTGTGAATGGTCAACCGTAATAAAAGTCAAACAGTCTAAAACCAATGCAATTAAGTCCAGGAGAGTTTAGTGTTTCCGGTCGTTAAGTCCCAACGAGTCAGGCGATTGAATTGCTAAACGCCAGAGTGATCGGGTGATATTGAACAAAGGGGTTATGATAATACTAGATGACAAAGGAAAAATCGAGAAAATTCCTAAAATACTTTTAATATGATGTAAACTTAAGAAAATATAAAAACATATAAGTTTTTAATAATAAGTGAAAAGAAAATTAAAAGCTAAATTATATTAAATAAACGCTATCACTATTTTTAAAGTTGGATTTTCTTGAATTTTCTTTTATAAATTTGAATTAAAAACTAATTTTAAACTTTTAAAACTAATCTAAAATACTAGAAATTATGAAATTAAAGAGGAAAATTGTGAAACTATTTTTCAAAAATCTAAAATGACTAAATAGAATTTTCAAAACTAATTTTGTATTTTTTTTGATTTATATTCTAATTTCTATGATTTAAAAACTATTTAAAACTAATTATATTGCTAAAAATTACTATTTAAACTAGGAAAATTATGGAAAAATATTTTTTTGGCTTTTTATATTTATCTTAATCTAGGAATATTGAAAACTTATTTTTTTGAAGATTTCAGAATTATTTGTATTAAAAGCTATTTAAAAAGTCTTAAAAACTGATTTAAAATAAGAAAATTAGCAAACAGTGATGAAAAATTATGAAAAATTCAGGAAAAGTCTAAAATTATATTATAAATCTATAAAAAATATAAAAACTATGCTTATTTGTGAGAAAATGAAACTGTAATGCAAACTATTTGAGAATAGGCACTTAAAATAAGCTAATAAGCACTAGAAAGCACAAAATGAACACAGAAGCTAGATTATACTAAAACAACTCAAAACTAACTAGTTTCAACTAACCTAATTGATGAGTGTGTAAATACTCATCATTTTTAGTCAAATCTGAACTGCAAAACGTTTAAAAATGCTCACAAATGCATCAAAATACTGAAAATATTCCAAAATTGCATTTTATATGTTTCAGATGCAAAATGTTCAAAATCAGATGAAAATGAGCAAAGTTTGCATAATTGGCGCTTTGAACCCCCAAATTTCAAAAGTTGTCAAAACAGGTCCCCAGCACATAATTTCAAAAGTAAAATCACCAAAGGTCCTTTTAAAATCATAACTTGTCAAAATTAGTCCTTTGGTGAAAAATATCAAAAGTTTGAGAAAATTACAAAATTAGTCCTTAAAGTTTGAAATTTGGCAGAAATGGCCCCTGGAAATTGGAAGTTGTCAAGTTTGGTCCCTGTACTTTTTGAGATTATCACTTTTAGCCCTTGGATCAACTTTGATGAATTGCCAGATCTGTTCCCTCCATTTTCAGAAATTGCATAAAGGCCCTTGAATATTAAACCCTTATACCCCCCTTTTGGCCTGGTCATAACTATTTTGGACCCCCTGTCACTAACCCCATTTTGACCCCCTTCCAATAATACTGGTCAAACCAGTCAACCCCTTTCCCCTTTCCCCGTTTTCCCTCCCACATGTCTGCTACTCCCATATCCAGCCACCATTTCAACCACCAACTCACCCTATCACCACACTTTGTTCCCCCCACCTCAGCAAGCTTCCAAGAAGCAATTAATGCTTCTTCACCCACCATCTCAACCCCAATGACTTATAAGCAGTTTTGGCGCCAAAATTCCATTCAAAGGCCAAGATCATTCTTAGCTAATCCAATGGCCAGGAATCAACTGGGAACTGCTCAGAATAGAGAGAGAAAGGTCATGGATTATAAAAAGAAGCAAAAGGAAGCAAGAAGAGTAGTTTTTAGTTTTTAAAATTTTCATTAATGTCGTTTTTTATCTTAAAGCTTTAGTTTAGTATAAAACCTGTAATCTTTCGATAATTTGTATCAATTTAAAGTGTTTAAGTGTATTAAGACTCATTTCAAGCATCAATCTCAGTTTATGTTTACAATGCAAGTTTCAATTTCACTGTTTCAATTTGCAACTTCAAATTCTTAAGAACAAGTGTTTAGAAGTTTATTTTAGAGCTCAAATAAGCTTGTATGAGCTTATTACAGCTTTTCACAAGCTCACATTCAAGTTTCAATTCATTTTGGTTCTTGGTCAACAGAAGTCAAACAGGGGCAATTTGGTAATGGAATTGGTCAATGGGTGAAGCAGTGCTGGATGTGGGTTGATTTAGGTCTAGTGGGTTGATATAAATAGGTTAGAGGTCCATTGGTTCATTGTTTCAAGCCATAGTGGCTAGGACCCATTGTAAGTGCAACTTTCAAGTTCATAAGCATAATATGTTTTTGTAGCTTTAAACTGGTTCAACTCTGTTGAAATAGTTGTATTTAGGTTAATTATACTTAGTTTGATCATTAATGTTAGTTGGTTCAGTGTTTTTAATTTTCAAAACAGTCAATTAAGGAGTGTTTGGTTTTGTTGCTTAAACTGAGTTTAAGGGTTGTGTAGTGGTTGTTTCTAGTTGGTTCATGCTTGCTTAGCTCTAAATACTTCATATCTGTCTTACTTGTGTGCCTGTAATCCAAAAAAGTCAAAATCCATATCATTTGCATCCAACAGGTTCACTGTTGGATTTTTGAAGAGCAAATCACTTATTTTGTGTTTAAAAGTCATAAACAAAGCTTGCAGAAGCTTCATCTCATCATTTCACATCAAGTTCAGTCCAAAAATTTAGCTTAAAACTCAAAAAAGTCAAAGTTTCATTTTCACTTCAAAAGTCAAAACTTGAAAAATGCCATTTTGAGCCAACTGAGAGGAATTTTATAGGATTCATTTCTAGATAAAATTCAGTGAAAATTGTTGTTTTACAAACCTCTCTTGGTCTGTTTTCTTATAGCCATTTTTGTATAATTTTGCAAATTTTCCTTAAGCACCAAAAAGGCTTGTGATCTTTGGCTTATATGCCCTGTGCAGAACAGTGAACTGCACATGTTTTAAGCAGAACTTGTAGAGCTTGTATTAAGCTCACCAGAGCTTATCTAGGTCTGTAAATTGGTTTATAAGGTCTCACCCAGGTCTACTTTAAGTTCCAATTTGTGTTTTTCATTTTTAGCTTACTTTAAAGTTTGTGTTTAAGCTTAAAGTTGGTACCCAAAACTGTTTTAGCTTATAAATTCAAATAAGCCAAATCTGTTGAGTTAGCAATTCAATAGCTATGGCTTGTTGATTATTGTTGCATTTTGGTTACTTTAGCATATTGTAGCTTCTGTTCCAGTGTGGTTCTTGTTTGTGCTTATTTGGCTTATTCTAGAGCTTATTCATAAGCTCATTTCATGGCAGTTCCATAATCTCACACACAACCACATGTTTTTCCATTTTTCCTTGATTCCTTGCATTATTTTAAGCTTAACTTGAATTTTTCAGATTTTTCCAAGTCAGTTTAGTATTTTTCTTGATTTAATTCAGTTTTTAGCCCTTTTTAATTAGCTTTTAATACAAAAAATTTAGAAAAGGTTCAAAAAAACAATTTTTCATTTTTCTTAGGTTTAGATAAATATAAAAAGTAAAAAAAAGTAATTTTCCAGATTTTTCATAGTTTATTTTGTAATTTTTAGTAATTTAATTAGTTTTAAATAGTTTAAAATTCCTAGAAAATAGAAAAATAATCAGAAAAATACAAAAATAGTTTTGAAAATTCTATTTTGATATTTTAGATTTTTCAAGTCTAAATTTTATTTTTCTAGCTTTGTTTCATATTTTCTTGAATTTTAGGTTAATATTTAATAGTTAAAAATAGTTTTTAATTAATAATAATTAGATAATTAGTTATAAAAATAGTTTTCTTTTTCTAATAATTTTATTTTATCATTAGGTTTGTAAAAATTTCATTTTCATATTTTTAGAGTTAATACTGCTTCAGTTTCACTTTTTATTTTGTACGTTTACGTAATATTTATTTAAACGTAAGTTTTAAGTTTTAAACGTTCATCAATTTTAAAATAGTGATAGCGTTTATTTAATATTTTTTATCTTTTTAATTCTCTTTAATTTGCATTTAAGCCGTTGTAATTTGTTTGCTTTTTCTGTAGTTATAATCATTATCAAATCATTTTATCCGTTCAAATTCCTCGATCACTTTACGTTTGATAATCCATTGCATAGCTCGCTGGGACATAACGACCCGGGGAGACTCTATACTCCTTAGATCTTCATTGCATTCGTGCTTGAGTAGTTTTAAGCTGATTGCGGTCTGCCATTCACAAGTGGCAGGTTTGAGTGATTTAGCTTGACTGTTTGGGCGCGAATCACTAATCATCTAAAGCTATGATTACAATGATTTGACTTAATGAATTACCAAGAAGCCAAACAAATTTATCCACAAATTTTAAGTTAAAGTACCAAATTATTCAATAAGCTAATGTGAAAACCAAACCGGAGACCTAAAGACCACCAAATTTAACTATCTCAAGACTAAGTTTCACCACTACCAAGCTAAATGAAGCTTGTGCAGGGCTCAGAAGTTGCATGCACACAACTCGCAGTATGCCGAGTGTGCAGAGGCGCTTCTAGTCGCTTGCATAGCTAATTCGAGCTTATAGAGGTCTTCTAAAATTCCACAAAATCGGCCAAAATAGACCACCAAGTTATTTGTCCCGAATTTCAACTAATTTGGACAAGAATTGAACCAATGAAAAATCTACAAAGGTTGGTGAAAAATGAGATTTTCCACTTTTGACTTTTATGATAGATTTGCAATTTTGACCAAAATGAGATTTGATATCAATTGGTGAACTGATAATGATGTGAAATGATATAATAAACCTAATGCAAACTATATTAAATAAGTTAACACCTAATTGTATGATTTGAGCTATTGATTCCAACAGATTAGATCACAAGGACAGATTACAATCAATTTTGACTAAGTGAGTTCTAGGATGCAATACTTTTAGCTAAAAGACCCTAATAAACCTAGTAGAAACTACTGCACTTCAATTTGACCACTGGTAACCCTCTTAACTCATTGAAACCTATTGATCCAAACACTAATTTAATAAATCCTATCAAGCCATTAAGCTAACTAATCCTAAACTGTTTAAGCAGAGGTCAAATCATGTAAACTCCTAAGATTCTAATGCTAAAGTACCACTAAATCTAGTATCAAACATGATCAAACATAACCATAAGCATACTAGCATTCATGACAATTTTGGAAAGCTTGGCATTGAAACTCACTGAAGTCCCGCATAATTTAGGCAAGATAACAAAGACTCAAACCAAGAATAAAACACCAAACTAAACCCAAATCATCATCAAGATCACCCCATATCCATCTCTCGAACCGATTTGAACACCGCTTGACTTTTGTTGACTTTTCTTTATTTTTGAAATTTAAACAATTTGAATTCTAATATAAGCTTATAAAGCTACGATCGCCTTTAAGTAGACTTTAAGTGAAAAGTAAATAAGCTCTTTCAAGCTTGGCTTTTATTTTCTTTGAAATTTACTTAAACAAAATATATAAGAAAAGCAGAAAATTGATAGAACTTGAAATTAATAACTAAAACAGGTTGCAATACAATGGATTAACTTAGTTTAATACAAGAAGCTCGAGATTATACTTTAGAAACTATTTAAGACATGGAAAAATAAAACGACATACATTTTCTAAAATTAAAACTACTCTCTGCCTTCACCTTCTCTTCCCTTTTATATGCTCAAATTAGGGTTTGTGGTACCCTTCCGATCATTTCCCACCAATAATCCTCGCCTTTGGATGCTTGGAACCCTTTTAGCCGTTGATGAGCTTTTGGCGCCAAAAGATATAGCAACCTGGGGTTGAGTCAGGAGGAGGAGGAAGCATTAATTGTTTCTTGGTCATTAGGTGAGGTGGAGGTGATAGGGAGTGGGTTGTGAGCTGGAAGAATGGTGATGGTGAGTTGGTTGCAGAGTAGTTGAAGAAGGGGGTGGGTTTGGAGGGAAACGAGGGGCTGGGTTTGACTATTTTGACCGAGGGAGTATTAATAGGTAGGGGGTTCAAGTTGGGGGGTCAAGGTATGTTGACAGGGGTTTAAGGCTCAAGCAAGGGTTCAAGGGTCAAGGGGTTTGGTATTAATAACAAGGACCAAACTTGTAATTTCTGATTTTTGAGGGACTGAAATTGTAACTTTCCCAAACTTATCAAAAGGGCCAAACATGCCAAGTTTCATTAGTACAAGGACTATAAAAGATATATTTCCATTTTTAAACTTCCAAGGACTATTTTGCCAATTTTGAAACTTGAAGGACCAAACTTGCAAATTCTCCAAACTTTTACCCAAGGATCATTTTTGATAAAATTTGATTTTGAAAGGACTTGGGTTGACTTTTATTTCAAAACAAATGCTCGGGACCGATTTTGTCAAGATTCGAAAGTCGAGGGACCGAACTCGCCAATTATGCAAACTTAGCTCGCTTTTCATCCGATTTTAAACATTTTGCATCTAAAACATATAAAATACAATCCTTGGATATATTTTGTATTTTGCTGCATATTTGAGTGTTTTTAAGTGTTTTGGCAGCTCAGATAAGACAAAAATGATGAGTATTTAGGGTTCAGCCCACATGCAATCCCTTCCCCGTGTATTGCAACGGTGGGGATAGTGAAAGAGAGGAAGAGTGGACATGCCTTCATGAGAATGAAAGACATTGTAATAAGTTTGGTGACTTGGCATTTGATGACTGGTACGCAGTACAATTCGGAGATGCCAAGATTAACCCGAATCTTCTTAAGAAGCTAAAAATTGATTACGAGGAGCACATTCGGAAAAAGGAAGTGGCTAATAAAGACATCTACTGCATGGATGAGCATTTAAGTGAAACCGACAACAAGGAAATATGCAACATCAAAGCGAAGAGTAAAATCTCCGGGAAATTTTCTAGGCTTCATGCAACCCGTATGACGATATGTGTAACGGGGGAAGCCGCTTTGGGAGAATAGGAAAAGATGAATTCTTTTGGTCCTCAACCAATGATGAGGAGAGAACGAGTTTGCCTTGGCTGGACAACATAGGATTCGATAGTTGGGTAAAGATTAAGTTTGGACATGTGGATACGTTAACCAAAGAGAAGATTTGGAAGGAGTACATGGATCGTGAAAATTCAAACAATGAAAGTCTCAACAACACGAGTGAAATAACAATTGATAATGACAAGGAGTTGGTTAGAGATGAAAAAGAAGAGTGCAAGCACGCATTAGTGGAGAATCGCTCGATGAAGAATGGTTCAAAGGTACTCGATGATGATGACATTGAAGGGATCCTAGATTACCTCGAGTTGCAAGATAATGAAGAGTTTATCGATCCCGACGACAAAGCTTATGAGCAAAGGAGGTGCAAACTCCTTGATTCCCTACAAGAAACCACCACCTATTATTGAAAAATTCAATTCATCGCTACCACTTAGGACCGGAGGAAAAATTTTGTAAAACCGAAAATCGAAACTAATGAATACCTTAGACTGCTACGAATGTCGCTGGATGAGGCATAACTGATGAAAGATATTGAAGAGGTCGGGAAGTCCAAAGGCCCCCATGAAGCCCCGCACTCGAAGTTTAACTTAAAGACTCAGAATAAAGATAAGTGCTCTTTCGGAGACAACCCGAATTATCCCTTTCTTTTGTTTTATTTCCATTTCGTAGGGTTTTGTGTTTTCTAACTATTTTTGCGTAAAACGAGGAACTAATTGTCGCCGCAGCTTTGATCTCGAATGAGTTATGGCGTAACTCATCTTTGTGATTACGCCGTAACCAACGCTTTAGCAAAGCAGAGTTCTTGACGATTACCAATTACGGCGTAATACCATCTCGATGGTTACGCCATAACCACTCGCTTTGCGACTTATACCAGTTTTGCGCCACGACATAACTCCCTCAAAAGAGTTAAGACGTAACCTTCCTCTACTTTAATTCTTTCATTCTAAAACATAATAACCTTGTATTAGTATTTTAAATGAACTTTGTGGGTGTGTTCTCAGAACCCTCACGAGATTTCACTCGTCCACTGGGACACCAAGTGGTTTAAAGGCTTGTTGCATTCGCTAAATGCAACCGTGATTCCTACGAAGTGAGTTAGGTTTATTTTTCATTTTTTTCTTTTAGAATTATGCTTGTCGGTAGTGTGATTTCGTGGATTGAAGTTTGTTCATGATGCTTATACGAAGGCACGCCTCTTTTCGGGGCCTTCCTTCTTTATGGAGCAAATTTCGGGGAAGTTCTCGCCTAATTCTACCTTTATCTTCACCTTTATTTAATGCTTAGTACAAAAGGGACTTTGTACAATTCAAGTGGGGCGGAGTAGAATTATCTCTTGAACATTATTTCGCCTCATTTTCTAGTTTATTTTGAAAAATTATGCCATTTTAAAATTTTGACATGTTTTTCTTAACCTAACTAGATTAGACCTTAGCCGAGCACATACAACCCTTGATATTATATGGTGAGATTAGCCTTATCCGTTTCCAATATTTTACCCCAAATCCACCAAATTATGAGTGTGCCGGTAGCTTGTAAACTTTAGAACTTGGCCTTTGCATCTTTTCGAGACCATAGGCGAGGTATGTTGAGTTAGCTCGATGTATTTGGACTTTTCAGTTTTAGAAGGCAATATTATAGGATTATCACCCAAACAGCCTACTATTGTGTGTCTATCGATTAGTCACCTCGACTTCTCGACCCCCATGTGAAACTCTTTTGTTGCACTCATCTTTAGTGCAAGATGCCCCTAGATACACCCTTCTGATCCAATCTTTTCATTTTGTTTACCCAATTTATTGTTTCGATACACCTATACACCTTAGCCTACCATGTAGTCTTTATTTGTGATTGGGAATTCATCATTTGCCTAAGTTCAAGGTTCGAATGGAAAGGTTTGGAAATCACGCTTTCATCGACAACATTTCTGAAGATCATTGAAGACCCCCCGAATTCCCATTGTTCATCTCAAGTGGGGGATATTATGTTTAGTATTTATTGATAAAAAATGATTCAATATATATATATATATATATATATATATATATATATATATATATATATATATATATATATATATATATATATATATATATATATATAGTGAAACTTTATTTTCGTAACCTACTTTATATGCGAAACTGCGAGAACCCTTTTTAAACCGTTAGATTGTTTGATCAATGGCTAGGATTAATTGTGCCATTAATATAATTAACTGAAAAATTAGACCACTTTTGTAAAATTAAAAGGGCAATAAAGGAATTTTTTATTATTCACTTTGAATAACCTTCCACTTTTTTAGGGGTATAATTAAATACTAATTTAGGGCAAACAAAATAAACTCATATCCATTTTGCTGCAGCCTCCAAAAAACCACCTCCTCCAACTTTGATTTCAATTGATAATTAAATCATCTATTGATCCTTGAAAGATGGGTTGCCTTCAATTGATAATTAAATCTTCGATCCAACACCATCTTCAAATGTTGTAAGTTCTTTTTTTATTTATAATTCGTATTTTGCTTTGATACGTGTAAATCGAATTTTACTTTTTAATTTTGTTTCGATCTGAAAAATATGAAGTTTGTATGATAATAGTTTCGATCAAAAAATATTTTTTTAGGCCTGAAGGTGTATAACAAATGGATTATCACTATAAATTAAAGTTATAATTTGAATAATAATATGTAGAGGTCAAAGGGTGGGTCAATTTATATTCATATCTTTATTAATATGTGGATTCTAATTAGACATTGCTTAATTCAAATCTTTGTTGCAAGATATGTTTGCGAAAGTTTTTTATTTTATTATTTTAAGCTATGTGTTTTATTTTATATATATTAAAATTCATATGATTTTGCATTAATTTAAAGATCCAAGTTTAAGATATGTCGTAGGGTGATAGCCATTGGATTATTATAGATATGTCTCATAGGATAAATCTAAGCAATCAGATTGATAAGCGAAGTGGATAATGGATTTGTTGTATTATCGTAATTTAGGGTATGTAGAGATTTAATTTCAATCATAGGAAAAGGACTCAAGACCATATGAAGTCTCACATTAACATCATCGCTAATTGTGGTGTAACGTTTGTTTACGATAAAACATATATGTTTTGTGTTTTGGATTATAAAACATATATGTTTTATGTTTTGGATTATAAAACATATATGTTTTGGATTATAAAACATATACGTTATGCTAGTTGTTGTGATTAATTTTCATTTCTTATTTGTTTGTGGTTTAATTGTTTTCATGCATCTTTGTTTCAGATTGATTGATGAAGATTATGATATCATTTAAAACCGGCAAGTGGATGAACACGATTATACATGAAGATAATTTGAGACTTTTGAAGATATATAATTATTGCATGTGTTTTTGTAATTGTAATAAAGTGAAATGTATCATTCAAGTATATCAATCTTGTTTTTTTTATAATGATTTATGTTCTTTAATTTGTGTTTCAAACTTTCAAAAACAATAATGATCATGTAAAAGTATTGATAGGTCGATAAAAAAAATGTTAGCTAAAAAAAACATGTATGCATTTTGACTAATTAAAAACATGTATGCACCTTGACTATTTGGGGAAAAAAACATGTATGCACATTTGCCTATTTGAAAAAAAAAAAAAAAAAAAAAAAAACCATGCGTGCTCCTTGAGACTCCAAAAAAATATTGATTAGGTATAAAAAAACATGTACGCACCATGACTATTTGAACAAATGTTAGCTTAAAAAAAAGATCCGAATTTTAAGTTTTATAAAAACGAGAATTATAAAAAAACAAAATAATATGAAAATGTCTTTTACTATTATACCCTCTTGAATTAAATAAAATAACAAAATGTTATGGAGCATTAATCGATGTACATTATGTATTATTAGTTGTAAAAGATGGTTCTTGTAGTTCTCGACTTAAAGTGAGTTCTAAAATAAAGTCCTATATATATATATATATATATATATATATATATATATATATATATATATATATATATATATATATATATATATATATATATATATATATATATATATATATATATATATATATATATATATATATATAGTGAATCGCCCATTAGCAATGACATCCTCCTCCACCTAAACCCTAACTCAGAAAAATATTGTCGCTTCCAAATTAACAACTTCGCTTCCTTTTGGCAACGATTTCCCTGCAAAAACCACCTTGGACCTCATGAAAATAACCTGGAAATCTTAGGGAATGACTACTCCTTCAGTCGACTAACAATTTATGGTTGGTAATTTCATTCACAAATTAAGTTTTCATGATATACATGTGTAGGTGTTCTTCACAAGGTTAAAACAACAAATTAGGTCTTCTTCTTCTTCTTCTTCTTCTTTCTTTTTTTTTTTTTGGCTGTATTGGTGGTGGTTGTTGTTGTGTGGTGTAGGTGCTGTGTTGGTGGTGGTTGTTGTGGTGTGGTGTAGGTGTTGTGTTGGTGGTGCGGCTGTTGTTGGTGGTGGTGTTGTTGTGGTGCTGTGTTGGTGGTGGTGTGGTGTAGGTGGTGCGCCTGTTGGTGGTTGTGTGGTGGTATTGTTGTGGTTCTGTGGTGGTGTGGTGTAGGTGGTGCGGCTGTCGGCGGTGGTAGTGGTTAGGTGTTATCGTGTTTGTCGGTTAATATGGCGCTAGTTGTTCTGGTAAATATTTATTGTCCTTCCGTTATCATTATTTGGTTTTTATGCTTATTGTGTAGTTAATAATATATACTCTTATTATTTGTTACTTTAGAATTTTGCCGTTGACCTTACTTGTAGAAGTAAGCTAAATTTGCTTCATCACATTAAAAGAAAATTTTTAAATACCAATAAGGAAGTATTGTTTAGGCGTACGTGTTTCGGATGGTTTTTTGATCTAGAACAAATGCAAGAGACATGTCGTTTACTACATTATATTAGTTTATGTCAAGAGGAACCCACCTCGGGAGACACGGATGTCGTTCCATTGACTTATCATGTAGAAGATTTTGAATTAAAATTTGGTAGAGAGGAGTTTTGTTTAGTAACTGGGTTGAGATTTGGGGTTGATTTTCAAGACAAATTTAAAGGTCAACCTACTCATTTTAGGAGACGTGTCTTTGACTCAAGGTTTGATGGATGTTTGATAACTGCTGGACTGTTGCATAATTTTATTTTAAGCGATGACTTTGATAAACTTGTCGATATCGATGCCGTTCGCGTTAGTTTGGTAGGGTTGTTGGAGTTGGTGTTGTTAGGCCATGAGTTTAAGTACGTACTCCCGAGTTGGTGCATGACCTTAGTAGATAATATTGATGCTTGGAACATTTATCCTTGGGGTTCGTAGATATGGCCGACATTGTAAAAGCAGTTACTTGGTGTAATAGGTTCACGTCTTGAAGCTTTCTTTGTGAAGCCACGACCACCGCCCAACCCTGACGGTAAGGTAAAGAACCCGAAGTATTCGTTGATGGGCTTTACATGGGTGATACGCGTACAACGCGCGTTCGGGGTCAAAGGAACTTCCTTTTCGTCGAGCAAGTTTTTCAACACCCTAGGCAGTGAACCTAATCGTTGTAGTGTAATATTAGGGTAAGCCTCGAGAATTGATATCGTTCTCTAGGGGAATAGGAATGCTAGTGAGAAATTACTACACTAAGGTTGGGGTTGAGAAAGATTATTTTTTATCCTTTTATATTTTTTTAGAAAATTGAAAGGTACGAATCTTGGGGTATTGGATTTGGGGGTGGTATTTCTACCGATTACTCTACTTATCTAAATTAACTAAGCTAAGGTGAGGGTAGTCTATGTCTATTGTTGTGTGCTCGTATGATGATTAAAAATGTGTTTACCTAGATGCTATTACTCCCTAGTTATCTCCTATTGATGGTTGAATTGTCACGTCCTTATTCTTAACGCTGCTCGCCTTCTAAGGCCTGAGGGTATGGGTTTTCCCTAACTCTTTGAGACTACCTTAAGGTTATTGCCTACGAAATCTCTAGGATTCATAAACTAACTCTAAGGTTACCTTTGGATGTTTAGCCTACAATAACTCTATGTGATTATAAACTAATGTTTACAAAGATTACTCAAGCATTAAAACACAACGAATGACCTATCGCAATACTAGGTCAATCACAATTAAGATAAGAGACAACCAATCAATATTTAATACCTAGGTTTCATAGATCTAAGCAAACACACAAGTAAATTAGCCGGACATGGAAAACATGCAAGCATACACACAAACAATTGAAGACATAATTGAATTAATGAAGTAAATCACTTATCTTGTTGTAAAATAGGGTATGAAACCCTAAGATACTACCCAAGACAGCCAAAGTTCGGTTTAGGTTTTACTCCACAAAAATACCTCCTCAAAAGTCCAAAACTCGAATTTATATATAGTCAATATTTATATATTTGTGACGAGTTAGGTTTTCGCCTGGCCACGTTAACTTTGACGGCGCCACTATTATTTGTGACGCTTCATCTTCGGATCGAATCTAGGCATTAGGTACCTTTGTCGCCAAGTGCAAAAGCATTTGGCTACCGAGTCCTCACAAACGGCGCAGATCACGTTACCTTCTGCTCCAGCTGAGTGTCTTGATTATTGACTTTGGCCATTTTCTTCATATATTCGCGCTTTTCGTCCGAATAAGTGTCATTCCGAATTTGCCTTCAAGAGATCTAAAAGTGAAAAGAAACGAAATTAAGCGACGAATATAAAAGTAATCGATTAAGGCTTATGACCCCTCAAAGTGTACCTTTAAACCTTATCAAATATCCCACACTTGGTATTTGCTTGTCCTCGACAAATGTGCTTTTAGCCAATTAATTTACGTTGTGGTCATGACTCTTTAGATTAATTCACAATGTAAGCCCCTAAAAGCATAAATAGAAATTATATACTAGCACGAGTTTGGATACTCTTATCTCTCGGTGTATATGAAATATATCGTCGAAATGGAAGATAAACACTCATTAACCGTCCTAGTACATAGATTACCATAGGCTTGAGACTAGATTAAACCTCCATCGCTTTTGGCGTAAGCACCTAGAAAAACTATCCAAGAGGTCTTTAAAGGGTTGTAACGTTAGGCTTACGGTAGGGAAACAAAGGTTTGGAGGATAGGCGATTTAGTGGTGGCAAGTCAAGAATCTTTATGTTACAAGCATGAAAAGAATGGTTGCTAAGCCAAGACTGTCTAAACTCTAGATAAATTGAAACAAATGGACATAAATTTAAAGAAAGATATAGGATGGTAGCCCATTTTTTTTTGAACACTCTATTTTTTTCTTTTTCTCTTTTTTCTATTTTTTTTTGATATTTTTTTCATACACTTTTACTCTACCATCCTATACGATAACATAAAAATAATAGGGATTTATAGGCACATCCCTACACTTGAGTTTTTATTACTCTAACACTAATATGACCCGAATTGAAAAGATCAAAACACTTGGAGTACATTATTACGTAAATAAAGGGAATTTGAATAACGTTCCTTCCCCATCACTTCATAAAATTTAACTTTTCCAAAGAGTCCCAATCGTCCCAAAACTGTGTTCAAAGGATAAGACTCGACTTAGCAACTTATGAAAGCAACTAGATAATTGAACTAAGGATTAAGTATGATAACAATAATGCACTAAAAGTGAGTGCATACAAGGTAGGCTAAGGCGATTTGGGTGTACATTTGGGGGTGGATTGTAAACAATGCTCTTCATTGATATTCCGGAAAACCGAGACATCACGAGAACCGCGAAAAGGATAGGCTCGAGGGGTTAACTAGGGTATCGTACTAAAGATGAGTACAACGCAAGGGTGTGGGGAATTACTCAACCGATGTGGAAGAAGTAATTATAATACGGGTATCAAACAAGGGTTATCCTAATGCCTCTTATCATTTAGTTATTCCTAACTACACAAGTGTAGTCTCACAAGCGATCTCGAATGCATCACAAAACAAGTTCTAGAATCTATTATACTACCTAGACACTCTTGAAGCATTAAAGGGGATGCTTTAATTCCTACAAATCTAAGGGCGATCCTCACATTTTGCGTGGAATTTAAGTGGTAAAGGGTTTTGTGCTAGTCATATAACTTCCTATCCATGAGACGCTTTATTAAGACTAATGGCCCACTCCTACATGTCATGAAAAATTTTAAATTTGGTGCCAAAATTACCCTAATCGATATTTCTCATGGTTTATTACACAAATGAAATTGGACAAGGCAAATATGACTCTACTAAACTAGGATATAATGCTTGTGGAATGGATGTTTACAGATTTTCTGGAAAATTAAGACCTGGAAAATTCTAAAAATTTATAAGTAGCACAAAAACGAGAAAAGTTAGAAGTCGTTTACTCCTCCCGACGCCACAGTTATCCCGACAGTAAACCGGTTTATGATTTTCGAAAAAATTCTGGAAATTTTATATCATTAGAATCTAGAAAAATTCCCTGCAAAACATCCATTATGACTCGATAAAATCATTTGACTCAAACAAACACATATGTATATCTTCTTAATAATCGTAATTCTCATGTTCACGTTCTTTTTGAAAATGTGTGTAATCCTCTGATAACATCAAATAGTCCAGAATATTAAGTGTCAATTTCCATCGATAATGCTTGTAATTTATATCATTTATATGGATTTACGCTTGTTTTCCATTGTTTTCCACTTTCAGGTAAATTACGAGCATTGGAGCGAAAGAGACGCGGAATTGGAGAAATATCAAAAGATTTATCACAGTATGCTACTTTGAAGAAGTTACGGCGTAACTCATCTCTCACATTACGCCGTAACTATTGCGTGACTCAGAAAACCAACTTATCAGAAGGTTACGGTGTAACTCTTCCCAAAGGCTACGATGTAACTATATTAGGTCAAATGAGGTTCCACGCCGCTGTTACTTACGCCGTAACAATTCCTTCAACTACGGCGTAACCAAGTTTATTGAAGACTACGGCGTAACCACTTATAAGGTTACGCCGTAACTAGCAGATCTAGTGTAAAATACGAAGGAATTGAAGGTTACGGCGTAACTCTTGTTATGGTTACGCCGTAAGCCGATCCGCCTATAAATACCCCACTAATTCCAAAGATTTCTAATCATCCCATTCCACACACAACAACCGTGAGAACGTGAGAAAAATCTCAAGGTAGGTCTAGAGGAGCATACTGAGTCGCTCAAGGGAGAAATCACTCCCCACGATAAGCATTAGCATTTTATATTTTCTTTACTTTCAATTCATGTATTTCGCACTCAATATTGAATTGGTTTGTATGATTAATATGAGCGCCTAAGCACCTCTTGGTGCCGGCCTAGTTATGATTCCTTAATTGTTTTGTTTGCGTTTACATTACTTCCGCATAATTATTTCTAAGTGTATGCATGCATAGTTTATTGGTAGCCACCCTTGGTTCTGTAGTTTTGAATGGCGGTAGAGGCCAATTTCCTAGTATATATGACCAATTGACCCTAGGTGAGCGGATCGAGACGGAAGGGTAAGATATGACCAACCGACAACCCTTTCTACTTGTGTGATTCGACCAACCGATCACCTACCGCTTGGATGAACTTAAGAATTAGGGGTGAGTGTTTGTTGCTAACGCCCGGCACTCACTATTATAAATCTAGCATGTAGTGGTACTTAATGACTTGGCTTAGGGACCGTGAACAACAAGACTTATGAGGGACACCGACTTCTCCTGTGGTGGCATCTTTGTCGATAGGTTAGGCGAATTGACCAAATGTTGTCCTCTCGACTTTGACCCCACCAAGTAATTGGAAGTAAGTAGACGAGACATAGCTAGCTAGGAGGATTAACTAGGTTAGCACCACTCTCCTCTATTGACTTATCTTTTGCCTTTTATTTGCTTTTATTCTCGCTTAGTAGTTTAAATAATTAATTCCTTTTCAAACCATTATTAAACTGTGACACCTAGACTTAGTAATAATCCAACACACATAGCTCTTGGGACGACCTCGGATTTACCGACATTACATTACACACGACCGGGTACACCGCCTGCTAGTGCATTAGGTAGACCATAGGTATAACGAGACTTTATAAATATTAAAACTCGTCAAGAAACCTCGCAACAAGTTTTTGGCGCCATTGCCGGGAGCTATTTTAGGATTTCAGATTAAGTCTATTTTAATTTTCTTTCTTAGAAGTCGATACAAGACTCACGCCGAGGCCATTTCGCCACCCCATTTGACGACCCGAGAAGCAATTTCGACAAGAAAACTTTACTCTCCGCCCTATTCACAACATCTTCTCATTTACGAATCGCACTGGCCCGACGAGAACCGGAGGTCATCAATGAAAATAATATCGATGACCTAACTATGGAGCAGTATTCGGAGCGACCAAATGAGAACCGCCAACGAAGCTTCACACAGGATTCTAATACTGAAAATTACTCTATTGCAGATCATATTATTCGAGAGTTACACGAACTTTAGTTTTCTGGAGATGAAATTGAGGACGTTCAGGATCACGTAGAAGAAGTTCTCCACTTATCCTCTCTTTTCAACGTCTGAGGTACTCCGAGCTATTCGGTCACTGCAAGGATTTTTCCTATGACTCTTACTGGGACAGCGAAAAGATGGTATAACAAACTCCCTAACGAATGTAAAGGAGCATGGGATAAACTAAGAAAAGAGTTTGTCCAACAATTTTGCCCTCCTTCAAAAATGTCCAAGCTTCTTGGGAAAATCTATCAATTGCTCAGTTGAGAAGAAACGCTTTACCAAGCATGGGAAAGATTTAATGAGCTACTCTATCGATGCCCTACCCATGATTTAAACAAACATCAGATCGTCTACGTCTTCTATCGTGGGATTAATGCTCTAACACGAGAACTTCTCGATTCCCCGAGACCTATTCCTAGCATGACTCCTGACCAAGCCTTGGAATGTATTCAACGGATTTCTAAACATTGCTACAAGTGGCATATGGATATAGGGTACGAACCGAGAGACAATTTCAATCATAAGGTAATGAAGACGATAACAAAACAAGAAACAATTATGGGGAAATTTTCAAAAAATGAAGGTTAGGAAGAGAAGCTGAAGCATGCAGGATTGAGAGGGTTAAGAGTGTGTTTGGGACCAAAACCGGGAGCAATCTTGAGAAAAAGATTCTTCACCACATCAAGGAATCAAGAGAGCGCGATGATAGGATTGAAAAGATGATGAAAACATTCGTGGATAATACAATCTCTTCTCTCAAAATTCACGATGATAGGATTAAGAGATTGGAGAAAAGTGTTAGCTCATGCTCAGAAGCCATATCTGATTACCTAGCATCTCGGGAGGAGGAAGTTGTCCACACTGTAGAAACTATGCTTGAAGAACCAATGACCTTTATGAAAAGTTGTTTACCTAATCAAGATGGAAAGACAAATACTTCGAGCCAAACTTCTCCGGTAAACTTCCCTATCAATAATTCCTTTAAGACTAATTAGACTGATATTCCGCAGGAATTAAGCAATGATGAGACAGTTGTTGGTCCAAATAATTGAGTAAATCTTGATATATTAAGGAACAAATTCATTAATAATGAATAACAATAAATACAAGATTTCTCAATACCAACTAGACTACATGATAACATCCTCAACTTTTTCACGGGATAATTTTGGTATATTATCCCCATTGAATGACAAATAAACTCTCATTGATCCAAGCTATGCTTGTGTTTCATTGAGAGGATGATCCTATCAACTAATACTATGTATTGTGTTTGTTTAGGAATGCATACCTATCTCTATTACAATACAAACATATATATAGGAAGTAAAATACAAAGACATGTGATGATGGTGACATGTGGTCCCTCATGTGGTCCATCTTCATCTTCCTCTTTTGGAAAAGCACCAACCATCCTTTTGAATGTGTCATCACAATATTCCCACTCTTATGGTAAAGTCTTGTACTTTGTTTGACTTCTTCTCTGGAAGTTCCCACCCATATTTTTCGATCAGATGTAGAGATAGCGTCTTCAGATCATCGAGACATTTGTCAAAATCTCGTGTCACCGGTGTTGTTTGTAGCTCATATATTTTACACACCGACACCGTATCGTAGAGGTAAAGAGCACTAAACAACACTCACCGATTTCTTTATCGATGAGTCACCACTATTTATTTAGTGAGTTAGGCTATTTTATTTTCAAATCTTGTTCAGGGTGATTGGGTCAATTTATTGGACCCAACAACAGTTCACCTCAACGAAAGATGTTCAGCGGTTTTGAGGAACGAGCTACCACAAAAGGAAAAAGATCCAGGATGTTTCACTCTCCCTTGCTTCATCAAGAGTCTAAACATGTGTAATGCCCTAGCTGATCTTGGAGCTAGTATTAGCATAATGCCTCGTTCGATGTTTTTGCGTATGGGGATTGGTGACCTAAAGCCGACCAAGATGAAAATTGAAATGGCAGATCGATCTATGCAATTGCCATTAGGCATCGTTGAAAATGTGTTGGTGAAGATTAAGAAATTCCTTTTCCCAGTAGATTTTGTGATTCTTGACATTCCGAAGACAATGAATACATTGCCATTTTAGGTAGGCCTATGCTTGCCACTGCCCATACTAAGGTGGATGTCTTTGTTGGAAAGTTATCTCTTGAAGCTAATGGAGAAATTGCAACGTTCGGACCTAATGAACACTTGTCTACCCCGGAAAAGGTATGTGCAATTGACCCAATAGGCATTTTTGGTGACGCTTTAGAAGAATTTCTTAGCAACCCCCCGGATCCTGGCGAGGTTGATTCGGGGAAAGATTTTGATGTTTTCGTCAACTTTGAGGAAGAGGATAATTTAGGAATCAGTGTTGAAGACCTCTCAAGTGACGTCGAGATGGCCCATTTGCAAGATAACTCTGTTAAGGCTTTTTCGCAACCCAATCAACCTAGATTTCATGAGGTAGGAACCCGCATACATAATAGAAACCCCTATTATCTCAAGATCTCATGCAAAATCGGGTTCATCGACTTCCACCCATTTATTGACACTACTTCCCCAGTCAACATCATGTCGAAAGAATGCTACAACTGAGTTATGAAGAAAGAATTAGAATACAAGGGAAATAACTTTCTTGGGTTTGCAACTAACATCCATGTCTTCGTTGGAACTCATTCATGTTTTGGTGGATTTTATGGTTTTAGACGACGTGTTTAATTTGTGGAAGATGGACTCACGGAGTAATTTTAGGAGGCCTTTTCAGAAATGTCGGGTTAGATAAAAATGAAAAATAAGGGTTAGTATGGTTGAAGATAAAAGATGATAAGACTATTTTCAAAATGCCGAGAACGATCAAGAACTTTAAAAATTGGACCAAGAGGCAGTTGAGCCAATCCCAACCACTGCTCGATATTAGTGAGGAAGACAAAGAAAAATGTATTGACCACCCTTACCAGAAAATCAAGAGTTTCTACTCAGGCTATTTAGAATTAGGGGATGACTACAAACGGGATGAGAATTTGGTAAGTTGGATCCAACGTGGAGATTGCCATATCCACGAAATGACCAACAAGCATTGGTAGCCTCGCGACTCTGAGTCTAACTTAAAGACTCAGAATAAAGAAAAGTGCTCTTCGGAGACAACCCGAATTATCCTTTCTTTTTTTATTTCCATTTCTATAGGGTTTTGTGTTTTCTAACCATTTTGCAGAAACGAGGAAGTAATTGTCACGCAGCTTGTCGATTCGACCATAGTTACTGGCAGAACTCATCTATGTGATTACGCCGTAACCAACTTTTTGGCAGCAGAATTCTTGACGCATTATCAACTACGGCATAATACCATCTATGTGGTTACGCCGTAACCACTTGCTTGCAGCTTATGGCAGGTTTTGCTAGTTACGGCGTAACTCCCTCAAAAGAGTTACGACACAACCTTTCTCTGCTTTAATTCTTTCATTTTAAAACACAATAACCTTGTATTAGTATTTTAAATAAACTTTGTGGGTGTGTTCCCTGGAAACACTCACGAGACTTCGCTCGTCCACTTGGGACACCAAGTGGTTTAAAAGGCTTGTTGCATATGCTAAATGCAACCGTGATTCCTACGAAAGTGAGTTAGGTTTGTTTTTTATTTTTCTTTTTTCCTTTTTCTTTTTAGAATTATGCTTGTTGGTAGTGTGATTTCAGGGATTGAAGTTTGTTCATAATGGTTATACGAAGGCACGTCTTTTTCTCGTGGGCCTTCTTTCTTTATGGAGCAAATTTCATGAAAGTTCTCGCTCTAATTCTACTTTTCTCTCCACCTTTATTTAATCTTAGTACAAAAGGGACTTTTTACAATTCAAGTGGGGAGACGGGAGTAGAATTATCTCTTGAACATTATTTTGCCCTCGTTTTTCTAGTTTATTTTGAAAAATTATGCCATTTTTAAAATTTTGACATGTTTTTCTTAACCTAACTAGATTAGACCATAGCCGAGCACATACAACCCTTGATATATTATGGTGAGATTAGCCTTATCCGTTTCCAATATTTTACCCCAAATCCACCAAATTATGAGTGTGCTTAGTAGCTTGTAAACTTTAGAACTTGGCCTTTGCATCATTTCGAGACCATAGACGAGGTATGTTGAGTTAGCTCGATGTATTTGGACTTTTCAGTTTTAGAAGGCAATATTATAGGATTATCACCCAAACAGCCTACCATTGTGTGTCTATCGACTAGTCACCTTGACTTCTCGACCCCCATGTGAAACCCTTTTGTTGCACTCACCTTTAGTGCAAAATACCCCTAGATACACCCATCTGAGCCATTCCTTTCATTTTGTTAAACCGATATATTGTTTCGATACACCTATACACCTTAGCCTACCCTGTAGTCTTTATTTGTGATTGGGAAGTTGATACGCTTACACATCGCGTTCGGGGTCAAAGGAACTTCCTTTTCGTCTAGCAAGTTTTTCAACACCCTAGGCAGTGAACCTAATCGTTGTAGTGTAGTATTAGGGTAAGCCAAGGGAATTTATATCGTTCTCTAGGGGAAAGGGAATGCTAGTGAGAAGTTACTACGCTAAGGTTAGGGTTGAGGAAGATTATTTTTTATCTTTTTATGTTTTTTAGGAAATGGAAAGGTACGAATCTCGGGGTTTGGATTTGGGGGGTTGGTATTTCTACCGATTATCTTTTTATGTTTTTTAGGAAATGGAAAGGTACGAATCTCGGGGTATGGATTTTGGGGGTTGGTATTTCTACCGATTACTTCTACTATTTAATTATCTAAGCTAAGGTGTATGTAGTCTATGTCTTTTGTTGTGTGGTCGTATGATGATTAAAAATGTATTTGCTTAGGCTTTATTACTCCCTAGTTATCTCCTATTGATGGTTGAATTGTCACGTCCTTATTCTTAATCGCGTTGTGTCTCTAAGGTCGTTGGGTATGCGTTTATCCCTAACTCTTTGAAGCTACCAAAGGTTAATGACTACAAAATCTCTAGGATTTATAAACTTTAACTCTAAGGTATTCTTTGGATGTATAGCCTACAATTACTCTAGGTGATTATAAAATAAGGTTCAACAAAGGTTAATCAAGCATTAACAACACAACGAATGACCTATCGCAATACTAGGTCAATCACAATTAAGATAAGAGACAACCAATCAATATTCAACAACTAAGTTTCATATTACCTAAGCAAACACACAAGTAAATTAGCCGGATATGGGGAACATGCAAGCATACACACAATCAATTGAAGACATAGTTGAATTAATGAAGTAAAACACTTATCTTGATGTAAGATAGGGTATGGAACCCTAAAATACTGTACAAGACAGCCTTGGTTCGATTTAGGTTTTTTACTCCACAAAACTACACACTGAAAACTAAAAAATTTGGTTTCTATATATAAGGTTACAACTGCGACGTCGTCACCCTTTAGTTTGTGACGCCGTCGGGTCGCCTTCATTAGGGTTTCATCTTGGCCACGTTAGCATTGCGACGGCGTCACCTTATGCCTGTGACGCCGTCTCCTTTAGTCTCGATGTCGCTCGATCAAATCTAGGCCGTCCGAGCCGCGACGCCCTACTCTTTTAACACCGATGCCGCCACTTGTAAATAAGCAATTTGGCTACTGAGTCGTCACAAAACTTGTTCCGACGGCGTCACAAGTATAACCTGACACCGTCCCCTTTCAATTCAGCAGCTTGAGTGTCTCGATTCTTGACTTTGGCCATTTTCTTCGTATATTCGCGCCTTTTTGTCCGAATAAGTGTCATTCCAGCAATTTGCCTTCACAAAACCAAAAAGTGAAAAGGAATGATATTAAGTAATAACGGATACAAAAGTGATCAATTAAGGGCTTAAATGATCCCTCAAAAATGTACCTTTTAAATCCTTATCAAATATCCCTATACTTGGTATTTGCTTGTCCTCAAGCAAATGTGCTTTTAGCCAATTGATTTATAAGTTAGAGGTCATGAAGCATTAGTTTAGAACGATTCACAACACATATAAGCCTCGCAAAAGTCATAACAAGCACGGAAATTACATACTATCACCTCACATGGGGTGTTTGGATACTCACATCTCTCGGGTGTATATGAAATATAACAAGTTGGAAATGGAAGATAAACACTCATTAACCGGTCCTAGTACATAGATTACCATAGACTTGAGACTAGATCAAACCTCCATCGCTTTGGCGTAAGCACCTAGGAAAGACTATCCAAGAGGTCTTTTAAAGGGTTGTAATGTTAGGCTTACGATAGGGAAACAAACGGTTTGGTGGGATAGGCTATTTAGTGGTGGCAAGTCAAAAATATTTATGTTACAAGCATGCGAAGAATGGTGATGCTAAGCCAAGACCTGACACTCTAAAATCCAGATAACTGAAATAAAAAAACATAAATTGAAAGATACATGTAGGATGG
Organism: Chrysanthemum lavandulifolium; assembly: GCA_022545495.1. Taxonomy (NCBI): domain Eukaryota; kingdom Viridiplantae; phylum Streptophyta; class Magnoliopsida; order Asterales; family Asteraceae; genus Chrysanthemum; species Chrysanthemum lavandulifolium. The sequence continues at coordinate 233,397,172 of CM040241.1, read as the reverse complement.
TAGCCCGTATGTTTGTTTTTTGTTTTTTTTTTTTTTTTCAACACTCTATTTTTTTTCTTTTTCTCTCTTTTTCGATTTTTTTTCATACACTTTTACTCTACGATAACATCAAAATAGTAGGGATTTATAAGCACATCCCTACACTTGAGTTTTTATTACTCTAACACTAATTTGACCCGAATTGAAAAGATCAAAACACTTGGAGTACATTATTATGCAAATAAAGGGAATTTGAATTTAACATTCCCTTCCCGTCATTTCATAAAGTTTAACTTTTCCCATGAGTCCCAATCGTCCCAAAACTTTGTACAAAGGATATGACTCGACTTAGAAACTTATAAAAGCAAGTAGATAATTGAACTAAAGGTTTAGTGTGATAACAATAATGCACTAAAAGTGAGTGCATACAAGGTAGGCTAAGGCGATTTGGGTGTACATTTGGGGGTGGATTGTAAACAATGCTCTTTCTTGATATTCTGAAAAACTGAGACATCACGAGAACCGCGAAAAAGGATAGGCTCTGAGGGGTTAACTAGGGGTATCGTGTACTAAAGAAGAGTACAACGCAAAGGTGTGGGGGAATTACTCAACTGATGTGGAAGAAGTAAGTATATTACTGGTATCAAACAAGGGTTATCCTAATGCCTCTTATCATTTAGTTATTCCTAACTACACAAGTGTAGTCTTACTAGCGATCTCGGAATGCATCACAAAACAAGTTCTAGAATCTATTAGACTACCGGTTCACACTCTAAGCATTAAAGATGAATGCTTTAATTCCTACAAATCTAAGGGCGATCCTCACATTTTGGGTGGAATTTAAGTGGTAAAGGGTTTTTGTGCTAGTCATATAATTTCCTATCCATGAGACGCTTTATTAAGACTAATGGCCCACTCCTATATGTCATGAAAATTTTAAATTTGGTGCCAAAATTACCCTAACCGATATTTCTCATGGTTTATTACACAAATGCAATTGACAAAGCAAATAATCAAGGATTACCATAGTTTCAAGTTCCTGCTTTATTTTCCTCCCTACACTTAAACCGAACATTGTCCCCAATGTTCTCCGAAAGTATCAAAGTTATGATAATGGAAGGTAATAAAAGATGAAAGAAACTAATACTCCCCGATTAGCTCGGTAGGATCCGTGTGAAGTGGTGGTTACATCTTTCTTCAAGAAGAACGTTTGCTTAAAAGCTCCTTCTCATCTTATGTATTTTCTTGTTGGTAAATTAAACCCGCACACTTGAAGAAAACCAACGAAACCTTCGTAAAAATCGGCGGTAACAATATATATAAGACTCTACTAAACTAGGATATAATGCTTGTGGAATGGATGTTTACTGATTTTCCGGAAAATTAAGACCGAAAAATTCCAAAAATTTATAAGTAGCTCGAAAACGAGAATAAGTAATAAGTCGTTATGCTCCTCCCGACGCCGTCAGTTGTGATCTCGACGCCAGTTATCCCGACGTAAACCGGTCTCATGATTTTGAAAAATTTCGGAAAATTTACATCTTTAGAATCGGAAAATTTCCCGCAAAACATCCATTATGACTCGATACAAGCATTTGACTCGAACAAACACACATGTATATCTTTTAATTAATTGTAATTCTCATTTTCACGCTTTTTTTGAAAACGTGTGTAATCCTCCCTACACTTATCCCTTATGTAAAATACCTTTATATGTAATTAAGAGGAGGTTAAAGACAAAATAAAGCATTTTTACAAATTTGAACATGAGAATAAACAGTAAATAAAAGATACACGACACACAAACAAGCAAACAATTAAGCATGGGTTGCCTCCCACGAAGCGCTTTTCTTTATTTATGAGTCTTGTAGCTAGACTCGAAGTCGTGCTCCTACGTGACTTCATTACCGTCACCTTCTTCCTCATGACGGTCTCTATTGGGGGATTCCATGTTGTAGAAGTGCCCTATGATGCACATTTCTAAGAGGTCGTCTTCTCCCCAATTGGTTCTATATTCCGATCCTAAGTTCAAGCAATCCTTATAGAAACCGAAAATCTTGGCCATAACATAATCTACTCCCTTCTCCTTATCTTCCTCATTCCTATAGTAGACCGATAGCTTAAGTTATTTTTCATCATTGGATAGTGATGAAAAATTTTCAATCTTAAAGGGCATTTGGTAGGCTACATCATCGGTCTTATCGTTGAATCTAACTATTCCCAATGACGGATCATAAGTCATCCCGGTGTTTTCTATGAAAGGCTTTCCTAGAATAACGTAGGACAAGCTAGGATCTATGGCCGTACTAATGTCATCCACTATTATGAAATCCGTAGGAAACATGAAACTACCTACATACATGGGCAATCCCTTAATTCTACCAAGAAAATTGCAACTAACCCTAGGATTATCGGGATCTTGCCTAGTTGGGATAGGCTTCTTCATTACCCAATTATAGTAGGTGCTAGTCATTATGTTTATTGGGGACTTGCGGTCAATGTAGGCCTTTGCCACGAAAAGGTGTCCTATGCAACATGGTATGTTAAGATTCCAAGGGTTCCCAAACTTGATCCTAGGGCTTCTCCTAACATACATGTGACGGAGGTCACGTACTAAGTGTGAGTGGCGAGAGAGTTCTTCTTCCGTAGGAAACTTATTGAAATAGTCATGGTCTACTTCATCTACTTCCTCGGTTGTTTCATTCCTAGGTGTCTCACTAACCTCAAGTATCATTTCATGGTTCGCTTCGTCATTTGTTCTATTAGGTTTCCCCTAAGGTGATGGTATTGACAAATTGAACATGCTTAGCTAACTTACTTGGGTCCTTAATCTCTACACCGGAAGCTTCGGGAGTTAAGATAGCATTAACCTTCCTATCACTATTGGTCATGGCTTTCAAGAGGTTATCTATCTTCCTATCCATCTCGGCTTGTTGTTGGTTAAAACGGTCCAAGAGCTTAGCTATTTGAGCTTCTTGGGATGCGACTAGGTGTTGCAACATCCCTTCTATGTTTTTTGGCTAGGGCCGTGAGATGGGGGCCATGAGAAATCATTGGAAGTGAATTCTTTGGGTTGTCCCCAATAAAAGTCGCTTGCCTCCATGCTTCTCAAGGCCATTAAAAGTCCTAGGTCCGGTGTGGTAGGAATCTTCCTCCTGCTCCATTAGTACGCGAGATGCGTAGTCAATAGAAGCTTGTTCGGGGAATCTTGTGCAAGTGCGCGTGTTATGAGGACCATTACACGACTCACACGCGGAAGAAACTTTGTTCACTTGGCGTGAAGACTTAGGATTGTCGTAGGAGCTCATTAGGAATTTAACTTGATCTTCAAGCTCGAGCATCCTATGGTCGGAAGGTTGTGAGTCAAGGGGAGGCAAGGAGATTGGCTTTACGGTTTTGGGCAGCTCACGGGGGTCATTCCAACATTTGTTTTCATAGAGAGAAAGGTCCTCTATTATACCCCATGATTCTTCCGTGGTGAGATCACTAAGTTTCCACCGGCTGCTTAGTCAATGGATCGCTTAGTGGAGAAGTTGTAGGATCGTGAATATTATGTTGTTTGATGATTCGAGTGGTCTAGGACAATGATTAAATAAGAAAGCCATTTGAGAGATGAAGAGAGTAGAGAGGAAGTTCTTGAAAGAGAGTTGCTTTACAAAATAAGAAAGGTTAGATTCAAAGAAGCCACGCCCCTTCCAAGGATGGAAGGGGTATTTATAGTTACAAATGATACGCCATCCTGACGGGCTGTGGATCAGGCATACAGTGGGTAAAGACCGTCCTTCCTCCACGGTGTTACACTAAACTAATCTACGCTACTAATTAACTAATAAACTACTAAATAACATAAATAACGACATGTCTACGAGCTAACATATGCTAGACCATAATTGGGGTGATCGACACTTTCACATGGAATTTTTAATTCCTAACAATCTCCCCCTAAGGGAGGTCACCCCATGTTTTACATTTCGAATCCTAGCATTTTATTTTGTCTTCTGTTCCGAGCTCATAGACTTTCTTCAATGTCCGCATTCTTTGTGCATTTGTAGTGACTCTTCATAGTCCGATTATTTTGTACTTTCAGTGGAGGTCTTTGAAGTGATCCACATCTTGATGATCTTCGAGCTTTCTTTGAGATCATCACCACAAGAAATCTCGGATCACCTTTGTAGTGTTGCCTTCATGTGATGTTGTGCTTTTGGACCGACATGCTCACACTTTCGTGATCATGACATCTTTCCATCGAGTAGCGGAAGCTTTACCGGTTCATGATATTTGCAACAACAGAAGCGTAAACATAGTATAAAAATATCGAACCGTGTTATGTAGATATGCACCACCATGATTTCTTCAATTAAGTGTGGATGTTGTGAGCATGCGGCTTTGGATTGACTCTCAATTCGATCACCGCAACCATCCAAATGTACCGCAAACAACAGCTAGCAATAAAACACACGAAAGTGTCTTTGATCACTTCGCTGAATTAAGGTACATAGCCCACGGTTCCCCGCTGATTAGTACAAGTACCGCTTGTGATCGTATAATTCAAGAATCTCCTTGACAGGTTTCGCAATTGTTCTAGCCGTTCTCAAACCGGAACGTCTCAAAGAAGACAACACGGAGTAAGTGAACCAACGAATTGAGTTTCACTGATTGATGAAAAATGATTTGAAAACAATCGCGTATTGCTTAGAAGAAAGAGTTTTGCAATACGACGAAGGTTTTATGAGAAAGATCAATTTTCAATCAAAAATACTTTTTGTATTTGAAAGAGAATACACATTCGATGTGCTAGAGAAAGAAGTTTGCACATCGAAAGGTTTTTCCAAAAGTATTTTTTTCAATCAGAGATACTTTTTGAGTTTGAAATATGAATACACATTCGATGTAGTAGAGAAAAGAATATTTGCACATCGAACGGTTTTTCCAAAAATATTCGTCAATTCCATTCCTGGACCAAGTTTGATTCAAGATTGAATAGCCCCATTGTTTCTATCCAGTTGTCACAAGCTTGATCTTTAGAAAAGATCTCACATGTCACCCACCAAGAGATTGTTTGATGTTGGCTCTAGAAGGATTTCCATCTTCATCGTGCATACTTTTACATATCACTCGGATGTTCTGGCAATACCACAAGGATAATGCGTAGGACTCTTAATATATTCTTACTTTCCACATTGTGTGAAACAACAAGTCTTCATTAATTTAGTGTCCTAATGAGATATTATGGATGATCTCTTGGCTCTAGACTCAATTGTGCACTTTGGTTTCCTATGCCGGAGACTAGGGAGAGGGTCTCCTTCTTCAATATCAACAATCTCTAAGAGAAAGTCAATAGATTATGTAGGTTCCCTGTGAGAATGAAACAAGCCCTTTTAAGAGGAGCTTGAGTAGCTTGGGAAGTTGTAGTGCGGCCGTCCGGGTCCATGACGCCTTGTCTTCAATACCGCTACCTTGGTAACCACCAAGAGCATATGTATTGAACCCGGTTTCTTCCCTAAGGTTGAATTAATGGAGGGCTATTTCTTTTCACCCTTTTCTCATTTCATTTCTTTTCATTCTTCAACCCCTTCAAGCTTACCGAGACTTCATTACTAGAACCTTGTTGGGTTTATTCCAGCTTCTAGCTCTATCTCACGACACTCTTCCCAAGTTCTCATTTTTCTCCTTTTTTCAATATACCTAAGGACTCTACACTATCTAGTGGATTGTCCCTGGGTAGATCCCTCCGGTTTTGGCGGATCGTGGGAACTAATACCTAACTTCACCATCCTTATAACTCCATTCATAAAGTAAAATGGTCGGTCTTTTGGTACAATTCATTCTTCCTTGAAATCAATTGAAAAATCATTTGGAAAAACCAATCAATGTACTGGTGACAAAATATCAAAGTATTTTGTACCTTAATTGTTTTTGATCATTTAGAAAAGCTCCCCCTCAACATGTGCATATGATTTTGAAATTGTTTAGCACATGGAGGCAAGAGTTCTTTGAAATATTTTCTTTGATCACAATTTTCATAGAAAAAGGCATTTGATTTTCTTTGGTAAATTCTCCCCCTCAATATGTGCTTAGGATATTTGAAATCATTTTATCACATAGAGGAAAGAGTTCATTTGAAGTACATCCACGATCAAAAATCCATTAAGAAACCATTTAAAACTCAATCAATGTACTTTATGTTAAAACATAAAAGCATTTGCACCTCGATAGTTTATTTTCTTTTGAAATGCTCCCCCTCAATATGTGCATCGAGATTCTAAAGCGTTTAGCACATATGAGAGAGCGGCCTGCACAATTGAATCAAAACGATCACCTTTTATCAAATTTCATTATTAAATCACAAATTCTCCCCCTATCAAAAATATCAAACCCTTTGAGATTTTGGATCTCAAGTGATTTAATTAGGTTTAGAAAACATGGGAGAAAATGTGGCCTTGTTTAAATACTCATCTTGTTTTTGGATAAATGCTCCTCCTCAATCATGTTCATCATATATTGCACTCGTTTGGCACATGGAGGCAGGAGTGCCTTTAAAGGACTAAAACCAATTACATTAAAACAGATTTGAGATTTAAATCACGATCTCTCCCACGATCAAAAATTTCAAACCATTTGAGATATGTGATCCCAAAAGATTTAAATCATTTAGAAAATTTTGGGAAAGACGGGCAAGATTTGATTTTGAAAATGACAGATAAGGACCATTTTAAGACATTAAAGATTTTAGTGTCGTATGATTGTTTTAAGAGATCTTTAAGTAAAATAAAACAATTTCACAATCAAACAAGAATGTAAAAATTTCATTTTGAAAGACCTTGATTTTTAAAGAAAATCATACCATGACATAATATTAAATCTTTAGATCACCACATTATAACGCATAAACGGACTTTTGATGAAATATCGTTTGAAAATATTTAATTTGAAATCATCAAGATTTGACAAAATAAAGTCCGGTTGATTTCAAAACTTTGAACCGATTTATTTTCAAAACAATATTTTCCATTTTCAAAACAATATTTTTAAAAGTTTTAGAAAAATGGTATCATCACTATTATCCTCCCTGCACAAGGATACGTTAGGTGGTTGAGCCGCTTTTGTTGTTGTTAACGTAAGGCGTGAAGAAAACCGTCACGATGCAATGAGACTTCGACGTTGCATTTGTTATGCCAACCTCCATAGAGGTCCACTAAGCTCCGCTTTCTTCATTTGATGATGAAGAAAACCATCTCGATGCAGTGAGACCTCTTACATTGCACTTTATCATGCCAACTTTCCATAGAAGTCAAATTAAGCTCTGTTTCTTCATTTGTCAACCCAAGATATAGTTACCATTTTCTTTCGGCATCCAATCAACATATTTTGTGGGATCCGGATCGGGAACATTCTTATGAACCATGATATCTGCATGCGTTAGTAAACATACAAACAGATATATGGTGGTCGACAACACCTAAACAACAATCGACTATAATCATCAAACTATCAATCAGTTCATATAAGGCATGGGAATAATGTGTTTCATCAAACTATGTTGGAATCGCTCCTAACTCGTAAATGGAACGACATTGACGGGATTACTATTTCTATCTTTGTTACCTCAAACACATGGGCTTGTTATGTCAATTACCCATAGATGTATGTGTTTGGGTATATAAACCCCTCCATACTTCCATGGAGGGGTGAGATTTCTTGTGTAAGCCTTTCACCTTTCAATAAAATATCACATAGTTCTCTCCCTTCTCTCTTGTTTCTCTCTCTAACTTGAAGATGGGTTTCTTCCATCTTCCAAGACCTCCTGATTCACCAAATCAACCATAAATACGATCCTAACATTGGTATCAAGAGACAGGTCCGATTTTTATCATTGGTTGATTTTTGGTGATGTTTTTCTTGTCAAAATTATAACTTTTGAAACTGTTTTTGATTTATCTTTCACTGTTTCTTATTATCTTATCTTTAACAGTTTCTATAAAAGTTGTGTATCTTTTGTTGGTTAAAACATAAACAGTCTTGCTTTTTAATCTGTTTTATCCCAACACGTGTGAAATTTTTTGGTAATCATCCGGTATTATTTTGGTCATCAAATGATGTCATATTTCTTATGAAGTATTTCTGGGTTTTTGAAGCTGGTCGGATTTTTTTTTGTCGGAAACACTCAAAAAAAAAAAGGTCAAAGTGGTCAACTTTCATTTTTTCATGGTCTAATGACAAAAAGAAGCAGTTTTTTAGGCTGTTTATGGGTTTCATATGAAGATGAACGGAATAACATGGTCGGAAAAACTCGCCGAAAAAAGTCAAAGGGTCAAAACCCTAAACTTACGCATAAGGATCCATCTACAGAGTTGTTACGCGTAGCTGTGAAGTTACGCGTAAGAAATGTTACGCGTATGCATTTACGCCTAAGCCAGGCTTACGCCTAAGCCTGGTTACGCATAAATGACTTACGCTCAAGAAGCTACGCTTAAATGTTACGCATAACTGTTTTGACCAAGAAATGTTTACGCATAAGATCTGGACTGAAAAGTTACGCATAAGGTTTTATTAGCAACATGTTATGCGTAGAACTGAACCAAAAAGTTACGCGTAAACAAGACCATGACCAACAATGACAACGAATACCAAATACCATAAACCTCTTTGACATCAGTAATTCATTAATATCATCAGTCCCGTTGCTACTATAACCTAAGCCATATTCTCAACCCAACAACATCAAACTATCCTAACTCATACTCCATCTCATCAATCAAATGAAAAATAAAGAAATAAGATAGATCTCAGATTCGTGTTAAGGGCTTTCACCAAAATCTTTTATAAGATCAAACACGTCTTCTTCATCGATCTATAATTTGTTTGAAGCCTAGCTTCATTAATTATACGAACTAGCAAGAAATGATTCATAACAATCATGTTACAATCATTTTATTGTTCGTTTAATGACCAATTAACACACGAAAAACAAACCTTACCTGAGACCATTTACTAAATGATCTTGAAGACAACAAACGTGAAATTATTCACTCGAATCTGAGTGAAACAAAGGATTTTTGTAATCGTGTGGTGTTCGATTTAATGGGGATGGATGAAAGAGCTGTTAGGGTTAATATTGTGGAGGGTTGGCGTCTGATGGAGTGATCTAGGGTGTTGCAAGAGTAAAAGATCCGATGGTGGCGCTGGTTATTAGTATCACGCTAGGGTTAAGATGAGTAGAATGGGGATTAGGGTTAAAGGTTTTATCACTACTCATTATATACCCGTAATGCTTTGGATCGGATTAGAGTGGGCTTTATGTATTTTTCTTTTGGACCGGGTTGTGTAAATTGAGTGGATTACTTCGGTGGGCTTCAAAGTTAATTGATTTTTTTGGGGCTGCTAATTTGGACTCAATATTTGAACAAGGATTAATGAGTTATCAGCTTTATTGGATACAATATTATATCAAAATCAGGGCTTTAAAATTTATCCGATGTAATTTTTTTTGGGTATAATTATTGGCTGAAAGAGAGGTATTTTGGTATTATAAAATTTTCACGGGGATACATTTTTGACAAGATCGGGATAAACCATTATCAAAGTTCATCTTAACCGTTATTGAAGGCTAGTTTTGGGCATGTAACCGCAAGATGTGACTACGGGGTGAATTCTTTATTATTTATTTGAGGTTGAAGTGGGATATCACGGGTGCGTGTACTTAGTATCTGAAGATATCGGGGTTGGTTGGATGCATGATTCTTCGAGATCCTTGTTCGAGCTTTAACTTTTACGAATGACAAAGACTTAAGTTATCTAGTTGAACCTGATGTAAGGAGTTACGTTGTTGTGCTCACAGCTTATAACTATCACTTTTAAGGAGTTACGTTGTTGTGCTCAAGTGTCACACTAAGGTGTGGATAATTTGAGAAACTTTAAGTTTACCTTTTTCGATGGAGTTAAGAAAAGGGTTCTTCGTCGACAATAGTGCAAGTTTAAGTCACAAGTTCGGGTTATACTACTTGACCTCAAGTTCGCTATATTGGGTTTTCTCCATCAAGAGTCACTAAAAAGCCTTCGTAATGATAATGGGGTCGGTAAAGAATTAATGAGAAGAGTATACACTAGTAGAGAAGTTTTATCGCGAATGATTCTCACAAGATATTTATGGTACTTCACACTTGTTCGATTAATTGAACATACATGGTTTCGATGTTCCAATTTCATCATCAACATACGTGGTGTATGATTCGATTCGTTGAAAACATCGGGGAAGAGAGTATAGGTGTTCCTTGCTTCTTTGATGTTTTTGGATTTTTTCGAAAACCCGCTTCCTTTCATGAATTTCTTCAATCGGGGAAGAAATGAGACGATTTGTGGTTCAAACGTCTCACTTTGGTGTTATCGCCTCACTTTCACGAGTTATCGTGTGTGAAGATTACCTAAATAGGATGTCATGATGCCTTACACAAGGTCATTTTATCGAGTAATTGCAGATTAACCGGTAACTACTATTCGATAGACCGCAATATCTGTGGGAAGTCGTTTATTTCGCCTTTAGTGGTCTGTTTGGTGAAGCATCTACATACGTGAGAAGATCTTGTTGATTTCTTGCATGTTACCCCGAACGGATTTTCCGCAACAAGTCGACGACCTTGTGTGGTTTATCGCTCATCTACAAATTCCGCTGCGATCGAAAACTTCAAAAGTTAGAGGAAATGTTCACTACATCAAAGTTTCGAATCAACAAGACAGCTTGTCGGTTGGGGAAGTCGATCTGAAACTTCGCCAAAAAGGAGTGTACGGAGAAGTCATAAAGACATGCGGCATGAATTGGGGAAGTTAATCCAATTTATGCATATTACATCATTTGCCTACAAGTGAAGAAAACGGTTCTCAAGTCAAGGTACCGAAGAAGACAAAGAGCGTAACCTTTCATCATCCTCAAGACTTGAAGAGCTTATGAAGACCTTTCTTTATTTGTTTTCTATATTTGTAGTAAATGTTGTAAGTAATCCCTTATGTCGTCCCATTGGGGAAGATTGTTGAATCGCTCCTAACTCGTAAATGGAACGACATTGACGGGATTACTATTTCTATCTTTGTTACCTCAAACACATGGGCTTGTTATGTCAATTACCCATAGATGTATGTGTTTGGGTATATAAACCCCTCCATACTTCCATGGAGGGGTGAGATTTCTTGTGTAAGCCTTTCACCTTTCAATAAAATATCACATAGTTCTCTCCCTTCTCTCTTGTTTCTCTCTCTAACTTGAAGATGGGTTTCTTCCATCTTCCAAGACCTCCCGATTCACCAAATCAACCATAAATACGATCCTAACAAACTATAATCATCTAATCCTAACAATCATATCCTAAATTCCTAGTCCTTTGACATAGGCAAATATAATTTTTAATTAAGCACGTAGGATAATTAAGAAAGCCCGTTAGATGATATAGATTTGAAAACATTATCCCCTCAATCAATGACTCATTTTTGAAAAGTTTAAAAGCTACTGAAGTCATTGATTGAGTTTTCAATTTATTTCAAAACTCGAATTAGATTGATTTTCAAGCAACTCATTTACCACCATTTTTGAAAAACAACAAATATTTTTCTCAAGAATTTTAGACGGAAAACATTTGTGTAGAAATGCAGCCTTTTGACGACATGCTTTCCTTGTTTTGTTTTAGGATAAGTGCACGAATTTTGAAAAATGATTTAGCGCAAAGACTTTCCTTCTTGAAGAACGGGTTGCTATCTCAAATAATAGCAAGCCATAGTTTTAAGCACGGGTTACAATCAAGTAATCAGAAGCCATCATTTGAAGCCCGGTTACATCTCAAATAACTATAAGCCATCATTTGAAGCCCGGTTACATCGAAATAATCAGAAGCCATATTTTGAGACATGTTTAGAAAGAAATATTTACACCTCCAACTCGAACTTCATCTATGGTCCCGTGCCATTATTGAATGACATTTCTAAGACCGTAGATGTTATTGATACCAGAAGACATGTCTTGAGAAAACAATATTTTTGGTATTTTTAAATTTTCTGATTTTTATGGATTTTTGTTGGTTTTATATTTTTCTATTTTGTTTTGCTGGTTTTATATTTTTGTATTTTCTTTTTCATAAATATTTACACAGATAGTTTAGATGATATAGTATAAGAAGATGATGATACGAGTACCGAGATAAGGATATCGAGCAGCCCTGTTGTAGAAGATAGAAGTCATCATCTCTTAAACATTCACCAGCAAAGCTTTCGAGGCTCATGAATTGAGAGAAATTGAACCATCTGAAAGTGAGACTTTGGCAACTTCTCCCAAACCGAAAATCCTTTAGCTGAGCAGATTCAAAGCTTTCTTTCAAGCTTCCCTTAGCCAGGTGCACAAAGAAGCACACCATTATCATCGATCTTGCTGCTCTTTTTAAGAATAATCTTTGTGATTTTTCGTTTGAGGTTATATCATCCAATAGAAGAACAACAACGTATCATCCCTCATTTAAATAATCTTCTCAAATTCCTTTTCCACTGAAGTTTGAATCGATCCATTCCAAAAGGTGTCAAGAGAACAATTCCCCCAAGTAATTGAATTGATGCAACCAGTCTCTTTGTATAATGCTCAAGAACTCTCCCGAATACACATCATGAGGGGAATGAAAACACCTCCCCAATGTTCACATTTTTCTTCCCTGATAATTGTGTATGAAGCTTAAGAACCCAAAGTACACCAATACCCAAGAGTTCTCCCGAATACACATCATGAGGGGAATGAAAACACCTACCCAATGTTCACATTTTTCTTCCCTGGTGATCGTGGATGAAGCTCAAGAACCCGAAGTAGCCGAATGCCCAAAGAGAGAATAACCGATAACATTGAAGAAGCAGGCCGAATCACTGATTATCTCTGCGGATGACAATCTCTGCGGATGTCAACTCCGGTATAAGTGATTATATCACTGAATCACTGATTAAGCCCTCAAGTGAAGCAACTAAGCATCCCCAATGTATACAATCTCTCTCCCCTGATGATTGTGATAGCATCAAAATCATCGCACACTTGTGTACCTCTTTCATCTTCAGAAACTAACTTTTCCATCTCTTCCCCCACATAGTTGGAATAAGAACACTAAACGCCATGAGTCAAACCTTGAGTTTCTCTGTGGTAATGACATTCGTCTTCCCGGGATATCTTCAATCACTTAGAAGTATTAAGTTCATCAAGTTTACTCGCGTTTAGATGCGTATCTCCTTCCCCCTTTCTAGTTTTGATACTTGAGAATCAGCAAAACATTATAAGCCCAAATACTTGAAATATGATGAGAAGAACATCATTAGCTCAGATGTATCTATGAGAATCAACTTGCTGAAGAATGTGAGCAAGTCTAATTAGGGATTAACTTTGGATTTTCACTCTCCCTCAATTAGTGCTCTCCCCTAAACCGACAATCTGTTTGAAAAATGCCCAGATTAAAAAGTAGTCTTTAAATAATCAAATGAAACTCGTCTTTAGTCTTTTAACATGTAGCAGAAAATGTAGAACTAACTGTAGACTCGACCTTCTTCAAGATTGTCCAATTGGGGAATAGATAGTTAACATCTTCATCACACCAAAAAGCATCCCAACTAACTTACATCTTGCAAATCCCCTTAACTTAAAAATCCCTCCCAATCAAACAAGAACAGAAAGATGTTCATAAAGGAAATCAACAATCAGCCCGCAACGAACACACAAAATGGTAACACCAAGCAAACAATCACATCAAACAAGAATAAAAGGTTGTTCGGAATCATCATGTTGATGTGCACGTGAAGCATTAACCGGAAGCACTTTGTCGTTATACTCATATTAGCTTGTAAAGATGTCAACCAACGGCTCTAAGAAGAAACTACATGTGAAGATGATCCGATAAGAAGAAGCTCGGTTCTTACATGAGTTAGGAGCCGTTTGACCATAAATTCTAAAATATCAATCAACCATGCAAAAAATTCACACTTCTCCCCCTCAAGAATTGCATACGGAGATGCCATTCTTGATTAAACAAGTGAATATCATCCAAATGTATTCTATTCACACTTCTCCCCCGCAAAATTAGCACATGATGTCGCAATCGTCATTATAGTTGAGCAAGTGGAATAAGAAAAACAATCAATAGTAGCCCGGTTCACTTGATAATTGAAAGCGCATGGAAAAAGCATGAAGCATGTTGATGAGAATGGTCATAATTGAGAAGATTTCTCTTCTTCAGAAGATAAAGCGCACTGAAACGTACATTTTTCTTTTCTTTAGAGTACGAGGCATGAACTGTTGTGTTCAAACGTCATTAGAAGATTTCTCTTCTTTCTAAGATAATGCGCACTAAAGCGTACACATTTCTTTTCTTTAGAGAACGAGGCTTGAACTGTTGTGTTCAAACGTCATAATCTCTCTCTTTTCATCATCTCTTGGCAAAACATGTAATCATCACCATTATCATTCAGTAGGCTCTTTGTCGTGACAGCTGATGGAGAAAACCCATTATGATGAATTTGACCCTGAAGTAAAACAACTCGAACTCGTGACTTAAAATTGCACATATGTAACAAAGAGCGGTGCCGAGACTTCATCCTCCATTGAATCTCTAAGTACTCTATACTCTTCATCCAACCAACCATCAAGTATAAGACGTACATCACCTCTTGAAAATCCACAATTGAATGTGACACTGAGCACTACAACGTAAAAGACACCCAATTCCCCCAAGTGGTAAAAGAAAAGGTAAAAGACACCCAACAATAACTAGATTTCCAAGTCTTCATTTTTGATAATAAGCTCGAACAAGGATCTTGAAGAATCTTCATCCAACCATCCCCGATGCCTTCAGATACTAAGTACACTCGCCCGTGATATTTCACTTCAACCTCAAATAAATAATAGGGAATTAACGTCGTTGTCACATCTTCTGGTTAAAAGCTCAAATCTAGCCTCCTTTGATGTTTTAAGTGAACTATGATAATGGTTTTCATCCCGACCATGGTTAAAAGCACATAACCCCGTAAAACCTTGTAATAGCCAAACTTCCATGAAGAATATCCAAACACACATCCAATTCATGAAGTACACCCTTTTATCTCTTCTTCGAAACAGAAACCATAGCACCAACATCAAATAAGATCCATAATTACACTTTCCCTTTCTCCAGGATGGTTTCATCATTACGGGATTTTAAAATTCTATGGTTTAAACCGAGAAATAGTTTCTTTCGCGGGATTTTACAAAACCAAGAATAAACCGTAAGATAGATCCGGAAATGCACTTTACTATTACCAGGATGTTTCCATTGTCACGGGATTTTACAAGTCTATGATTTAAACCGAGAAATAGATTCTTTCGCGGGATTTTACAAAATCAAGACAAAACCGTAAACAATGTAAACTTGAATGTGTTATGACAAATTTGGTTTCGGTGAATATCTGTTTTTAGGGGAACATGTAGCGGTTCATCAACGGTTCATTATCCAACATCACAAACATCATCAACAATTCTTTACCCATATGTAGACACCTTCACAAACCATACTAAGTCGAGTAGTATACACCACTTCCCCCTGAGGTTGACCGTAAAGCATCAAAGTACACGTTCTACCCCCATGATGGTTTCGAACTGTCGGAAGCATCATTAACTTGTACGACCATTTGCATGAAAAGTTCTTGTCATAAGCAAGCATCTTGAAAGATCATGACTGACGTTGAAGATTCTTGAAAGATTTTGCTTAGACTGTGAAGTATCATTGACATTCAGTGGCTTTGAATATATAATGAGAATTTTTGATCACATCTCAACCAATCAATCCATTGGTACACACATCATTCACGTATTCTGGCGGCAATTGTAGTGACCACATGGAGAAGTAAACCTGATATATCAAACTTGAACATGACGTAAAATTCCCCAGATTTGTTACTTAAACTTGTACTAATCCTTGTGAAGAAGAAACGGTGTACCCAATGTACCAAACCTCTTGACATATCCTCAACTGTTTGAGACACCGAAGTGATAGTTACGTTGTGGGTTAAGCGAGAAAGAATCACAAACGTAACTAAATAGCCAAGTCTTTATCACACTCTATAAATGCCCAAACAAGTCATCTTCGCGGAAGGGTAGAAAGAAAGAAGACGAAATAAGTAAACATGCCCGAAAAAACTTCACCTCAAAGTCAAATAAGAAATACCGTACAACCAACTCCGTAGTCAACCTTAATCAATTCAAGGCAAGCCGTGACATAATAATCATCGTGAAAATGTATATACCAAAGTATCAACCCCCATACCACAACAACAATCATCATCATACCAAATTTCCAAACATCATAACGAATCTCATCATTTCATCAACTCACATCATCAAATCTTTTCAACACATTCTCATTTTAATCAAGTCTCATAAAATCCAATTTCGAAAAGCTCATCTGACCATCATCCAAACCCAATTCATCACACATCCAATTCAAGCTTGGTCCAATTAGTAGCCCACTATATTCGTTATATCCAAGAACAATATCCATTAAAAAAACACGGCCTACGGACGAAATTAACTCAACACCAATGATAGCATGATAACTTGTGTGTATAATCATAAAATCCAAAGTAGATGTATTGTTGACATATTCCAAGCCTTCATCAAATATCAATTACTAACGTCGGAATGTCTAATAGCACTTCTAGGCCCGGTCGATAAACATATCCTAATATCACACAACCCGGTCCAATTTAGCACAGAACGACTTTAGCTCATAAAAGAAAAACCCCAATATAGATCACATATTACGTTAAATTGTGTTCATTAGCACACTTCAATAATCCATAGTACCTCAATATCCAATTCACCAAATAGGAAGCTTAATAGTAATCTATCTTAAGCATTCGGTCCACCAACTGAAATTCTTACTGAGACCCAAGCGTCCAAAATCATCAAGATACGATATTTGTGATTGCAAATGTCATAAATGACCAATAGATAATCTCAAACTCAACTCTTACGGCCCAAATCAATTTCAGCTTAAAGCCCAACAACACAATGATTTACAAACTGACCCAAAGGAGATCCATATGCACGTTCGGCCTTTTATCAATTTACCCTAATCATTTGTGTATTTAACACCACTGTATTACACCCACACCACCTAAAATCCCTCACTCAAACCCTAATGACACTACTTCAAAGTGCTCCGCCGCCCATCAGTTAATCAGAACTTTGACAAATATTACTCCAGGAAACAAAAACCTACTCACAAATCAATATTAGTCGCCTCCCTTTATCTCAATCCATATACCAAACGCCTCACAAACCTTCATTAATTGTTTCTTCAATCGATCTTGCCACAGGGTTGGCTCGAGGCTCATCGTCATAGCCACAGGGATGGCATGTGGTAGGACGAATAAGCCATAGGGATGGCTAGAGTGTTTGAGTTGGCAACGAGATCCAATACGGACAAACATAGGTAGGGTATTAATATTAATTCGTATTCTTTTGTTTCTTTGAACCAATGAATGGGGGCAAAGGGGATAAAAAATTGTTGTTATACTCTTTTCTTTTGAAGTTCGAACATGACCAAGAAGCATAGTCTTCAAATAGTGTCTTTGTTACTTAGATCAATGATGGTTTTTTCTTTCGTATGATGGCTTTCAATAGGCTTAATAAAGCGAAAGTGTGACTGAGATCCAATAAGTGTATGATTAAACATATGGTATTCGATCTGTGATGATATTTGATCAACGAAAAAAATCTTATAAAGATTGGAGAAAGAGTTGAATCAAATCTGAGATAAGTTTTACTTGTATTAAATAGATTGAGTCATGTTATAAGGAGATGTGATGGTAGTTTGTTGTTGCTGTGATTAATGATGTTGTTAAGATCTTTTGAGTTTTTCATTTAGCACTTGACTGATGAGGGGTTGAGAACCTGAAGTCAACTGATAAGTCTTGATATTTGGAGTTTTTGGATAGCAACTCGCTTAGTTCAAAAGAAAAAAACAACTCGCAATCAAAAATGCGAGTACACAACTTGCAACTGTACCAACTCGCATCATTACCAACTCAAATCGCTTTCAAAAAAGCGTTTTAACAATTCGCATCCTTTATAACCCGCATCATTTTGCAGCATGACAACTCACATAACAAAAGTGACAACTCGCTTATGACTTTAGTAAGCAACTCGCAGTTGACTAAATAGTCAACCCGCATCTTTTAAGTTAGTACCCAACTCGCTTACTGGTTCACTGAATCTGAAATGGTGACAAACTGCATATTGTGCTTTTCACAAATAGGCAACTCGCATCATTATCAGCACAACTTGCATCCAGACTAAGCATAACTCGCATCCAGAATAAGTACAACTTACATCCAGAATACATTGAACCTGGACAGTCACTTCAACTCGCATCTGGACAGAATTGACAACTCGCTTTGAAGAAAGCTGTACCAATCTGACCCAAAAACTGCATACAGACTGCTCCCCTTTAGACCTGTTTTGACCTCCAAAAGAACTCTGACCATTTGACCACTAATAGATTTCACGTTGGTACAAACAATTCCTAAGAAAATGATTGTAAAACACTGTTTTGGACAAAAATGACAAAGACCAGATATTGTAACAACACATTGGTACTTAAAACATTGTTAAAAACTGTTATCAATAATGTAGGAAAAATATTTTAGTCTATTAAAATAGTACTAAAGAAAGTTTTAACACATATATCAAAACCACAATAAATCACAACACAATAAACCATGGATCAAACCGCATCAAAGAATCAACCAAACCGTATACAAAACCGCTTCAAAAACCATGCAAATCATTAAAACAACACAACCTTGGCTCTGGTACCAGTTTTAGGATCGTGAATATTATGTTGTTTGATGATTCGGGTGGTCTAGGACAATGATTAAATAAGAAAGCCATTAGAGAGATGAAGAGAGTAGAGAGGAGGTTCTTGAAAGAGAGTTGCTTTACAAAATATGAAAGGTTAGATTCAAAGAAGCCACACCCTTTCCAAGGATGGAAGGGGTATTTATAGTTACAAATGATACGCCCACCTGACGGGCTGTGGATCAGGCATACAGTGGGTAAAGACCCGTCCTTCCTCCATGGTGTTACACTAAAGTAATCTACGCTACTAATGAACTAATAAACTACTAAATAACATAAATAATGACATGTCTACGAGCTAACATATGCTAGACCATAATTGGGGTGACCGACACTTTCACATGGAATTTTCTAATTCCTAACAGAAGTTGACATGATCGTAGAAGATTTGGACTTGAAGCCATGATGAGGGACTCTATTGAGTAAGTCCTTGAATCGAGTCCATGCTTGGTAGAGAGATTCACCTTGACGTTGTTGGAACATCAAGATTTCATTCCTAAGCTTGGTAGTTCTCCCCGGTGGGAAAAATTGAGCAAGGAAACGAGAGGTGAGATCATCCCAACTTGAGATGGAGCCGGCGGGAAGTCGCTCAAGCCAATTACTAGCTTAGTCCCGTAGAGAAAATTGGAAGAGACGCAGACGTGTGGTCTCCCGAGTAGTAGCATCGAGGTCGATGGAATCGACAATTTTAAGGAAATACTTAAGATGTTGATTAGGATCTTCGGAACAAAGTCCATGGAATGCACGTCCGTTTTGCACCAACCGGATGGTGTCGGATCGCAGGGCCGTAGTTTGGGCTTGGTCGGGAAGATCAATGGTGTTTCTATAGCCTAGGTGGCTTGGTCTCGAGTATTCACCAAGAGTATGGCCTCTTGGCGGGTCATTTGGTGGTGGGTTGATGAGTGGTGGCTGGTTATCACCTTCCATAAGGAAAAGTGATGGGATTACTAACAAAGGTCACGAAGAAGGGGGATAGACTACGAGGAAGCTAAAAATGGGAAAAAAATCTTACTTGATACGAATCAAGCAAGGAAACCTAAACGAGGTGGACTCCTAACTAGCTATTCTATTCCACGGCAGCGGTGCCAAAAACTTGATACGCTTACACAGCGCGTTCGGGGTCAAAGGAACTTCCTTTTCGTCGAGAAAGTTTTTCAACACCCTAGGCAGTGAACCTAATCATTGTAGTGTAGTATTAGGGTAAGCCACGGTAATTGATATCGTTCTGTAGTGGAATAGGAATGCTAGTGAGAAGTTACTACGCTAAGGTTGGGGTTGAGGAAGATTATTTTTTATCTTTTTATGTTTTTTAGGAAACGAAAAGGTACGAATCTCGGGGTTTGGATTTGGGGGGTTGGTATTTCTACCGATTACTTCTACTATCTAATTATCTAAGCTAAGGTGTATGTAGTATATGTCTATTTTTGTGCTCGTATGATGATTAAAAATGTATTTGCTTAGGCTTTATTACTCCCTAGTTATCTCCTATTGATGGTTGAATTGTCACGTCCTTATTCTTAATCGCGTTGTATCTCTAAGGTTGTAGGGTATGCGTTTATCCCTAACTCTTTAAAGCTACCAAAGGTTAATGACTACAAAATCTCTATGATTTATAAACTTTAACTCTAAGGTATTCTTTGGATGTATAGCCTACAATTACTCTAGGTGATTATAAACTAAGGTTCAACAAAGATTAAACAAGCATTAACAACACAACGAATGACCTATCAGAATACTAGGTCAATCACAATTAAGATAAGAGACAACCAATCAATATTCAACAACTAAGTTTCATATTACCTAAGCAAACACACAAGTAAATTAGCCGAACATGGGGAACATGCAAGCATACACACAATCCATTAAAGACATAGTTGAATTAATGAAGTAAAACACTTATCTTGATGTAAGATAGGGTATGGAACCCTAAAATACTGTACAAGATAGCCTTAGTTCGGTTTAGGTTTTTTACTCCACAAAACTACACACTAAAAACTAAAAAATTCGGTTTCTATATGTAAGGTTACAACTGCGACGGTGTCACCCTTTAGTTTGTGACGCCGTCGGGTCGCCGCCATTAGGGTTTCGTCTTGGCCATGATAGCATTGCGCCGCTTCCTTATGCCCGTGACGCCGCCTCCTTCGGCCTCGACGTCGTCTCGATCAAATCTAGGTCGTCCGAGTGCGACGCCTACTCTTTAACACCGATGCCGCCACTTGTAAATAAGCAATTTATTATGAGTCGTCACAAAACTTGTTCCGACGGCATCAAAAGTATAACCTGACATCGTCCCCTTTCAATTCAGCAGCTTGAGTGTCTAGATTCTTGACTTTGGCCATTTTCTTCGTATATTCGCGCCTTTTTGTCCGAATAAGTGTCATTCCAGCAATTTGCCTTCAAGAGACCTAAAAAGTGAAAAGTAACGATATTAAGTAATAAAAGATACAAAAGTGATCAATTAAGGGCTTAAATGACCCCTCAAAAAGGTACCTTTTAAATCCTTATCAGAAGTCATCATTTGCCTAAGTTCAAGGTTCGAGTGGAAAGGTTCGGAAATCATGCTTTCATCGACAACATTCTTGAAGATCATTGAAGACCCCCCGAATTCCCTTTGTTCATCTTAAGTGGGGGATATTATGTTTAGTTATCATTGTTATGTTGAGAAGAAAAAAAAGTGATTCAAAAAGAAAAAAATAAAAAAAAATAAAAAAATATATAGTTGTTATGTTATTATAACGTGCAATGTTGTAAGCACTATGTTATGATCTTGATAGATTTAGTATTGAGGAGGCCACCTCGGTCACATTTGAAGATTGGAGTTGGTGATTATGCCAACAGTTGGAGAAAAGGTAGTGTGCCCATCACGACGTCCTCTAATGACACGTCTACCTTATATTTTATGATCCGGTTTCGTGACTTCAAAGCTTGAACTTTGGGCGGACAGTAAGTGGTGATAACTTGGTTATAGATTTAGACTACCTGCTTGTTTTTTTTTACACCATTTATATATCCCATGTCTTATCCTACCCTTTAGTCATGAAGCGTGTCTAGGTGATATAGCGAGCAATCTTTGGTGTCTTGGCCATGGATTTGTTCATGTATCATTGATTTTGTCCACTTCGCCGTGACATGTTAGTAATGACGAGTCACCGCTTAACCTTTGTCTTGTCTACCCATATTGCCTTCGAGAATTGTTTAGCCCTTAACTCTAGTGGTGGAGATTTGTGTAACCGCCAAGCTTATGATAGAATACATGCTATGACTGTGCGATTGAGTGATCACCCCGAAATTGACACTTAGAATAGTTGAGAGATTTGAGTGTTTTGTTCCTCTTTTGTGAGGTGTTCGGCTTTGTTTTATTCTAGCATAAGGGATTTATAAACTTATATTTTCTAGGTTATGGGAGATATCTTTTTAAGAATCTTTATAATAAGGTCTACTTGAGGGCAAGTAGAGTTCAAGTGGGGGAATATTTGATAACATCAAATAGTCCTGAATATTAAGTGTCAGTTTCCCCCGATAATGCTTGTAATTTATATCAATTATATGGACTTACGCTTGTTTTGCATTGTTTTCCACTTTCAGGTAAATTACGAGCATTGGAGCTAAAGAGACGCGGAACTGGAGAAATATCAAAAGATTTATCACATTATGCTACTTTGAAGAAGTTACGGCGTAACTCATCTCTCACATTACACCGTAACTATTATGTGACTCAGAAAACCAACTTATCAAAAGGTTACGGCGTAACTCTTCCCAAAGGCTACGATGTAACTATATTAGGTCAAATGAGGTTCCACGCCGCTGTTACTTACGCCGTAACTATTCCGTCAACTATGGCGTAAACAAGTTTATTGAAGACTATGGCGTAACCACTTATAAGGTTACGCCGTAACTAGTAGATCTAGTGCAGAATACGAAGGAATTGAAGGTTACAGCCTAACTCTTGTTATAGTTACGCCGTAACCCAGATCTGGCCTATAAATACCCCACGAATTCCAGCATTTCTAATCATCCCATTCCGCACACAACAACCAGAGAACATGGGAAAAAGCTCAAGGAAGGTCTAGAGAAGCATATGGAGCTGTCTCAAAAGGAGAAATCACTCCCCTACGATAAGCATTAGCATTTTATATTTTCTTTACTTTCAATTCATGTATTTCGATCCTCTGAATATTGAATTGGTTTGTATGATTAATATGAGAGGCTAAGCACCTCTTGTTGCTGGCCTAGTTATGATTCCTTAATTGTTTTGTTTGCGTTTACATTACTTTCGTACAATTATTTCTAAGTGTATGCATGCATAGTTTATTGGTAGCCACCCTTGGTTCGGTAGTTTTGAATGGCGGTAGAGTCCAATTGCCTAGGAGATATGACCAACTGACCCTAGGTGAGCGGATCGAGACGGAAGGGTAAGATATGACCAACCGACGACCCTTTCTACTTGTGCGATTTGACCAACTAATCACCTACCGCTTGGATGAACTTAAGAATTAGGGGTGAATGTTTAAGTTGCTAACGCCCGGCACTCACTATTATAAATCTAGCTTGTAGCGGTACTTAATGACTTGGCTTAGGGGACCAGGAACAACAAGACTTATGAGGGGACACCTGACTTCTCATGTAGTGGCATCTTTGCTGATAGGTTAGGGCGAATTGACCAAATGTTGTCCTCTCGAATTTGACCCCACCTGAAGTAATTGGAAGTAAGTAGACGTAGACGTAGCTAGCTAGGAGGATTAACTAGGTTTGCACCACTCTCCTCTATTGACTTATCTTTTGCCTTTTATTTGCTAAGCACCTCTTGGTGCTGGCCTAGTTATGATTCCTTAATTGTTTTGTTTGCGTTTACATTACTTCCGTACAATTATTTCTAAGTGTATGCATGCATAGTTTATTGGTAGCCACCCTTGGTTCGGTAGTTTTGAATGGCGGTAGAGTCCAATTGCCTAGGAGATATGACCAACTTACCCTAGGTGAGCGGACTGAGACAGGAAGGGTAAGATATGACCAACTGACAACCCTTTCTACTTGTGCGATTTGACCAACTGATCACCTACCGTTTGGATGAACTTAAGAATTAGGGGTGAATGTTTAAGTTGCTAACGCCCGGCACTCACTATTATAAATCTAGCATGTAGCGGTACTTAATGACTTGGCTTAGGGACCAGAACAACAGGACTTATGAGGAACACCGACTTCTCCGTGGTGGCATCTTTGCCGATAGGTTAGGCGAATTGACCAAATGTCATCCTCTCGACTTTGACCCCACCTGAAGTAATTGGAAGTAAGTAGACGTAGACATAGCTAGCTAGGAGGATTAACTAGGTTAGCACAACTCTTCTCTATTGACTTATCTTTTGACTTTTATTTGCTTTTATTCTACTTTAGTAGTTTAAATAATTAATTCCTTATCGAAACCATTATTAAATCTGTGACACCTAGACTTAGTAATAATCCAACACACATAGCTCTTGGGACGACCTCGGCTTTACCGATTACCACATTACACACGACCGGGTACACTCCCCGTTAGTGCATTAGGGTAGACTATAGGTATAACGAGACTTTATAAATATTAAAACCTGGTCAGTAAAACCTGCAACATCCTCCCTACACTTATCCCTTTTGTAAAATACCTTTATATGTAATTAAGACGTGGTTAAAGACAAAATAAAGCATTTTTACAAATTCAAACATGAGAATAAACAATCAATAAAAGATATACGACACACAAACATGCAAACAATTAAGCATGGGTTGCCTCCAACGAAGCGCTTTTCTTTATTTATGATTCTTGTAGCTAGACTCGATGTCGTGCCCCTACGTGGTCTCGTTTTTCATTCTCAATGAAAATTCAATCATATTGACAAAATTTTCATCGACTTTATACCTAGGCCCTAGGGTCAAGCAATCCTTATAATAAAGTCTCCTTTTCTCCCACATGAAGTTCAAACCTTTTTCAACATCGTCTTTGCTTTTTTCCTTAAAAGCTCTAATCTTGTCTCATTCGAAAAGGGATAAACGGCCATATCCATTTGTCTTCCAAGGCATCCTATAAGTGATCTCATCATCCCTTTCCTTAAACCTAACTGTTCCTTCATACTTGTTATGGCTCATTTTAGATGTTTCAACAAACGGTCTTCCTAGCACTACTTGGGATAAGCTATAGTCAATGACACACCCGATGTCTTCTAGGACCACAAAATCAACTAAGAAGGTGAAATTTCCTATAAAGACGTGTACATCTTTAACTCTTCCCGAAAAGTTGCAAACCCCACCCGGATACTTAGGGTCTCTCCTAATTTTAAGTCACTCATTCATAATGTCATTGTAAACAGTTGATGACATCACATTAATGGGAGATTCCGTATCTATGTAAGCATGCTCGACTTTCCTATATCCAATCATACAAGGGATTTTGAGGTTCCAAAGATTTCCTCTCCTAATCTTTGGACATATCCTATTGATGGGTGATCGGGGATTATCGATTATGTATTGATGGTAAGCAACCTCTTCCTTAGTGGGGTAAAGATTAAAATAAGAACTATCCTCCTCATTCACACTTTTATCCACTAAGCCATTATCCGAATAACTGCTGATCTTGGAGCCAACAACAGAGGCGCTAACCACTTTCTCAACAGCATCCCTAATTGTATTGTCAAATACCTTTTGAAAATCTTGAAGGTCGTTGTTTCTACTCACATAACGGCTTCAGTGGTTGTGTTGGTCATTGGGTTGGGGTTTGAGTGAAAGTAATTTATTTGGTGGTGGGTTGTTGAGTGGTGGTTGATAGGAATCAAGCAAGGGAACTTAAACGAGGTGGAAATCTAACTAGCTATTCTATTCCCCGGCAGCGGCGCCAAAAACTTGATACGCGTACAAGGCGCGTTCGGGGTCAAAGGAACTTCCTTTTCGTTGAGAAAGTTTTTCAACACCCTAGGCAGTGAACCTAATCATTGTAGTGTAGTATTAGGGTAAACCACGGGAATTGATATCGTTCTGTAGGGGAATAGGAATGCTAGTGAGAAATTACTTCGCTAAGGTTGGGGTTGTGGAAGATTATTTTTTATCTTTTTATATTTTTTTAGAAAATTGAAAGGTACGAATCTCGGGTATTGGATTTAGGGGTGGTATTTATACCGATTACTCTACTTATCTACATTAACTAAGCTAAGGTGAGGGTAGTCTATGTCTATTGTTGTGTGCTCGTATGATGATTAAAAATGTGTTTACCTAGATGCTATTACTCCCTAGTTATCTCCTATTGATGGTTGAATTGTCACGTCCTTATTCTTAACGCGTTGTGTCTTCTAAGGTCGTAGGGTATGCATTTTTCCCTAACTCTTTGAGACTACCTTAAGGTTATTGCCTACGAAATCTATAGGATTCATAAACTAACTCTAAGGTTACCTTTGGATGTTTAGCCTACAATAACTCTAGGTGATTATAAACTAATGTTCACAAAGATTACTCAAGCATTAAAAACACAACGAATGACCTATCGTAATACTAGGTCAATCACAATTAAGATAAGAGACAACCAATCAATATTCAATACCTAGGTTTCATAGATCTAAGCAAACACACAAGTAAATTAGCCGGACATGGAAAACATGCAAGCATACACACAAGCAATTGAAGACATAATTGAATTAATGAATTAAATCACTTATCTTGTTGTAAAATAGGGTATGGAACCCTAAGATATCGCCTAAGACACCAAAGTTCGGTTTAGGTTTTACTCCACAAAACTACCTCCTCAAAAGTCGAAAATTCAATTCTATATATAGAGTTACAATATGCGACGGCGCCACTCTTTATTTGTGATGTCGTCGGATCGCCGCCATTAGGTTTTCGTCTTGGCCACGTCAACTTTGTGACGGCGTCACCTTATGGTTGTGACGCCGTCGGCTTCATCTTATGACGCCGTCGGGATCCGAATCTAGGCCGTCTGAGTTGTGACGCCCTACTCTTTAAAAGCTGATGCCGTCAAGTGCAAAATTGCAATTTGGCTACTGAGTCGTCACAAAGAGTGTTGTGACGGCGTCGCCCTTTTGGTTGTGACGCCCTCACCTTCTGTTCCAGCAGCTTGAGTGTCTTGATTCTTGACTTTGGCCATTTTCTTCATATATTCGCGCATTTTCGTTCGAATAAGTTTCATTCCAGCAATTGCCTTTAAGAGACCTAAAAAGTGAAAAGGAACGAAATTAAGCAGTAACGGATATAAAAGTGATTGATTAAGGGCTTAAATGACCTCTCAAAAGTGTACCTTTTAAATCCTTGTCAATGGGCCTTTAAGGTATGCCTATTGTTATTTTTTGTTGTTTATGTATATGTATAATGTTAAAGTAATTAACCAATTTTTTTTATATGTGGATATTGGAGAGTTATAGAGTCAGGGTTGTTGATTTTTTAATTGTGTAGAGCTCTATCCGAGAGTGTGTGCTTGGCATTACGAGAGGAAGTTTCAACGTCGTATGCTGGATAGTCTTTTGGTGAGTTGTTATTTAATCATGGCTTTTAGTTTTTTGTATATCATAACAATATTCATTTTTGTTGATATTATATATACTTTATAGGAAGCGGAACCTACCTTAAGACTTGTACCCGATGCATATGAGTCCGAACATGATTGGTTCCGTGAAAGTCCCTTCAGCTGACTTTCGACTCGATATTACAGATGACAACGAGGTAAACTTTTTTGTTCAGTGTGCTTTAGAGTCTCCTACTGAACTTGTACACTTGTATGTTTCTCAGTCTAAAAAAATAGAAGAAACAACAAGTTTTGGGTCAACCCAGCAAGTGCCAGAGTTTTATAATTTTTTCCCTCCAATAGTAGAAGAAAACATCGGCCCATCTAATGATGGTACATCTCTTGATTGTCGACACAAATGATTTTCAAAACAATGACTCTGATTATAAACATGAGGCAATTCAGTTCAGATAACGAACAGGAAGATGATGACTTAGGTTATAAAGATGAGGCAAATTTCACAAAACCAGGGTCATCATTTGCTTTTAGTTCAGATAACGAACAGGAAGATGATGAAAATGATTGTTTTGATGACTTAAATAAAAACCAACACCCCGTTAACCATAAATGGACAAATTTTTTTGACCATATCCCTGAAGTTCCTGAACCACCACTTTACATGCCAAAACCTATGCCTACAAAGGATTATAACAAAAACACTGAAGTAAAAGTCAATAACATTTTTTTAACTAGGGCGGATTTAGACTTGGCGTATAGGTTGAAAGCTTTAGAAGATGGTTTTGAATTTGTTTCGAAAAAAAGTAATCCGATAACTTACAACATAAAATGCGTCCATTATGAACAATGTGCACGGTTTATTAATGCCAGACGTTGGCCAAATTCAGATGTTTTTCAAATTACAAAGATGAATGATATTCACATGTGTCCTAGAACTCAAACATATCCTAACCATCGAAATGCAAACAAAAAAGTTATTGCTCACATTATGAAAGATAAATTAGAAGATGGTAGTTGTGATTTGAAAGAGAGAGATATAAACAAAAATATCATGGCACAATATAAAACATCTATATCTTACCAACAAGCATGGAGAGGTAAGGATTATGGGTTACCATTGTTAAGAGGTTCACCATTAGAATCGTTTGAAATGCTACCATATTACAGTCACAACTTAGCAAAAAAAACCCATGGACGGTCACACGAATCAAGACAAACAATGAAGGGGTTTTTGAAATTTTATTCATTGCCATTGGTGCATCGGTAAGTCTTGTTCAAAAATTTTTATAAGTACATGCAAAAACATGTTTGCTATTATAATTTTAAAAATTGTTTATATGTAGTTGCGCATGTTTGTGAACCATCTTCGCCCACTACTTATAGTAGACGCGGCACATTTAAAGGGTGTTTACAAGGGTACAAATTTGCAAGCTGTAGGGATGGACGGCAACAACCAAATTGTGCCTGTTGCTTACGGAATATGCAGAGGTGATAAGGTTTTAAAATGTACCTTTTTGAGGGGTCGTTTAAGCCCTTATTTGATCACTTTTGTATCCGTTATTACTTAATATCGTTCCTTTTCACTTTTTAGGTCTCTAGAAGGCAAAATGCTGGAATGACACTTATTCGGACGAAAAGGCACGAATATACGAAGAAAATGGCCAAAGTCAAGAATCGAGACACTCAGGCTGCTGGAACTTAAGGGGACGGCATCAGGATTTACAAGTGATGGCGTCAGGTTCTACTAAAGACGCCGTCGGACAAGTTTTGTGACGACTCAATAGCCAAATTGCTCATTTACAAGTGACGGCTTCAGGTTTTAAAAGAGTAGGACGTCGCAACTCAGACGGCCTAGATTTGATCCGCACGACGCCGAGATCGAAGGGACGGCGTCACAAGCATAAGGTGACGCCGCCTCAAGACTAACGTGGCCAAGACGAAACCCTAATAACGGCGACCGACCGCGGCCACAAATTAAAGGGTGACGCCGCATGTGTAATCTTATATATAGAATCAATTTTTAGTTTTCAGGTGTGTAGTCTTTGGAGTAAAACCTAAACCGAACCAAGGTCTGTCTTGTACAAGATTTTAGAGTTCCATACCCTATCTTACATCAAGATAAGTGTTTTACTTCATTAATTTAATTATGTCTTCCTTTGATTGTGTGTATGCTTGCATGTTCCCCATGTCCGCTAATTTACTTGTGTGTTTTCTTAGGTAATATGAAACTTAGTTATTGAATATTGATTGGTTGTCTCTTATCTTAATTGTTATTGACCTAGTATTGCAATAAGTCATTCGTTGTGCTTGTAATGCTTGATTAATCTTTGTTGAACCTTAGTTTGTAATCACCTAGAGTAATTGTAGGCTATACATCCAAAGAATACCTTAGAGTTAAAGTTTATAAATCCTAGAGATTTTGTAATCATTAACCTTTGGTAGCTTCAAAGAGTTAGGGATAAACGCATACCCTACGAACTTAGAGACACAACGCGATTAAGAATAAGGACGTGACAATTCAACCATCAATAGGAGATAACTAGGGAGTAATAAAGCCTAAGCAAATACATTTTTAACTATCATACGAGCACACAACAATAGACATAGACTACATACACCTTAGATTAGATAATTATATAAGTAAAAGTAATCGGTAGAAATACCAACCCTCCCCCCCAAATTCAAACCCCGAGATTCATACCTTTCCATTTCCTAAAAAACATAAAAAAGATAAAAAAAAAAAAAGTAATCTTCCTCAACCCCAACCTTAGCGTAGTAACTACTCACTAGCATTCCTATTCCCCTAGAGAACGATATCAATTTCCGTGGCTTACCCAAATACTACACTACAACGATTAGGTTCACTGCCTAGGGTGTTGAAAAACTTGCTCGACGAAAAGGATGTTCCTTTGACCCCGAACGACGTGTGTAGCGTTATCAAAAGGGGAGACTGGAGATTGTTGGTCATGGTGGATGTCAGTACTTAGAGAGTGCATCGGCGATAACCCCATGATAGGCATCCTGCAATAGCTTCGGCATTAAGGAATGAGTTTCCGTCGACGAAAAGGAAGTTCCTTTGACCTCGAACGACGCGTGTAGCGTTATCAAGTTTTTGGCGCCGCTGCCGGGGAATAGAATAGCTAGTTTGATTTCTATCTCGTTTAGGTTTCCTAACTTGATTCCTATCAAGTAAGCTTCTTTTCTCATTTTTAGCTTCCTTGTAGTCTATCCCCCTTCTTTGTGTTTGTGTTCGTAAAACCCTTTTCATTTGTCGCTATGGCAAGTGAAGTTGCATTTGAATCATTAACAAATGAGGAACAATTGAATTTCTCAGATTGGATTGCTTTTTATTGTTCTAATGAATTTGTGAGTGATCTTAGAGATATCCAAAAGGAGACGGGTGTAAGGTTGGATGGATTTGATAAATTTTGTGCTTGTGTGGCTTCTATTCAACGATCATTGTTAGAATCAACTCCTTTTAGTGAGACCCTTTGGAAAATTTTTGAGAAAAGCCTCCAAAGCATAAACCATCAGTTGTCACAACTTGAGGAAATGGATAAGGAGGATTTATCCAACCTTAGGCATCATGATCAAAAAGACCTAGTTTTTAAGAGCATGGAACCTAAACCCGAACAAGATTGTGAGATGGTTATAGTTGAACTACCTAGTTGCATGCGTGGGATAGATTTCACCAAAACATATGACACGCGAGGAACTTTAGGCAAATAGAACATAGTGATCAAATTTTGAGAATGATTCTTATGAATCGGACCAAGAATTTGAAATGGCTAAAGAAGGATTTGAGATACTTAGGAGTGTATTTGGGTTAGATCATACTAAAACACATGATGAACATTTAGGAGATCTAGATATAATGGAGAATGAGGTAGAAACTCCAGGCCCACAATCCCTACAATCACTTGAGGAACACACATCGCCTATAACGTACCCGGAAGAAGTAGAAGAGATTATAGGAACCCCGATTGATATAGAACCTTTGGACCAAACGCCACTAGAGAATGTAGGTTTAGATGCTTGTTGTCATGAACTCTCTCTTAGTCCTAGGAAGTTCCTAATTTTGATGAACCGGAGCCTCAACCAAAAACCTTACCCGATTTTCCGTCTTTAGATGTGAATCTTGGAATTGAATTAGGCCTCAATCCACCCATCAAAATAAATAGTTCAGGTAGTTGCTTGATAAAGGTGGTAGACTCTAGTCCATGTAGAGTGGAAGCTAATATAGGAGTAACCCATGACCTTACACACTTATATCACCCATTCATGGTTGATAACAAGAAACATTATGGGTTTAAACCAGGTTTATTAGGTCAAGATGGATCCTTAACTAAGAATCTTTTGAAGTTGATAGAAGATGATCCATTTTTAGGAGAGAGATTTGATTCACCCGCTACACCCATAAAATTAGGTAAGGTTAGAATGAATGGAGCACACCCTTTGAGCATATAAATCACCCATCACCCTCTCCTCACGTAGCAAATTTCCACCCTAAGGGTGTGTATCGCTATCACCCGCACTTAAGCTTAAGTGTAGAAAAACTTCCCTTTATACGTTAAATAAGGGTAGAGTCAAGCTCGTGACTCGAACAAAACAAGCGCTTCGGGAGGCAACCCATGCTTAATTGTTTGCTTTTTGTGTGTCGATATCTTTTCATTGATTGTTTATTCTCATGTTTAAATTTGTAAAATGCTTTATTTTGTCTTTAACCTCGCCTTAATTACATATAAAGGTATTTTACAAAAGGGATAAGTGTAGGGAGGATTACACACGTTTTCAAAAGAACGTGAACATGAGCATTACAATTAATTAAAAGATATACATGTGTGTTTGTTTGAGTCAAATGCTTTTATCGAGTCATAATGGATGTTTTGCAGGAAATTTTTCCAGATTCTAAAGATGTAAAATTTCAAGAATTTTTTCCATAAAATCGCACCGCTTTACGTCAGTGATAACTGACGGCGTCAGGAAGGAGCAGAAACAACTGATTACTTTTTCTCGTTTTCTGAGCTACTTGTAAAATTTTGGAATTTTCCAGGTCTTAATTTTCCAGAAAATCTATAAGCATCCATTCCACAAGCATTATATCCAAGTTTAGTAGAGTCCTATGTATATTGTTACCCCCGATTTTACGCTAAGATTTCGTTTGTTTTCTTTAAGTGTGCAGGTTTAATTTACCAAGAAGAAGATACATAAGATGAGAAGAAGCTTTTCACACAAACATTCTTCTTGAAGAAAGATGTAACCACCACTTTACATGGATCCTATCGAGCTAATCAGGGGAGTATTAGTTTCTTTCGTCTTTTATTACCTTCCATTATCATAACTTTGATACTTTCGGGGAACATTGGGGACAATGTTCAGTTTAAATGTAGGGAGGGAAAATAAAATGGGAACTTTGAAACTATGCTTATCCTTGATTATTTACTTTGTCCAATTGCATTTGTGTAATAAACCATGAGAAATATCGGTTAGGGTAATTTTGGCACCAAATTTAAGAATTTTCATGACATATAGGAGTGGGCCATTAGTCTTAATAAAGCATCTCATGGATAGGAAATTATATGACTAGCACAAAAACCCTTTACCACTTAAATTCCACCCAAAATGTGAGGATCACCCTTAGATTTGTAGGAATTAAAGCATTCATCTTTAATGCTTAGAGTGTGAACCGGTAGTATAATAGATTCTAGAACTTGTTTTGTGATGCATCCCGAGATCGCTAGTAAGACTACACTTGTGTAGTTAGGAATAACTAAATGATAAGAGGCATTAGGATAACCCTTGTTTGATACCTGTAATATAATTACTTCTTCCACATCGGTTGAGTAATTCCCCACACCTTTGCGTTGTACTCATCTTTAGTACACGATACCCTAGTTAACCCCTCGAGCCTATCCTTTCGTGGTTCTCGTGATGTTTCGGTTTTCCGAATATCAATGAAGAGCATTGTTTACAATCCACCCCAAATGTACACCCAAATCGCCTTTAGCCTACCTTGTATGCACTCACTTTTAGTGCATTATTGTTATCACACTGAACCCTTAGTTCAATTATCTTGTTGCATGCATAAGTTGCTAAGTCGAGTCATATCCTTTGTACACAGTTTTAGGACGATTGGGACTCATGGGAAAAGTTAAATTTTATGAGATGACGGGAAGGGAACGTTAAATTCAAATCCCCTTTATTTGCATAATAATGTACTCCAAGTGTTTTGATATTTTCAATTCGGGTCAAATTAGTGTTAGAGTAATAAAAACTCAAGTGTAGGGATGTGCCTATAAATCCCTATCATTTTGATGTTATCGTAGAGGATGGTAGAGTAAAAGTGTAGTCTTTCCTAGGTGCTTACGCCAAAGCGATGGAGGTTTGATCTAGTCTCAAGCCTATGGTAATCTATGTACTAGGACCGGTTAATGAGTGTTTATCTTCCATTTCCAACTTGTTATATTTCATATACACCCGAGAGATATGAGTATCCAAACACCCCATGTGAGGTGCTAGTATGTAATTTTCGTGCTTGTTATGACTTTTTCGGGGCTTATATGTGTTGTAAATCGTTCTAAACTAATACTTCATGACCTCTAACTTATAAATTGATTGGCTAAAAGCACATTTGCTTGAGGACAAGAAAATACCAAGTGTAGGGATATTTGATAAGGTTTTAAAATGTACCTTTTTGAGGGGTCGTTTAAGCCCTTATTTGATCACTTTTGTATCCGTTATTACTTAATATCGTTCCTTTTCACTTTTTATGTCTCTTGAAGGCAAAATGCTGGAATGACACTTATTCGGACGAAAAGGCGCAAATATACGAAGAAATGGCCAAAGTCAAGAATCGAGACACTCAAGTCTTTGGAACTTAAGGGACAAGGCCGATTTACAAGTGACGGCGTCGGGTTCTACTAAAGACGCCGTCGGACAAGTTTTGTGATGACTCAAGAGCTAAATTGCTCATTTACAAGTGACGGCTTGTGTTTTAAAGAGTAGGACGTCACAACTCGACGACCTAGATTTGATCCGCACGACGCCGAGACTAAAGGGACGGCGTCACAAGCATAAGGTGACGCCGTCGCAAGACTAACGTGGCCAAGACGAAACCCTAATAACGGCGACCGATCAAGGCCACAAATTAAAGGGTGACGCCGCCGCATGTGTAATCTTATATATATAATCCGAATTTTTAGTTTTCAGTGTAATCTTTTGGAGTAAAACCTAAACCGAACCAAGGCTGTCTTGTACAGTATTTTAGGGTTCCATACCCTATCTTACATCAAGATAAGTGTTTTACTTCATTAATTTAATTATGTCTTCCTTTGATTGTGTGTATGCTTGCATGTTCCCCATGTCCGGCTAATTTACTTGTGTGTTTTCTTAGGTAATATGAAACTTAGTTATTGAATATTGATTGGTTGTCTCTTATCTTAATTGTTATTGACCTAGTATTGCAATAAGTCATTCGTTGTGCTTGTAATGCTTGATTAATCTTTGTTGAACCTTAGTTTGTAATCACCTAGAATAATTGTAGGCTATACATCCAAAGAATACCTTAGAGTTAAAGTTTATAAATCCTAGAGATTTTGTAGTCATTAACCTTTGGTAGCTTCAAAGAGTTAGAGATAAACGCATACCCTACGACCTTAGAGACACAACACGATTAAGAATAAGGACGTGACAATTCAACCATCAATAGGAGATAACTAGGGAGTAATAAAGCCTAAGAAAATACATTTTTAACTATCATACGAGCACACAACAATAGACATAGACTACATACACCTTAGATTAGATAATTAGATAAGTAAAAGTAATCGGTAGAAATACCAACCCCCCAAATTCAAACCCCGAGATTCGTACCTTTCCATTTCCTAAAAAACATAAAAAAGATAAAAAAAAATAATCTTCCTCAACCCCAACCTTAGCGTAGTAACTTCTCACTAGCATTCCTATTCCCCTAGAGAACGATATCAATTCCCGTGGCTTACCCTAATACTACACTACAATGATTAGGTTCACTGCCTATGGTGTTGAAAAACTTGCTCGACGAAAAGGAAGTTCATTTGACCCCGAACGACGCGTGTAGCGTTATCAAGAGGGGAGACTGGAGATTGTTGGTCATGGTGGATGTCAGTACTTAGAGAGTGCATCGGCGATAACCCCATGATAGGCATCCTGCAATAGCTTTGGGAGTAAGGAATGAGTTTCCGTCGAGTTGCATGGTATATGCTATCGCTATCTAAAGATGAACCTTTCCTTGAAAACCAAAAAAATTAAAGTTCTATACTGGGGCATATGCAAAGCGTATACACCAGATGAGTGGCAAAGACAAATGAACATACTCCTGGCTGTTCAACCTGAAGCGCACAAAAAGCTAATGGAGGCTGATCCTAGACGATGGTCTAGAGCACATTGCCCACATAGTCGTTATAATTATTGTACATCTAACAGTGTCGAGTCTGTTAATGCATGTTGTGGAAAACTAGAAGGCGGGTTGAATAGTTTTACCAATTTAAAACTTCCTTTTAAATATTTAGATTGACTTATGTCAATCTATTTGGTTGTTTATGTTGGACGTTGATAGATAGATATATAAACGTGTAATGAAAGATAAAGAGTAAGAAGCACATCACCACGACACAAATTATTTATAGTGGTTCGGCTACAAGGACACCTTCCTTGCCCTACTCCACTCTCCGAGTCACCTACTCGAGAGTTCGTAAGCACTACACTAACTCCTTATGGCGGAGAAGCCTTCACAACGTCGCTTAACCTTTTTCCGGTACAAAGCTAAATACCGAGTTCTTTCACACCAAGGCGAACCACACCTAACACAACGTCGCCTACCCTTTATACGGTGCTAGGCTAACCACCGAGTTCTTTCACACCTTAGGAGAACTAATCCTATCACAACGTCGCCTACCCTTTATTAGGTACTAGGCTAAGCACCTAGTTCCATTACTATGGAGGAACTACTACCCTTCACGACACAACACCTAATCTCAAGGAGATCTACTCCTTGTTACAACACCATCAAGGATATCATCATCCTTGTAAATAAACAAATACTTATATGTATAACGATGCACCTCATCGATTAAACGACCTAGGCATTCTTCCCAAATGCCACTTGATTTGGTTCTTCGGCATCCTTCACTAATGCCTTTGACACAACGCTTGGCACCCTTCACTAATGCCTTCGACACAACGCTTGGCACCCTTCACAAATGCCTTCGTCTTGACACCTTTAGCATTCTTCAATAATGCTTAGACATGGATGATGAACATCTTTCACTAATGCTTTCATCTTGACACTTTCGGCATTCTTCACTAATGCCTTCGACACAACATCTATGGAGAAAGGTAGATCTATCAACAAGAGAACCTTCGTTGTCTTGATGATGACGAAGCATGGCAACTCATGGACTTGCGCTTGCACGTCTTCAAGAAGTGGTGATCTTTCCTTTAAGAGGAACCTAGAAGATCACACAAAAACAAAAGATAAACTACATAGATCTCTTGGATATGAGGTTAGAGGGTTAGAATACTTGGGGGAAGTATGTGTGTAAAGTGATGATTAGAAAGGAAGAAGTGGCTCTCTATTTATAGAGAAAATTCTCATCTGTTCCTCGGATCCCACGGATCCTTCCACTGGGATCCGCTAGCACAAAGCTAGGGATCCGTGGAACGCCTCTCTTGGGTATTTTTGGTTATGGGTCATGGGTCATGGGTTATGGGTTGATCCATGGTTTTCTTTCTAGATACAATGAACTTGGTTAAGTGGTATATATAAAACCATGGGTTATGGGTCAATACCATTTGCTAGTTATTACCCATTTTAGTATTTACATGTTTTTACCCATTTTAGTATACTTAGTTTAAGTATATGTTAACCCAATACGTAAACACTAGTTGTTGTACATATGTATCTAAATCATAAAATCACTTATACTTGTTTTAGTGTTTTATTTGAAAACGTAAGTGTGTTAGGAAACTATTAACTCAAACTATTTACGTACTCTATTTGTTTCATTAAAATGATTTTACGTTTGTTATCGACAAAACATTAGAAGATCGTAAAATATAAACGTTTTTACGGCTTATTTGTATTAACACATGTAGTGTATTGTACAGATAGCTACCAGTCACAGTGTTGACTGACACGTACCGAAGTATGGTGCAGAAGTGGTATTTTAAACGTCGGGAAGCTGCAGGTATTTATTGTTTAAAACATAAAGTATTCATGAAACATTTTGAAAATATATTAAATAAGTTAATTAATTTATATTTACTTTTTTGTGTAGCAAAATGAAGTACGAAATGACAGATTGGGCAGCGTATAAGGTGGAAAAAAGAAAAATGAAAAGCGTCAGTTGGGTTGTACACGGAATTACTCAATTTCGATATCAAGTTTCTGATGGCCAATATAACCGTGAAGTGAACTTTACGACCGTTGAATGTGAATGTCGAAATGGCAACTTTCCAGGATACCTTGTGGTCACGTTATTGTTGTTACAAGGTTTTTGAACCTAACAGATTGTGTGCAATATGTACATGACTGGTTTAAAAAGGAAAAATATCAAGCAACCTATGCGGAGTCAATTCAATTTGTTGGAAATTTTAACGAATGGGAGTATCCAAGCCTTATACATCCTCTTACTCCTCCAAAAATAGACAACCCTCAGCCAGGTCGTCCAAAAAACACAGACCATATACGATCTCAAGGTGAGGAGCCAAAGACTATACACTATAGCAGGTGCAAAGAAGCGGGGCATAAGCGTCAGAGTTGCAAAAAATCATTTGTCCCAGATCTGCCTAACAGCAAACGTAAACAAAAGCAAGGGGAATTTCCAACGGATGAGCAACATGACACTGCACCTTTTTATGACCCACATCACCCGTTCGATCAAAGTTTTATGGGAAACAACCAATTCTTATCACAACCATATGGTCAAAACACATACCCTAATCAAGCATATAGTCAAAACTCATACTTTTGGCAAGCATATGGTGGAAACACATACCCCACAAACCAATACGCTTCACAAACTTACCACCACAACCCATACCCATCTCAGCAATATGCTGAAAACACACACGCATCACAAACATATGATCAACATAACACACAACCACCATTCAACCTATCTCAACAAAACCCAACGCAACCACTTCAAAATGATCTTCAATACTAGTCTCAAGTGTATCAACAATACAATTCCCAGCAATGTGACTCTCAACATCTAGATGATCAGCACACGCAAGATTCAAATAGTTGGTTTAATCGCTTTGGTTTTTAATAAAGTATAAGATTTTATGTGACTGGTTAGCAACTATTGGTATGTTCTGATTGTGTTGTAGCAATATGTTCTGATGTTTGTATTGTCTGTGTGTTTCAATTATACAAGTGATGTTTGTATTGAAGTGACAATTCAACTTTTCTTTAATAAAGTACTTGACAATCAATTTAAAACATTGTATCTTATTCATATTAAATCTATTTAGACACTATTTACTAAGTTGAAAAGCTCGTTTCAAGTAGAAGGCAATCCGACTAACTAAAAAAAAATTACAACATAGACATATCACACACTTTGAGACACAATATTACATTCATGTTAACTCTATTTTTAACATTTTTGAGTTCGCTGGGAAAAATGCCATCAAGGACAACGCAAAGGAGAAAATAAATAAAGTTTTATACAACATTTACATTTCAAATAACGTGAACAAAGACTGACATTATCATCAACTTATTACACACAAAACCCTACAAACCCTAAAACACCCATGAAAATAAATAATACACGGTTTCCTAAGCCACTAGTAATATTTAATTGTTTTTTAAAGAAATCGTTGTTAATAAGGATAGAAATGGTTCTAGGGCTTGTTTATTGCGAAGTGGACCCCTTTTTTTTACTTCTCTCTCAAATGGCAGCGAATTGCTGAGAAGCTTTTGCTTTTTCAGTTTGTGGGTCCCATATATGTACTAGGAATGAAGATATCGCTGCCTTTTAGCAGCGAATACCTAATTCTTTTGTTTTTTTTTCTTTTTCGGTTACAATTTATAGGGTGGTCACACGTGTCCTGAAGTGAATTCTCTGCCCATTAGAGCACAAGGTATCGTGGATATCAATAACACGTTATTGGTATGCCACCTTAGCGCCACATCATACATCTTCCAATAACTCACCAATAACTAAAACACCCTCCCTCATAACACACTACTAACATCTTATTGGGTACCACAAAATACCCCACTAAAAATACACACTAACTCACAATACAATACAAAAAAAAAAAAAAAAAAAAAAAAAAGCGTCACAGCTGGCGTGAGCCATTCAAATGGCTCAAGGGAAGTTTGGGATGTCAATGGCTAAAGGGACGGTAAGGCTATGGCATGTGATTGGTATTATTTTTTGTTTTTGCGGACCAATAGCACAAGCATACCTTGTGCTCTTAGTAGCGAAATACAGGGCCTTTTTGGATATTAGTAAAAAGTAGGACTTCTGCCGGACAAGTTGTCCATGTAGGGTCCTATTTAATAATTTTCGCATGTTTAAATCGTGTAACGTATCATTGAAGCGTAATGTTATGGAACAACTGATTCTAATAATGAAATTATGCTTAGTTAAATAAAGTAAGAAATTGACTTAAACAAGTATTGCTTCGTGTACAAAGTAAACAAGAAAACAATCAAATTTGAATTTCATAAAGATTGTACCCGTCTTTGTAATTAGAGTTGAGAAGTTACTATTTGAAACAAAATATGTTAGTTTTATGGAATATAAATTAGTAGTCGTGAGTTAGGATCGAACTCGAGACCACGGGATTGCACACTTTACGTATGAAAATTAAAGTTTGATAATTAAATATAAAATGTTATATTTAGTTATTAATTACACAAAATGCATAATGAAAGTTAAGTAATTAAATGTAATGGACTAACGGTCGTTAAGTATTAAAAGAAAAGGACTAAAGTAAAAATTAGATGTCAAAAAGGATCTGGAAACCCTTTTGGGTTTGTATGGCCGGTTATATGGATTGGGGTTTCCTAATCCTAATCTAACTTGGGATCTAAGTTTCTACTAGTATATAAACAAGGTTAGGGGTTGATTGTTTTTTACCTTTTGTACACACAAGAACCCTAAAACTTGTTTTTCTTTTTCTTTGATGATAACCGATCGAACTAATCCCTTTGTAGGGTTGATCGGATTTTTTTGTTCATCAAACAAATTGTTTTGTGTTTATTTAAACTAGCATTTACTTTAATTCGTTAATAGTACGTGTGTACAAGAACGTGGTACAATCACACTATTGATTGTATCTTGGATTGAATCACAAAACGATAATGGGTAATTCTTATAATCCTATAAACCCTAATTAGGGTTCATCTCAATTGTTAGTTTTGTGGAATTGATTCTTGTTCGGCTAGAATAAAAAAGGTACGCATACTTTATGTTTATGTTAGTTAATTATTCATTATTCGTTCCTATACACTTCCGCATGTTTCTTTGATGTTTTATGTGTTTTATATATGATTGTCATGTTATATAATTTCAACAGTGGCATCACGAGCTTGGTTTAATGAGTAATTAATTACTAAACACGTAAAAACGAATATTGTATGTTGTTTGATATGATTATTTTAGGGTTTTGGTTATGATTATGTAAACCCTAATTTTAGGGCTAGGGCTTTTGCCCTATTTGTTTTAAAATTTTTTATGGATCGAAAGTTTTTTTATGGGTCGAATCCTGTAAAAAAAGAAAAAAAATAGTCGATTTCTTTAAATTTTTTAGGGTTTATATTAATTGTTATGTTATCAATATCGAAACCTAGAATTAATATATTTGTTACGTGATATATTCATGAATAAATTGTTATGTGACATGGAATTTTATGCGATCTTGTGACATCGTGAATAAATTGTTAGTTAAATCCATGAAAACGTGCATGTTTGGCATGGATTATTGTCGATATATATTTAATTGTTAAGATTGATTATGCGAAAATTAATTGTTAAGTCTTATACACATGTTTATTGTTTTGATAAATCTTGAGTTGGGGAATACCTCAATAATATTAATGAATCAATTATGTGCAATTTGGTATATTTTAATTATGGCTTACGCAATCGATTCGTCGATATATGTGACTCACTTTCAATTGTGCGAGTGAAAGCCCTAGTTAATATATACATTAATTAACCTAGATATTGATTATTAATAGGTTTTATCAACTAAGTTGCATGTGGCTACTTGTTTACACGTATTAATTGTTAGTTATGTGCGCATTGTTTTAAGTTATTTATTTTTTTATTGTTTACTTGTTTGTTTATTTGTTATGTGCGACAAGTTTTAAGCAAAGGGTAATTTTGAATAGAAAAATAAATCGGACTAAACAATGGTGAAATTTGATTTGTTATTGAAGAGTTAAATTTTCAATAAGTTTAATTGATTGATGATTTTAGTACAAATAGTGAGAACGGCTCACCCAATTTTGACGGACTGTGTGAGGGGTACAAGGAGGGGAGCGCATTAAATTGTGACCCGAAAGAAGGAGGTCATAGCTTCAGCGCTGACCAAATTCTCCGCTTCTTTGCGAGTCAAATTGGAGTTACCAAGTAGGCTATTAGTACAAAATCATCTTAAAGGCGAATTAACTTTAATTCCATGCGCCATTTTTGTGGTAATTATCCGAAACACTAAGTCTTTAGACTTATGTAAAAGTACGATATAATGGACGATAATTAAAGGTAAATTCCTTGATTGGCGAAACCAATACCTCAATCAAAACTTTGATAATTTGATCTTTAAGAATTGGTTAATAAAAAGTTTTTTTATTAAAATTTATGCTATAAGATGAATGCATGACATCCTTGTACATATTTGATTTGACACCATAAATCAAAACTAGTACCCTTTATAAATTAAGTTTGTGCCATCTAGTTAAAGGAACACTTGAAGTTTCAATTTACGTCATGTGGGAACTTGGCGAGATTGTGATGGAAAGGTAAATCTTTATGTAGAGTCAGACCTTACATGAACATATTTGCAGTTCTTTAAGTTAGACGACTTAAATTGAGTAGTAAGTGAGACCTGAACTCAAGGCACAAGATGGGATAAAACATGTTTACATTTGCAATAGCGTTGGAAAATTTAAATCCCATAATGATCTAGGAATTGAAAAATGTTTGCCAATTATTGTTCGACAGATTACCTTATTATGTGCTTTCGTTACTAGCAGATCAACTGATGTAATGTAACTATGATAATTTGGATCCTAGTTTTTTAGAAAATTCTATGGTTATATGAATATTACCTTGGGTATTTTATTTTCTTGAAAAGTTTAATTATCGAAAATACTAAAATTGAATTTTGCAAATTCTTTAAATGTATTAATGCAGCATTAAACCGTAAACGTAGGTCATTCCTGTATTGGTAAATTGATCTACACCTGTAAGGGTTTTTGGTAGAGTCAACTTTGCTAAAAGAATAAACCTAGTCCTCTTTTCATAAGAAAGAGTGAGATTCTATCCTATTCCTTTTCATGAATGAGAAAGGTATGATAGGACAAAATTAGAATTGTCTAAATTCTAAATACATAACTCGTAAGCAAATTTTAATATTTAAGAAAATTGCATAATTTCTGAGTTATTAAATTAGAAGCTAGACTAATTTACTGCAAAATTGGTAAAAGACAAACTAGCATATTTTATCTAGTTGTTGTGCTTTGACCATTTAAAAGTACTACTTACAACTGTTGGAATAGTAAAACTATTAAGAAAGAAATTGCATGCCCAATTTTTAAAGTTAATAGCATTGATGGATAATTCATCATCTACATAGTAGAATACACTCTTTTAGTACATAAGTAATTGTTATGTATGGACTATCTCAAAGGTGTAGGGAAGTAAATAGAACACTATCTTCTTTCACTGGTTAATGAAACACTTACAATGTTGTCAAATTCAATGTTAATGTAATTATCTCTAATTCAGTGGGAGTTACAAGCTTTGTCATCTTGGTAGTAACCTAGATTATCTCTAGAATGTCTTAAGATAATTACTTTCCACTTGTAGACACTTATGTTTTCAATGATAGTCATGTACGTTTCCTTACTAGACAATGAAGTGGTTATACATCTACTAGTTATGTTAATATCAATGACACAATTATATTGGTCACATAAACAAACATATGTCGTGTTGTTTATATGCTACATGATGTTGTTCCATGCACAAGTGGGAGAAATCTATATTGTGTGCAAGGTACAACATATAGGTATATGATTTAATGGATTCTCTTGACTGCCAGGTAAGAGTCTAACGTTCTAATATGACTTGTACATATCTAATTCAAGAAACACTTGGTGTTGCAATTTACGTCATGTGAGAACTTGGCGAGATTGCAACAACAAAGTAAATCTCCATGTGAAGTCAGACCTTGCATGGACATTGTAACCACTCGTACTTTTCCAGATATTCGTTTTCGATAAAATTCGTCTGTTTTTCATTTACAACTTTTCTGTGCTCGTTTGACATGAAAACGAGGAAGCTATCTCGCGAAACGTGAAATTTTAGACACAACGCGTACCGGAACAACCATAAACCTATCAATCATTTTGATTTGTTTGCTATGTCTAATTGTGAGAAAATAGTCAAGTAAATACTCATTTTTATTGGAAAAATGATTTTGTGAGCAATGGCGCTAGTTTTGTAATTTTTCGAGTCCGTTTACTCCTCCGAATATGTCCCGAATCTAATATTTATAAAAGTTACTGAAATTATGAGTTTGGTCCCTGTAACATTTTCATTTACTCTACCCTACACTTTTGATGTTGGCAAAAAGGATCCCTCCTTTGGTATATAAGCCCTCACTTCACTCTTTCTCTTCTCATAATACACTCATTTTTCTCCCTCTCTTAA
This sequence comes from Chrysanthemum lavandulifolium, assembly GCA_022545495.1. Classification (NCBI taxonomy): domain Eukaryota; kingdom Viridiplantae; phylum Streptophyta; class Magnoliopsida; order Asterales; family Asteraceae; genus Chrysanthemum; species Chrysanthemum lavandulifolium. The sequence continues at coordinate 233,352,861 of CM040241.1, read as the reverse complement.
AAATCCCTCACTCTCTCCCCTCTCTAAAATACCGGTCACCGGAAAAATCCTTTCCAGCCGCCGCCGGCCACTATTTCCGGCCAAATTCCGGCCACGCGCCGTCACACATATACACCACCTATACCATTCGATAGATCGTCACCTCGTGGTTCTTTTGACATACTTCACGCGCCCTAGAACCTAATGACGCTCTCTAGATCTTGAAAACAAGTTTCGAATTTCAAGGGTTTTTAGTCATGAAAGAGTATTAAGGGTTTCACGTTGTTTGGGGTTTCGTCCGAGAGCCACCGCCACCACCATCGTCTCTTTCTATGTCGCTCTCTTCCACTCGTTCTTTGGTAAGCCAACACCTCAGTAAACTCTATTGTTACGTTCCTTATTAAACCGAGCATATAAAACCGGCCTTATTGTTTCGTGGAATAAAAACTTGATTATATTCGAGATGTTAACTTCTTAGTGGTTGAAAAACGAATTAAAATCTATAAGTGGATGAAAAAGTATTATTTTTGTGTGGTAAACTTTGGTTAAAACGAGATTTATAGCAGTTTTGACAAACTCGTGTGGTGAGAAACTGAAATTAAAACGCGTTTATTTTGTTACGTGTGGTAACAACTGATTTGGATGGTGTTCTTCTATTTGTGATGGGATTTTTGGTTTGTTACCGGGTAGGGGTCATGACACGTGAGAGCCTTGGTTGTTTGAGTCTCGGATTGGGATGGGATTTTGAAAGGGATAAAAACTGTTATGGTTGTTACTAATGGTTGTGAAGTCGAGACGGGTCAAAATCGGTTGACCACGGGGGTGATTGTGGTCTAATTGTTTCGGGTCAGTCACCACGACCCATTTAGGGCGCGTGTATGGTTGCTTGTGTTGGGGTACGACTCGGCTCAAGACACCACGTATGGTGTCGGGTGTTGTCAAGTCTTGTTAAGGTCTCGCGTATAAAAACTGTTTTGGAGTAAGACTTAGTGTAAAAGAGTAAGTCGCTATGTTGGTAAGTAAACATTTGATATAATAATTGGATAATGATTATCGGACTAAAACTATCGGGTTGAATGTTATTAGACAATTGGAGTATTTATCGGATACATATCGGACTAAATATACATTGGACGTAATGGACTAAAATGAACATGGAAATATTTGACATATCGAATACATAATGAACTTATTATATAAGACACCTCCTTAACGGACTACTACTGGACTGTGAAGCCTAATGATTATTTAACACTTGTAATCTTTTATAAAAACTTGTCTAATCGGATTAATTATCCTCAAAAACGTGTTTTGAATAACGAATGATATCAAACTTTTATTTAAAACCCGATAATAAAACAAAAAGTATAGTTTTGTTTAACATAGAACCTTTTTCCTATTTACACTAAATATTACAACTTATGCTTCACTTATAAAACATACATTCTTAGCAAAACTATTTGGGGTTACCGGGTAAATACCCAAGACTCAACCATCTATTTATCTTTTCACTATTTGCTAATTGTGTCCCTACTTGTTTACCTTCCTTTTGTACATGTGGGATATGTCTTATGCTTTTGCGTGTGCTCTTGAGTCTGGTCAATATTTCTTGACTATTCCATATAATGTATTGGGATATACATTACGTTCTGGTGTGAGTTATATTTGGCGTGAGTTACTTGTCGAGTCTTGTTTTCTTACCACCACACGAAACATCAATGATAATGTTAGATATTACTTTTCACATACACATCAAACCATAACACAAAGTAGCATATAGATGGAATTCTAGAGAGAAAGTTAGAGGTTTAGGAACTTAGTGAGAGAAAGTGAAAGATATTATTATGAGTTTCCAACTCTCTACCTTGGAAGGTAGAGAGTATTTATAGTCTTACACAATCGCCACACTTTGGGTCATGGATCGTGCATACAGCTGGTAAAGACCGTCCGTCCTCCACGGTGTTACTTAACTAAATAACTACTTAACTTAAACGAACTACGACTACGAGCTTAACGATTACATATACTTGAGGTGACCGACTCTTTAATACCGGAATTTCTAATTCTAACAATCTCCCTGCGGAGGTCACCTCAATAATGTACCAAAATTACATTGAATACAAATAGATATAACATTTAACTATTGATCTTGCATTCTTGATGTAGTCCTTTGCTCCTAAGCTCGTAGTCATTGATTCTTCACAATGCATGTTTGGTTATTCCAAGTGGAGGTCTTTAACGATCCACGCGATTATAAGTTCGAGCCATCTTTGGAGATCATCACTATCAAAAATCTCGAGACATCCATTGTGGTGTTGTGACTTTGGGACCGACATGCTCACATTCTCGATCATGATATCTTCTCATCGAGTAGCGAAGCATTTGTTGAATCACGATATTGGCAGCACAGAAAGCGTGAAGCTTGTGTGAAAATATCGAGTCATTGATGCACTAATCATGATTTCTTTTGAGATGAATGTGTTAAGTGAGCATGCGGCTATGGATTGACCGCTTATTCTCGATCACCGCAAACGCCGGCGATGCACTGCATACAACAATTAGCAACAAATCGCACGAAAGTGTCTTTGACCACTTCGATGAATTGAGGTACACGCCCACGGGTTCCCGCTGATCAAGATAAATACCGCCTGATCGTAGGATTCCTAAGAATCTCCTTGACAGTGGTTTCGCAGCTGTTCTAGTCGTTTCTCAAACCGAACGCCTCAAAGAAGACAACACGGAGTGAGTGAACCAAATAATTTTAAGTCCACCGATTGAAGAAAAGAGATTTGAAAACAATCGTATTGCTCAATAGAAAATGTTTTTGCAATACAACGGTTTTATTGAAAATCAATTATCAATCATAAAATACCTTTTGGTTTGAAAATGAGTACACAAATGATGTGCTAAAGAAAAGAGTTTTTAAGCACAAAGACCGGTTTTTCAAAGGCATCCGTCAATCCATAACTCGAACTGTGATTGATTCAAGAGATTGAATCGCCCCATTGTTTCTGTCAGTTTGTCACATGGTTGATCTATATAATAGATCACACATGCCACCTACCAGAGCTTGTTTGATGTTGGCTCCAAGGCTTTCCATCTTCATTGTGAATGTGTAAACACATCACTCGCGATGTTCGGCAAGACCACAACGATAATGCGTGGGACTAAGATATAATCTCTTTCCACATTGTGTGAAAAAGAGTCTTCATTGAAAGTGTCCTAATGAGATTTATTGATGATCTCGTGGCTCTAGACTCAATTTGTGCATATTTGGATCCTATAACGGAGACTAGGAGAGGGTCTCCTTTTCAATATCAACCTTCTAAGAGAAAGTCGATAGATAATGTCGTTTCCCCGTGAGAATGAAACAAGCCCTTTTAAGAGGAACTTGAGTGGTTTGGAAAGTTGAAGTGCAAGGCCACCGGGTCCATGACGCCTTGTCTTCAATACCGATGTTACCATCAAGAGCATATGAATTGAACCCGGTTTCACTCTAAGGTTGAATAAATGGAGGCTATTTGTTTTCACCCTTTTCTCATTCAATTCTTTTAATTTTCAACCCTTCCGTGCTTACCAAGACTTCATAGCTAGAACCTTGTTGGGTTTATTCCAAGCTAGCTCCGTCTTAGTCCGCACTCTTCCCATATCTCATTTTCTCCTTTTATCATCATACCTAAGGACTTCTACACTAACTAGTGGATTGTCCCTGGTAGATCCCTCCGCTCTACGGCGGATCATGGGAACACTTACCTAACCTTATCATCCTTATATCACCGCATTATGAAGTAAAGTTGGTCGGTCTATTTGGTATTGTTCGTCCCGCCATTGATCCAATTGAAAACCATTTGAAAATCAATTCAGATACTTGTGATATATTATCAAAGCATTTTATACCGAATTGTTTTTGATATTTTAGAACGAGAACTCCCTCAACATGTGCATCAAGTATTTGAGAAATGTTTTGCACACGGAGGCAAGAGAAAGAATTAACTTTTTGATTACCATTTTCTAAAGATATCAACATCACTTCCTCAACAACATCAAGTAGATATAACATTTCGGGAAGGATGAGGTTTCATAAATTTGCTCCCTCAATATGTGCCTCGAGGTTTGAAGAGAGTTTTGCACATACTAGAGGGAACTCGCATATTAGGATGAATGATCATGTTTAAAATCAAAGGTTTAAGATAGATGCTCCCTCAACATGTGCATTGAAAAATTGAAATCGCTTTGTCACATGCGAGAAGGACAAGATGTACATTCTTTATAACCATTTACCCGACACGCTTTAAATCAATTTAAATCACACATTCTCCCCGATCACAATTATCAAATCATTTGAGATTTGTGATCTCGTGATAGATTTAAATTGATTTTGAAAGCTTTTAAGGAGAATTGTGACTTGATTGTGAAAGTGTTTTAACCGATATGGATCGATTTTAAGACTTTAAACTCCATTTATAAAACATGCATGTATATCTTTTGAAAACAATTTAATGCCAAATAACTTTTAATTTAATTGAAATCATTCTCCCTCAATCAATGACGAGGTTGTTGATTGAGATAGAGATTTTGACAAATAAGTCCCGATGATTATCAAAATAGAGATTGAGTTATTTTTCAAAGCATTTAGTTTTCAAAGCAGATAGGAGTTTATAGAATCGTAGCAAAGGATTTTAAAACATGGTAAAATATGGCTCGTTTCTTTAAAACCGGTTATTGCTCAAGATGACAATAAACCATTGTTTCTCTTTCTCCCAAAAATATATATATATTTTTTTTTTTTTTTTTTTTAATATATATATAAAAATTTAACAACATCTAAAGTCCCGTCATTCTTTGAATGACAACATCAAGACCAGAGATATTATCGAATCGAGAGAAACATGACAAAATGACAATATTTTTGAAGATTTTCGAATTTTCAAATTTTTATGGATTTTGAAAGTTTTATAATTTTCTATTTGATTTTGAAGGTTTTATAATTTTGTATTTTGTTTTTCAATAGATATATACAAGAGATAAATTAGTTTAAGAGAATGATGAAATGAGTACCGAGATAAAGATATCGCTCAAGACGCTGTGAAAAAGGAATCAACATCTCTTAAACTTTCGCCACCAAAGCATCCGAGGCTTCTAAGAAAATCGTCTCGAACATGAGCCTTCTCAATTTGAATATTTGGTAGCTTCCCCAAACCGACAAACATCGAATAAAGACCATTTCCCTAAGAAGTAGAGTTGAATACAAAGAGGTCTCATTGATTGAAGCTCAAAGACCAAGAACACGAGAACACCGAGTAACAAGTTGAAACATTGATCGTCTCGGTGGTTATCAAATCCGGATTAACTAGTTACGACCGATCACATGAACTTGTGCATCCCGATGTACACCTTACTCTTCGAGATTGACCCGTTGTCTAGTTAGGGAACAATATATCAACATCTTCATTTTACCAAGTGCATTCCGGTTATATAACATATAACCAATCACACATAATGTACACATGTACCCAACAAGAGTAGAGACGATGACATCCACGTAACATGTTGAGTCACTAATCATCTCTGTGGATGTCAACTCAAATAACTGAATTAGCTCGATCAAGTGAACATGTTGTGCATATAACCGAAGCACTTTATCATAAACCGTATATAAGATGTCGATAGGCGTATCATCTCACGCTCCAAATATTCTTCTCACATTTCTTCCAACTCGAACAATGAAGTAACAAAACCATAGGTCTCAGGAGACCACTTCCCCAAATAGTTGGAATAATATATCCTTAAGTTTGAAATCTTGTGAGAAGAACTCAAATAGCCCAAGTGAATCTCGTGAGAATCAACTGCTACATAAACTCTCCGACTATCTTTATCAACCCATATGTAGACAATTTGAAGTGACCATCTTTGTTGAAGAAAACCCGATATACCAAACTTGAAATCAAGTCGAATTCCCGCGATTTGTGTCTTAAGCTTGCACTTAAAGATGGAAAACGGTGTCGAGAATCTATGCTTCAAGCAAATCTCTAGTACTCACTACTCAAACAAAGTATGAGACATTAACACCTCTTGAGATTATCCACACCGTCATATCGTGTGACCTTTGAGTAAAACAAAGTAACTCCTAATAGTGATAGTTAACCGGTCTTCAATCATCCACCTCATTGCTGGTAACTAGATAACCCAAGCCTTCAACTCAAATACTTAAGCCGAGCAGTGTTATCAAATAAGAACACGCTTTTGTGAACGCCAACTTCAACCTCAAATAAGTTATAAATGAGTAACTTCAAGTAATCAACTTGTGTCAAATGTCCAACACGTGAATAAACATACAATCGGATGTACATTGACCCACCGATGAACCGAGCAAATGATTCCTCAACATCAATGCATTCTTCCTTACGGTATACATGTAGAAACCGATCGGAAGATTTACCAATAATGTTTTTAAGCGGATGAGGAAGTCATTTTCCTTAATGTTCATGTGGTTGATTTCTGAGTGCACATTTGGAGAAGAAAATGAAACAATGATCCGTGAAGATTTGGCAAAGGAGTACCAAAGAGCGGAACACTATTCATGAGTGCAACCGCAATGATAGTCATTAACAACGCCTTGTGAAGTGGCGGAGATAAGGTTTCTTGAGAATTCCAAGAAGTACTTCTAGATGGTGAACCGGTTGAGTCAATAGAAACCGAGCATGAGCTTGATTGGATGATCAACATTCGTTAGAGGTTGGAAGTACTCATCAAACATATCTTTGAAAACAATGAATCCCAAACAAAGGAATCCCAATTATCCTTAGTAATTGAAGCATTAGGCGTTGGAGGTGTCATCAAAATCAAGCAATGAATCATTGCTAAAGAATCTGAGCAAGTCTAATTGGGGATAAAATTTTGGCTTTTCGATCTCCCCAATTAGTGCTCTCCTAAACCATTTAAGATTTTCAAGTGTTCTTCTCACCGGATTAAGAAGTCTTCTTTAGATCATCAAATGCAATTGTCTTTAGTCTTCTAATCATGTAGCTTTCAAATGTAGATTAGGCTTAGACTCGACCTTCTTCAAGATTATCCGAATGGGAAATAAGCAGTTAACATCTTCTTCACACCAAAGGCATTCCGTTAACTTGTAAATAGCTAATCCCTTAATTAAAATCCTCCCAATCAAACAAGAACAGTAAAGATGTTCATCAAAGAAATCACCCAAAGAACTAGAAGCACTTTGTCGTTTAATCATATCGGCCCATGTGAAGATGTCAACCAACTCTTATAAGAAACTACATGTGAAGATGATCCGATAAGAAGAATCTCGGTTCTTACATGGGTTAGAGCCGTTTGACCATATATTCTCAAATATCAGTCAACCATGCAAAAAATTCACACTTCTCCCCTCAAGAATTGATTAACCAAGTGATTATCATCCAAATGTATTATATTCACACTTCTCCCCAAAATTAGCACATGATGTCGCCATCTTCATTATATTGAGCAAGAGGAATAAGAGTAATTATCGATGGTCCGGTTCACTTGATGGTGAAGCGCATGGAAAAGCATGAAGCATGTTGATGAAGAATGTCGATGAGAATGGTCATAAACATGAAGATTTCTCTTCTTAAGAAGATAAAGCGCCTTGGCGCGTACACCTTTCTTTTCTTTGAGAGCAGGGGCTCAAGTGTTGTCTCTGACGCCATTATGATGAAGTCGAGGCTGAATCGATTTGAACAGACGTCATTGTTAAGAGCCCGGTCATATGTTTAGAGCCGCCCGAATCCAAATACCAAGGGACGATTTGTACGACCCGCTTTGGACAATGATGAAGACAGAAATTTGAAACCTTGGATCCCCACGTCTTTGATGGGTTCCTTTTGGTTAGCACAAACGGTCTTTGAATCAGAGAACCCTAGATGCAATGGCATTATCCCAGGAGTGAACTAGTAGAGGCATCCGACTTAGTCAAATGACATTTTGTGCTTAATGGGATTATTCTACCGGTTGGCTTCCAAACCTTAACAGCACTATTCTCGGCATAGTGGATCTAGTTAAAGAGCAAGGTTTGCCATTCGTGAACATTCGACTGTTGGCTTCCAACGAAATCCTACATTGGTAAAAACCTTCCTGTAGGTTTCGTGATTGCTGTCACTGCTTTGCTTTCCAAACTTTCTTAAGCGGGTATGATTCTTAGATCTCGAAATAACACATCACATTTATCATGATTACCGAAAATAAACATTTTTACATGTTTTGCGAGACGACATAAGGCCTCGAATTAATTTCGATAGCTTAGAGCTAATACTAGAACTAACACGATTCTTTTGTTCAAATCAAACTTCTTGTCCCTATGGTGTTCTTTTACTTCCTTATCATGATCACTTTTAGTTTGCGTAATCCTATCCTTCTTTGCATTGCTTCTAGGTTTTGACCACTAACTTTAGTGTCAATCTTAGCATCTGTAGAAGTAATGATGGGAACATTACATGGCTTCACTACTTTCGCATTCCCGGTCTAGAAGTCTGGATCCGAAATTCTGGAGGCACATCAAAGGTTGCTTGCTTGAATTTCGACATGGAACAAGGCATATCAAGGGTCACATGCTTGGCTTTAGGCATAGAACAAGGCACAAGCTGTTCTATCTCGCCTATTGTTAGATTTCGGACTTGTGACAATTACATACTCTAAGAGTTCACGAGATCGTTTGGCATCCATGCAGGCATAGGCTATAGTACTATCAAAAGGTTTTCTAATCTTTCATCTTCAACAATCTCACGAGACCCTTCAAACTTTCCTTAAGGTATGAGAGGTATGCTTTATGTGCAAGTTCATTATTCCTAATGGGCGGAGGAATATATAACATATCGATAGCATATTTATCACAATCGAAACCTTAGGAACGAGTATTTGCAATTGGGGATTGGCAACTTTCCTTTCACCTCACGCTTGATTCTCAATATCGTTAAGTAAAGTTATCTTTTCAATTTGTTTATCATGATTAACTTTAAATGAATCACATAACTCTTTGTTTTGATCATTAACCTTTGAAATTTCACTTTAAAACAATCATTTTCCTTTGCAAGTTATCAATTATGTTTTGAAGTTGGAAATTCGAGAATCTAAAGGTGGAGCATATGGGAACCAATCACATCCTTCTTTTCACCTTTCGGTTGTGAAATTTGGGCTTTCAATCTTTTGATCGTGTGGCAATGAGCTCGAATTTGTTCATCACGTTTGCTAATTTCAAAAAGCGCATCAAACTCAGGGGCATCGGAGGATGTCTTGATATTTGAGGTTTTAACATTTTCTTTGAGATGTTGATGTTTTAATTGCAAAGCAAGATGTTCAACTTCTAATTTAGAATAATGTTTGACCAAGTTATCATGATCATCCTGTTCTATTTTCTCATGCAATTTTGAATTTGTTGTTTCAAGCTCAATGACACGATCATGGGAGACTTTTAGAGCAACAGATAATTCATGAAATTGAGAAGCATTAATGGAACAATTTGTAGCAATGAAAAACACATCTTGAGCAATACATTCATAATCGATTCTCATTCGGTGTATGCAAGTTCTTCCTCTCAATCTCATTATATTTTAATTCTCTCTCATAATCACTAACCTCAACAATCATTGCATCAAATACCTTTTCCATTTCTTTAATATCGAATCGTCCCCTTTTAAGACTCTCAAATTGATCTTTTAGTTGTTTAAAGAAAGGCATGACCTCGGTTAAATAGCATTCTTTAGTTTGCTCAAACCCCTTTCCCTTGATTATACCGGTGGGTGTGATCCTTTTCTTACAAGTTTTCTCAAAATCAACAAATAGTTGAAAGATAACATATTCATCTGATTAAGGTCTTGCTTTTAGTGGCAGAGATCTAGGAACTAAGTGCATTGGTGTATTAGGAGGATACACAGTTGATTTAGGCGGTTCCTACAAGGGGATTCTTTTCAACAAGATTTTCGACTTTTGCATTTCCATATCCTTTTCCGAACACTTGTTCGGGGGTTAATAGAGTCCGAGGCTTAAACTTGTTCAAGGAGATCCAATTTTCTTTAGTGTAATTATGGGGTTTGATCGTTATGTTATTCTTTTTACACTCGAGAATCTTCTAACTTCTTATTCATTTTCTCCTAGTGACTTCATCGATTTCTTATCTTCTCGGTGCACTCAACGCAACTAGGTTTACGCCTAGGCTTAAGGATTTCATTACCATCATAAAGCACCTTATGAGCATTTCTAGCCTTTTTAATTACCTCTGGATTTGGTTCCTCAACAAGGGAATGCTATGCTTATCGCTAAGACTCGATGCTTAGTGATCATGTGAGCGGTTTGAATGGTATTCCTTGTACGTACAACTTATTTTCAAGCTTGTTTTTCAAAGTTTTAGATTGGAAAAATCATTCAAAAGTTTTGATTCCTTAGCATTGAATTCTTGCTTAAGCATTTTAACATTTTCTTGAAGTTCGTGTTTTGCTAGCGCTTTTGGAAAGCTTTTCTTGTAAGGAGTTTAGCTCTTGTTTTAATACTTCTCTAAAATTACTTTTTCTAATAATTGTATGCGCATTTGGATATCCATCTCCTGCTCACGAGTGGTAAGTTCAAACTTAGCACGTTGTTCGTATATAACAACAGATCCTTATAGGTATTGAGTTCGTGGTCAAGGAATCATCGAGCACAAATGCGGTGTACTCATGCAATCCATAATCATCATTTGAGAAGAAGATGCATACCTAGGTCTGCGAAACTTTCATGCAAGTTTCCTCTGCATTAACGCAAGCATGCAGGTTGTGGCGGTGCATCTCTATCTTAGGTACATCCGAAGCTTCCATGTAGCGTTCCTTTGCATTAGCTTGCACGGGTTGTGGACTGCACCTCTCTCTTGTGGACATGAGCATGAAGATTCTATTTTAGCATTGTCCGACTCATCATTATTTGTTTTCTAACATTCGCATTCAAGCACCACCCGATTCTTCACGGATACATTACCCAACTTATCACAACAATTTTTCAAGCGCACCGACACTCATTCACGTCTTCATTCTTTTGTGCGATTCTTCAATGAACTTTTCATATTATCCATGAGTTGGATAAATGTCTCAATGAATTCACAATTTCCATTCCAATTATGTTTTGAAGGAAATTCGGTCAAGTGTTGATTGTGTCTATGAATATTCCCACCGATGAATGGTTGAAATTGTTTGTAGATTACTTGAAGAGCTGCCTTTGGAACCATCTTTTGAACTTCTTCATTGGTAAGTTGCGCCTTTAAATGCTCTAAGTTCAATGAAGAAGCTTCTTGTCAATGTAGGTAAGTCACAGCGGAAAAAGAGCACTACATGTTCGATCCCGACTATGGATAACAACCGTATGAGTGTGAGATGAAGTAGTTGATAGGGCTCAATCTTGCATTCCATTTGCATGGCATTACATGGCGGTGCAATTCATTCTCATTGTACTCGAACACGAAGATCTCACATCCTCGTTGTTTAATTCAAACATCTTTAATCGTTCGATGTAGCATCCATTATCATTATTATCCCCAACATCATACAATTTAAGCACCACGAAATCATTTGGGTCAAGAGAGTAAGACATGATGTGGTAGAATGCACGGATTTTACCGGTCTATGATTTAAACAGAAATAGAATCTTCGTGAGGATTTTACTAAAATCAAGACTAAACCGTTAAGTAATGACCAATGGAATGTGTTAAGGCGACTAATGGATCGACACAATGATAGACAATTGTGTGTTAGGTCTTATGATTGTTTGTGGGATAGCGAGATGTTGTTTGGTTGTGATTCGGATTGGTTTATGCCCGTTTTCTGAGAAATTTAGGTCTAAAACTTAAAAACCTCAATAACTTCGTTCGGATGGATTTAGACCTCGAAGATTGACCCGAATGAACTTTAGTTAATTGGTCGGTCTATTCTCCTCGTTCTCACGGTCGTTTTGATGGGTAGAACAAAACGGAGTTCTGGTTCAAAAGTTATGGCGTTTGAAGTTTTGACGGAAAATCAACCAAGTCGCTCTGAATTCTTGAACCAAGTCGCTAACAACTAATTCGCTACACCACTAAGTCGCTAGAGTTCCAAGTCGCTAGCCGGATGTAAGTCGCTAAGTAGTAACTCGCTACCCTCAGTCGCTAGCAAAATTTTGGCGATAATTAAGCACACAAGTCGCTAGAACTTATTTTATAAGATGTATTATTTTAAAAACCAAGCCCCTATAAGCTCTGTGCCAGCACATCCATAAGCTTAGACTTATTTAACATATATAGGTTGTGTTTGGGACGAGGCTTTTATGAGCTTGAGCTACTAAATTAAGCTAGCTTATAAACTAAGTTTTGTTTGTCACACATGCTTATGAAACCTTTTATAAGCCATAAGTATTCATAAGCCCAAGCCAATTAAAACGACCTTATAAAGACATATAGTTAGTTCATTTACTTAAATACCTTTTAAAATATAATTGATTATTAAACAAAAGCTGTAAATATATAGTATGCAATTTTACATTAATAATTTTTAGCTTCAACTAATTCGTCGAACAACTTTATAAAAATATAAGCCCAAGTTTCCAATTTATAATGTAAGCTCGAGCTCCAGCCCCAACTTCAGCCCATTTCGTTAAAGTTATCCGTAGGCTATGTTTGAGAGGGAGGGAGGGGGCTTTTAAAGGCTTATAGCGGCTTGAGCTTTTAAAATAAGTTAGCTTATAAAATAAGCTTTGTTTGTCATATAAGCTTATAAAAGCTCTTATAAACCATAAGCCTCCATAAGACAAAACCATTAAAATGGGCTTACGAAGGCTTATACTTAATTAAATTACTTAAATATCCTTCAAATTAGAGTACGTTATCACATAAAAGTTGAAAAACTATCCGAATCAAATTTAATGTATTTTTATGCGATTTTACATTAATAAGCTTAAACTATAACTAATTCGGCAAAGTGCATATTCTTTCACTATTCTTCACAATCTGCATTTTTTCTTAACCAAAATCTCATTCATCTATTACTCAAGACCAATCTCGTTCATCTATTACTCAAGACCGTATGTACAAACCGCTATGGACTTTTTTTTTTTTTTTTTTTTTTCTATTTCTTTTTCGTTTAACATTTTATCCGAATTGCATTTTTATATTTTGGGAGGTGATTTGCACACTCAACTTTATGATTGGGACACTCAACTGTACAAACAGTTAAAACACACTATGAACCTTATACAAATATTCAATGCATACAATAAAATGTTTCATTCAAAAATTTGAGTGTACAAATCAATTCCTTTTATATTATGCTATTTCCATTGGTTTTATTACCAAGAACACTTGTGTTACTTTTCTTAAAAAAGTGAAATTTGCATTTAACAAAACCCGACCCGGTCGCATGTTGCCCCATTAACTAAAATTCCTAGCTCCAGTCATCAAAAATCACAATCCAAACGCATATCTATCATTGAAACAGAATCTATTACCTCAAATACTTCATGCACCTTTAGTAAATCTCTACTTTAATCCTACTATCAGATATCAACATCATCTAAATAAAAAATATCATGTGGCAGTGGTAAATCTTGGGTTGTTAGCGGTACCACTGAGAATAATCTTAGATGGGTGACCTCACGGAAGTCCTCATTGTGGTCGCATGATCCGTTGATATTCAGAATGAGGATTGTGCTTAACTAAGCTCACGGGGTTCAAATCGGCGGTCGGGGTTTTATCCGGACGTTACTCGACAAGGAAACTTGTGTGGAGGCGATGCAGTTCCTCGTGAGACCGATCCACATATCGTGCACTGCGTGGGTGGGTTAAAACACATAGGCAGTCGATGTGGGTTAAAGCAAGCCTCTTTCGGGAGGGTGGTGAGCCTAAGTTGGAAAAGTCACCTGTCAAAAAAAAAAAAAAAAAATCTAAATAAAAAATATAAAAGTAATGGTGGTTATGGTCGCCGAAATAATGACGGCGGCGGTTGTTTACCTGAACTCGGGTTATATCAAGGCTCCGGGTCGGGTTTTAAAGGAAGTTCAACTGCAGTTATAAAGGGTTCTTTTTGTCACCAGAAAGGTTCAAGTCAAACTAGAGGATCCAATGCAACTTTGGAGGGTTCATATGAATGGTCTTTTAATCGACAGGAGTCAGAAGAAAGGTTCTTTGCTGATCCAGGTCCATTTAAAAGTTCAAAAAGCATTCTTGGACCTTCTTCTAATGGGGTAAAAAACGATTTTTAATTCGCTTGTTTGAGCTTCCAAGTTTACGGCAAACCGATTTAACCCATTCCGAGTTTTAAATGTTGGCACCATCCAGGCATGAACGGAGATAGGGAGGGGTCTTGGGGTCAAGTGCCCTCCTAGCAAAAAGAAAATTGTAGTGTAAATTTTTTAAAATATTTAAGGTGCGTTTAGTTGGGGGAACACATATGTGTTTTCTACAAATTGTTTTTATAGAAAACAAGGAAAACAGATATCGCATTCAAATCAATGTTTTCCAATAAAATATTTTGGAAAACACAAAATCCCTATTTTCTAACTTCACAAGGAAAACTACAAAACAAATTTTAGTTGTTTTTCATGTTTTCTTTTGTAACTCACAAACCTCTTTCCCCTTCAAAAAAAATAAAAAATAAAAAATAAAAAATTAACTAAAAGCGTTTTCTATATTTTCAAGTATTTTGTAGAGATAAATTTCCGTTCCAAACTTTTACAAAACTAGAGATAGAAAACCAAAGATTTTATCTCCAACTAAATGTACCTCTAATTTTTTTGTAATTTGCCCCTTTAATAACCATTTTATGATGTAGTTTATAAAAATTATCAAAATGTGCTTTCTCGAGCAAAAATTTCAAACGTCCTGGCATCCACCATATACATACATCTCATACAGTATCACGAAAATACTTATCTATTTAAATGGTTTTACTTATTTATCTAAATGCAGGTTAATTTATTTGGATTAATGTTAAGCAAAACACTATACTTAACGAATAAAAAAGTAGTAACATCATTGCAAATGCAACGTGTTTTGTTTTTCATAGAACAATATATGCAACACAAAATAATTGTACATGTAAGTTACAAAAATTCATCTGGGCTATATAGAACTAGTTAATTCAAACCCAAATTGTGAAGTTGGCATAGGACACAATGAATTAAACTGTGGTGTAGTGTATGGCCCTTGAAATATATCCTTGAAAACCAATTTGTATGTTGCTTCAGTTAAGTGCAATCCATCCCAGCTAACATATGTATCTGGTTGATTACACATGGTGGCTGATGGAGAGCCACATTCTGCCGATGAGTTTCCACAACACGCCTTTAAGGCCCCACTTGTGAATCCTGCAAAATGTAAAATTTAAGCTTACAAGACAGTTTAGTGAAAGAGTGAAAGAGTGAAATCAGGTTATTTTCTATACTTCTATATCTATCATGTCAAACAGGTAAAATAGCAACGATAAAAAAAAATACGGGTTAGAAATGGCTAGAAATGTATTTCAATGCATAGAAATTTCTTAAGTAATCGTTAGATCGATAACTAAACTATGACCAAATGGATGGGCTTTTTTTAGTTTTATGACACAATGATTATCTGTCAAATAAAATTCTTATCCACACATCCAACCCGTTTTAAATTCAACAAAATTCCCCGTTTGACTTATTATTCAGCTTGTTCCCCCACCTGTACATATTATGACGTACCAAATTTATCTGGAGAGCGGTAGATTTGCATGGAAGCATTGTAGTAGTCTGCATATATGACGTTGACATCAGGATGAAACTCCCGAATCTGGTCAAGTTTCGTTTGCAAGAGGTCATTGTGATATTCGATAAACTCATTGAACTCGATGATGCAACCAGTTGTGGGATCATACTCTTTCTTCTGTGAACCACTTGACGTTAAAAGCAATGAAGAGCATCCAATTGGAAAGTTTCATGGAACGACTAGTGTTTGAGCCCCCATCTCAATTAACTCCTACAATTACAAAAATGAAATTGATCAAGACAGCAAAATTTCATACACCACATTGCTTAAGACATATTGCCTATGCTTAGGATATATACATTAATTGCTGACACGATGGTATCAATAACAAGAGGAACCAGTGGTTTGACATCATCAATGTGTTTTCCTGCTACTAGTCCATAGATGTAATCGTTTCCTCCGATCTCTCCCATAAGGATTAAACAACTTCCAATCAAGCTTCTACAATCTGCCAACAATTACAAGTTTTACACCATTTAAACTTTTTGATGCATATATCGACAGATCGATGAGTCTTTATGACTTTTGTTTTAGACATGCAAGCAAGGGAATGCATACATTTAGAAGAAAACACACAAACACTTTGGTTACCTGAAACATTTCCGCAAATAGAAGGCAGTGCTTGTTTAAACCATGCCAACTGAACTCCTAGAGATGTGTCTATAAAAGAATTTGGAATTCCTATAGCTTCAAGAAACGATGAATTCAATGCTGTAGCACCCCCCACCGCAAAATTCGCTCCTTGTTCCATAGTCATCCCAATTTCATTCCCCTTGTCATACATAATTGGTTGTATGAAAGGCAATCCAAGACTCTCCGCTACATAAATCCAAAAAATACTAGTCATTAACGAACAATATCTACTTGAAGATGTTCATAGTTTTCCAAAAAGAATTATAAAAACAGGTCAAACCAAAGCAATTTGCAGTGTACAGTTTAAAATATCTTCCTTTTTTTTTTGGGTGTGTGTGCGCGGGCGGTTACTCCTCATTTTACTTTAATTTCTCATTTGATCCACACTCATAGTTATTGATCCAGATTTGAAGTTAGAAATACAAAATAGATTGAAGTTGACTTAATCGCTAGACATATACATTTTGCTGATCTAGACATTTAATCATGTCATTTAAATTTAGCACAGTTTAAGAAAATCAAAGTCGAGGAGTTAACAATAGCCATACAGTCGTTAGTATCTTAACACACAACACTCAACAGAGAGCGAAAAAAAAAAAATACAGGCAAATTTGTTTCTGCTTTGTGACAGTTTTGACCTGATCAAGCATATTATAAGAAGTTACCTAGGAAATCAATGATAAGACGACCATCAGAGCAACGGCCAGTTGGTTCGTGGAAGAAGGTAGCACCATACGGAGAATTACTACATGAATAGTGTTGGTGAGTTATGGATGCTACTTGTTTTGCATTTCCGGTGTCGGTCAGAGAATCACCAAAACTGATGATAGACGTATAACATTCATTAGAATACACGCTACCACTCCATAACACAATCAAAATCACCAAGAATCCTACATAAGAACTAATGCTTAAAAAAAACACCATTATTAAAATAGCTAAAGTTAGGTAGTTTGGCAATGGTTTTATTTATATTTCCTTCCAAATTTCTAGTAGCTATCATATGTATATTTGACCCTAAGTGCTTGTATAAAAAGAGCTGGCCATGATCATTTTTAATGATATAATCATTGATCGACACCATTCACGTGTTAATGGACCAATAATTATTTATATTTCCTTCCAATATTGATATATGATATAATAGCTCGCGCCTCTCTAATCTATATTATTTTATTTCTTCCGCCTTTAAATATTATTATTTTTTGGGCAGGTGTGTTAGCCCGTTTTGCTTGCATTCCTGAGCCTTTTTGTTCTTCGTCTATCCATATCCGTACCAAATACATCCACTAACTACAAGACGAAGCAGACGGTTCATATCTAACCTTTCTCTCCAACGTCAGCGACTAAAAGGTTTAGGCAGTTTTTTGAGATCTATCTGTTTTCATTTTTGCATGTATTGCAAGTTGAGTTTTTGGGTTTTGTTTGTAAAATGGTGTTTGTTCAGTCTGGTTGGAGAGGCGTCGAGCTATTATATCCTATATCAATTAGGGTTTTGATTTGATATTGGGTTAGCTGTGATAAGGATTTGATGGACTATGGTGTCGATTGTTGTTTATGAAAGATCGGGTTCAAAACCCCAATTTTTAGGGTTTTCTTGTTGAAGGTGTGGCTGGTATGTTTGTGGTAATTTTTATCTTGATTTTTTATATAGGTATTAAATATTCATATGCGTTTTAGTATAGATATATATTGGAGAAATATGTGAACATTTTTTTTATATAGGTATGATTGTTTCATTTTAGAGCGTGAAATCTGTGAACATTTTTTTTTATCTTAACTCTCTTAGAGTACGGTTATCGGGATTGAAAGGTATATAGTGTTTTGTCCAATGGCATGATTGTTGTTTCAGCTTGTTGCTTTTTAAAGAGGTTTTTGGTTATTGCATCTGTAAGATATTGGAAATCATAACACAAGGTAGGATTTGAATGCTAGTCGAATTCTAGAGAAAGAAAGTGGGATATTCTAGTGAGAGAAAGTGAAGTTGTAAGATTAGATTGAAATGAACATCCAACCCCTTTCCCATGGCTGAAAAAGGGTATTTATATAAGCCTTAAAACGCCCCTACTTGGGCCATGGAGTGGGCTTACAGTGGGTAAAGACCCGGCCCAACTCCAAGGATCGCACGGTAACAAAACGTAACTATTAGGCCTACGAGCTAACCTATGCTAGACATTACTCGGGGTGACCGAGTCTTTCATATAGATTTTCATAATCCTAACAATCTCCCCCTAAGGGAGGTCGCCCCATAAATTACAATTTGAATCCTAGCATTTTATTACATGAATTTAATTTCCTAGCTTGTAGTCTTTGACTCTTCAAAGTCCGCAATCTTTGTACTTCCAGTAGTGATCTTTTGATGAATGTTCCTTTGGCTTGGGTGATCTTTGATCTTTCATCGAGATCATCGGCCACCGTAAATCTCTAACTCATCCTTTGTAGTATAGCCTCCATGTGATGTTGTGACTTTCGGACCGACATGCTCACACTGTTCTGGATCATGATATTTTGCATTGAGTTACGGAAGTAGTGTTGTACGTCTTTCAATTATCATAATTTATTTGATTGTGAGTGTAAAGTGTGAGCATGTGGTTATGAATTGACATCTCATTGGCCATCAGCTGCAACTGTCGGGGATTCCTGCAAACAACAGTTAACAATAAACAAACGAAAATTTCTTTGTTCACTTTCATTGAATAGGGTTGCAAGAACCATGGTTCTCTGTTGATCAGTATAAATATTGCCTGTGATCAGGTAGAATTCCAAAGAATCTCCTAGATAGGGTTTCGCATCTGTATTAGCCGTTCTCAAACCGGAGTATCTCAAAGTAGACAACACGAAGTGAGTAACCAGCGAATTGGGATTTACTTATTAATGAGAAATTGATTTGAAAAACAGTCGCGTATTGCTGGATAAAGAGTTTTTGCAATACGACAAAAGTTTTATGAGCAACATCAAGTTTCAATCACAAATACTTTTGTTAGAAAATTTATGCGCAGTCGATGTGCTCGAAAACAATTGTTGAGCACATCGAAGGGTTTTCCAAAAGCATCCGTCAATTCATTTACTGGAACAAGATTGATTCAAATGCGAATAGCCCTATCGTTGTTTACTAGTCACAAGTTTGATCCATGAATGATCTCACATGTCACCTACCTAGAGCTTGTTTGATGTTGGATCTAGAAGGATTTCTATCTTCATTGTGAATACTATTGTATCACTCGGATGTTCTGGCAATACCACGAGGATAATGTGTAGGACTCTTAATGTATATATTTTTTTTTACTTTTTACGGTGTATGAAACAACAATCATATTATAAGTGTGTTCTAATGAGATTTATGGATGATCTCTTGGCTCTAGACTCAATAGTGCATTTTAGTAGTCGGATACTGGAGCAGTGTCTCCTGTTTCAATATCAACATGACTCGTAATGAGCAGTCGATAGATTATGCAGGGTTCCCCGTGAGAATGAAACAAGTCATTTTAAGAGAACTTGAGTGGTTAAAAGGTTTAGTGCAGTGCGTCACTGGGTCCATGACGTCTTGTCTTCAATACCGATGTTATCTTAGTAACAACCAGTATCATATGAATTGAACCCGGTTTCTGCCCTAAGGTTGAATACTTGGAGGGCTATTTCTTTTCACCCTTTCTCTTTACATTTCTTTTTCATTCTTCAACCCTATCAACGCTTACCGAGAATTCATCACTAGTACCTTGTTGGGTTTGTTCCAGTACTAGCTCCATCTCAGTCGGCACTCTTCCCTTATTCTCACTTTCTACTTTTTTAATCATACCTAAGGACTTCTACACTAACTAGTGGATTGTCCCTAGGTAGATCCCTCCGGCTCTGGCAGGATCATGGGAACGAATACATAACCTTACCATCCTTATAACTCCAATAAAGTAAATGCAAGGTCAGTCATGTGGTATTGTTCTCTCTGCCTTAAAAGCAACTGAAAATCAATCAAGGTACTTGTGATAAAATATCAAAGCATTTGTACCTCAGTTGTTTTTTATCTTTAAAAAATGCTCCCTCTCAACATGTGCATCGGTATTTGAAATTGTTCAGCATATGAAGGGAGGAGTGCCTGGTTGAGTCTTAAATAATCACATTTTTATCAGATTTAATATTTAAATCACATTCTCTCCCCCGATCAAAAATTTCAAACCTTTTGAGATTTGGGATCTCAATTGATTTAAATAAGTTAGAAAATTTGGAGAAAATGTGATCTGATTCAATATATACTGATAATGGAATATTACAATGTTCCCCCTCAATCTATGAGGGAGAATGTTAGTGTCAGGTATGATAAGACTTAAAGATTTTTTAATATGTTAAGAAATCATACACTAACACATAAAAACAAATATTTATTCACTACTTATAATGTACAAAGAGACCCGTTTGATGATATAAAATTTAAAATCACTCTCCCCCTCAATCGATGACCCATTTTCTATTAAAAGAGCTGTAGTCATTGATTTAGTGACAAATTTTATGAAAAATTTAAGTCCGATTGATTTTCAAACAACACGTTACCACCATGTGAAACACAAATACTCTCCTGAAGAATCATAGACGGAAAAGTATTTGTTTAGGAACAACCATCTTTTTGGCGACATGCTTTCCTTATTTTGAAAATCGATGTTAGGATCGTATGTATGGAAGATATGGTGATTTGGGAGGTCTTGGAAGATGGAAGAAAGCCATCTTCAAGTTAGAGAGAGAAGCTAGAGAGAGAAGGGAAAACTAGTGTGTGTTTTATTTATGAAGATGAAAGGATTACACTAAGTCTCACCCCTCCATGGAAGTATGGAGGGGTTTAAATACCCAAACACATACAACAATGGCTAAATGACATAACAAGCCCTTGTGTTTAAGGTAATAAAGATAGTAAATGTAATCCCGTCAATGTCGTTCCATTTACGAGTTAGGAGCGATTCCAACAATCTTCCCCCAATGGGACGACATAAGGGATTACTTACAACATTTCCTACAAGTATAAAAACAAATAAAGAAAGGTCTTCATAAGTTCTTCAAATGCTGAGGATGATGAAAGTTTACGCTCTTTGTCTTCTTCTTGTACCTCGACTTGAGAACCGTTTTCTTCACTTGTAGGCAAATGATGTAATATGCATAAACTTGATTAACTTCCCCAATTCATGCCGCATGTCTTTAGCACCTTCTCCGTACACTCCTTTTGGCGAAGTTTCAATCGCCTTCCCCAAACCGACAACCGTCTTTAGCGATTGAAACTTTGATGTAGTGAACATTTCCTCTAACTTTTGAAGTTTTAGTACGCAGCGAATTTGTAGATGAGCGATAAACCACACAAGGTAAATCGACTTGTTTGGAAAATCCGTTCGGGGTAACATGCAAGAAATCAACAATATCTTCTCACAAATGTAGATGCTTCACGAAGAAACAAACCATGAAGGCGAAATGAAAATGTGGAAAACTAGAAGGGGGTTGAATAGTTTTGCCGATTTTAAGTTGATTTCAAAAACTTTAGATTCGATATTATGTGAAATCGTATGGATGTTGAGAGCGTATAGATCTAATGATAATGCAAGCAAATAAATAAAGATAAGGGATAGAAATGACACAACCGATTTATAGTGGTTCGGCTACAAGGACACCTTCCTTGCCTACTCCACTCCCAGTCACCTACTCGAGAGTTCAAGCACTATGTCAACAAACTCCTTCACTTGGCGGAGAAGCCTTCACAACGTTGCTTACACTTTTTCCGGTACAAAGCTAGATACCGAGTCCGTAGCACGGTGGACCAAACCAACACAACTATTACACAACAAATATGTGAAATATCAAATACAAGATCTTCGCTCTGAAATCTTGCGGGTGACAAATCAATCAAGGACCCCTTGCTTGGATGACTTGTAGAATGCTCGTGATCTCGCCTTAGAAGGACCTATATGAGGATCACAAATAGAAAGAAAAGAAGAACAACTCTCTAGATCTAGTGATCTATATGTTAGAAGAGAATGAGAGTGTATGAGAGATTTAGTAAGAAGAGGGTGAGTTAGAATGAAGAAATGGCTCTCTATTTATAGGCAAATTTCCTCACTTGTTCTCACGGATCCCACGGATCCCTTCCACTGGGATCCGGCTAGCACAAAGCTAGGGATCCGTGGAACAGCTCCTCTTTGCCCATGGGTTTTTGGTTATGGGTCATGGGTTATGGGTTGGTCCATGGGTTTTCTTTAGATTCAATGTATCTAAGTATACATTGTATCTAGTCTTCTTGGGTATGGGTTAAGATCCATGGGTTATGGTTTTACCCATCTAATAAACTATTACAACAAATGCTTAATTACTACATTTTGTATTTAAAAGATTATATGTAAATGCTTTACAAAATAACATGTATCCTTATAATTATACTTAAGACAACATTATATATGTTATCAACAAAACACAAAGAGATCGCAAAATATTAATAAACGTTTTTACGGTTTATTTGTATTAACAATCTCCCCTTTTGTTGATGACAAAATATAATGTTATGATGAGTAAAACTTAAGAATAGATGTAAGTTTTGAAAGCTCCTAAGTTTACTTCTTCTCCCCTTTTGTCGAAACAAAAGTTAACCCTGGAGGAAAAAGTAGTCTACGTTTTCTTACTCCCCGACGGTAGCTCCCCTAGTTTGGGCGTCAAGAGAAGAAAAAAATCTACAAAGAAAGTTAGTAACATGCTTAAATGATCTTATGGTTGTCGAGAAACAAGATAGGGAGCCAAGGTATGTAAACAAGGCCTTGTAATAAAGCGACAAATTGTAGTGGTAGTTAAGCCACTTACAAGCATGTAAAAATAAGAACAAGACTTGTTCTTGAAAATGACAAAAAATTTTAATACTAAAAGTGAAAAATAGTAGTAGAGATTCCTTCCATGCTTGCATAAGGTTATGGATGGAGGTTTTGATGAGTAATGGTATTGATGCGATCAAGGA
Source organism: Chrysanthemum lavandulifolium (assembly GCA_022545495.1). Taxonomy (NCBI): domain Eukaryota; kingdom Viridiplantae; phylum Streptophyta; class Magnoliopsida; order Asterales; family Asteraceae; genus Chrysanthemum; species Chrysanthemum lavandulifolium. The sequence continues at coordinate 233,329,522 of CM040241.1, read as the reverse complement.
TGAGGTTGAGTATGAAACGCATTTCTTCCTAACTTCTATTGCAATTTCCTAGTGGATTGGCAATGTTCACAATGTAAATGATGTGGGTAATGAGTGCGGAAGTTTTCCGGGTTGTTTTGATTTGAGTTATCACGGAAGTTGTGGTGGAAAAATAGGAAAATATGGATCAAAATCCGGAATGTTTATGCGTGGTGGTGGAAAAGAACCTAGATGTTCTTGTAATGTGATGGGAGCTAGAGGTGGTGATGTTTCAAGATCTTGAAAAATAGTATTTGGTGATGTGGGGTGTGGAAAAGACTATTTCTTTTCTTTAGGTTGGGTAGATCTTGTTGGAGTCCTAAGGAGTTCCAAAGAGTTATTTTAGGTGGTGATGAAGTTGGTGTACTTGTTGGTGATGAGGGTGGTGCTATAATGGAAGCATCTTGTGGTGAGTTATTTGAGGATGAATCATTTGAGGTTGGTTTTGCTAAACAACAAGATCGGATACTAATCCATGCGGATATCCTAGCATTTGATTGTGGTATTTTGGATGATGGAAGTACAAAGGTTTGGATATCATGATTGTTTGTACTAGATGTTTCTCTAAAGGGTTTTGGATGACATGATGAAGTGTGTTTGTGAGAAGGAGATGGAGTATGCAAGCATTTTGGGAGTTATATATATAGAAAACCAACACATTGTAATGAATGCTTGACCCAAAATGTGGATTAAAATCTAATGATTAGATATGAATTCAAGGCATGTGATCATGAGAACACAAGCATTAAATAGCATACTCCCAAAATGAAGCAAATGTGGATTTTACATCCAAAGTGACAAAAATAGAAGTTGAAAACGACTTACGTATACACGGATCCCACGGATCCTTCCTTGAGGATCCGTCCGACATGAAGGTTTGGGATCCGTGGGTCTGTGTTTCGCGGTACAAAATTCTCCTTTTGGAAATATTTTTGCCTATTGTGTGCCTATATGCAAACTATTTGGAGTTGCGGTTATCTCGACCCCAAAAGAAATAAAAACTAAACTAGAAGTATAAAAGTATCCTATTGAGATAACCCGAAAACACATATTTAGTACATAAGTCGTAATCTTGTGTTGTCAATGCTCTAATTCATTGTAGCTTAAATGAATGTGCCGAAAACACATATTAGTTATGTGTCCCTTTAGCATTCAAAAGACATGAGATGCAATGAAAGCGGGTTTTACTTTGTATTAATAATGAAAAGCGATTTGTCCTAGGCGTGAGAAATTGCTTTTGTGAAATTGATCTGGGAAGGTATCATCCTTTTAGAAAACATTGTGAAAGTAGGTTTTCTTTGAAAATGTGTATATAAAAAGTAGGAAAGCTATAAGTGAAAAAAAAAAAAAACTTATCTTTGGGTTTGAAAATTCCGTATTGTTTGTGAGTTGTGCGTGAAATAGAGATCCTAGACTCGGAAGGAAGAAGGCTAGTGTTTACATACCTTGTAGAGTCAAAATAAATTACGACGTGTGTTCCATTAAACCAAGACCAAGGCAAGTAGGTTGAATTGTTCCCGCTCAACGGTTTGGTGAGGGCGTCGGCTATGTTATCTTCGGATGCTACTTTCTCAATAGAAATGTTCCCTTTTGAACATTGTCTCTTAAGTGATGACGAATCTCTATATGCTTGGTGCGAGAATGCAATACCGGATTCTTGCTTAAGTCGATGGCACCTTTGTTGTCACATAGAATGGCTATGTCGCTTAGATGAATGTCGTAGTCTACTAACGCTTGTTTCATCCATAGTGCTTGTTGGCATGCTTTTGCGGAGGAGGCGTACTCGGCCCGGTTGTTGATATTGCTAGAGCCGTTTGTTTCTTAGAAAACCATGATGTTAAACAACATCCCATGAAAGTACACACCCACTTGTACTTTTCTATCAACGTAATCCCTGCATGGTCGAATCTGCATATACAATTGTTTCTACACCGTGCCCTTAGGATACCATAATCCTAATTGTGTTGTACCATTAATGTATCTAAAAATTCTTTTCGGCTTCTAGGTGTGAAGTTTTGGGGTTTTCTTGAAACCTAGCACATAGCGGACACTAAACATGATATCCGGCCTACTTGCCGTGAGGTAGAAGACTACCTATCATGCCACGATATTTAGTATTATCTACGGATTCGCCGTCTTCATCTTTTGTGAGTTTGGTGTCGGATGACATGGGTGTCCTAATTGGTTTCGACTCTTCTAGACCAAATTTCTTTAACATCTCCTTGATGTATTTAGATTGATTGAAGAAGATACCATCTTCTACTTGTTTAATTGTAGACCAAGAAAGAAACTAAGTTCTCCCATCATACTCATCTCGAACTCGTCATGCATGATTTTAGAAATCATCACACATGTCTTGACAAGTGGATCCGAATATAATATCATCTACGTTATATTTGTACTATGATTATGTGTGACTCCTTTTCTTAGTAAAAGTGTGTTGTCAACTAACCCCATGGTATAGTTATGTTTAATTAAAAGGACTTGAGTCTATCATACCAAGCTTTTGGAGCTTGTTTAAGACCATAAAGGGCTTTCTTTAATTTATAAACGTGTTTGGGTTTTCAAAATCGATGAAGCCGGAGGTTGAGCTACATATACTTCTTCATTAATAAGACCATTTAGAAAAGCGCTTTTGACATCCATTTGATAAAGCTTTAGATCATTAGCACAAGCATACATAAAAGTATTCTTATAGACTCTAATCTAGCCACGGGGCATAGGTCTCATCAAAGTCTATTCCTTCTTGTTGGTTATACCCTTGGGCAACGAGTCTAGCCTTGTTCCTAGATACTACTCCGTTTGCATCTAATTTGTTTTATACACCCATTTTGTTCCTATTATGGTTTGATTACTAGGTGGAGGACAAGTGTCCAAACATCATTAGAAACAAATTGATTTAATTCTTCTTGCATAGCCATTACCCAACTTTCATCTTTTATGGCTTCTTGTGTGTTCTTAGGTTCTATAGTTGAAACAAAACAAAATAAGCTACTTTGGTTTTGAACTTGAGACCTTAATGTTCGTTCGTTTAGCTTTCCTATGACCTTATCTACGGGGTGATCTTTGGACTCTTTAATGTTTGTGATTTCACTAATTGAAGGTTCTTCTTCTTCATTTATCTTTTTCTTAATTACAATAGCTTCACTTTCTATGATCTCGTCATCGACAAGAGGTGGAGAGGGTTTGGGTGGACTTTCATCAAATTTTATGTTTAATGACTCTTCTACCTTCATTGTTTCTTTGTTTAATATGACGTAAGCTTTGCTATTTGGCGAGTAACCTAGAAAGATACCTTGGTTGATTTAGGATCAAATTTTGTAAGGTAATCTTTAGTGTTAAGAATGAAGCATTTGCTTCCAAAGACTCTAAAATGATTTAAAGTAGGCTTTTGCCTCGGAGTAACTCATATGGAGTTTTACCTAAGATTGGTCTAATTAAGACTCGATTGAGTATGTACGTTGAAGTATCAACAACATTACACCAAAATTTTTGAGGTATGGATTGTTCGTTAAGCATGGTTCTACTCATTTCTTGAAGGGTTCTATTCTTTCTTTCTACTACCCCATTCGATTGTGGAGTGCGTGGGCCGAGAAGTTGTGAGTAATACCATTAGCGTCACAAAAGCTCAAATTGCACTTCATTATCGAATTCCTACCATGATCCGTCCTAATAGACACTATGGGTTTTCCTAGTTGTCTTTGGATCTTTTGCTTAATATTTCAAAATAGTTAAAGGTTTCGTTTTGTTCTTTAAAATTTTGTCCAAGTATACCTAGAGTAGTCATCCACTATTACCAAAGTATAGTAGTTGCCTCCATAACTTTGGATAGCGGATGGACCAAATAAATCCATATGTAGTAATTCTAGACACCTAGTTGTGGACACCATGTTTTTAGCTTTATGACTCGAATGAGCTTGTTTTCCTATATTACAAGCATCACAAAATGATGTTCATATTTTAACTTAGGTAGATCTCTTACTAGATCTTTGGATGATAGCGATTGAAGAAGTCGCATGTTGGCGTGACCCAATCTTGATGCCATAAGGTCAAGTATCATCCATAGAGGTAAGACATAGTTTGTCTTTAGGTTCATTACCAATTTTAATGACATAGACTCCATGTTTCCTAATTCCTCTTCCTATGGTTATGCCATTTTAAGTATCTTACTACGGTTTGGTAAAAGTACATTGCACTTTTATCACATATTTGTCCTATACTTAAGAGATTAAAGTTTAGGTTTTCTCGTGACACACATCGTTAATGGTTAGAGATTTGTTAGAAACCGTACCTTTACCGATGATTCTACTTTTGCTATTTCCAAACACCACATTACCTCCATTTACGGTTCATATGTGGAGAATAGATCCTATTGCGGTCATGTGCCTCGTGCACGTTATCCTTGACCCATTCATCGGGGTCTAGGTGACCTTTAAGCACACCTCGTCATTTGCCATGAGACAAATTTCTTCGTCCTCCTCGTCGCTCATTCCCCACGTGCAGCTCACGAATGCCTTTTGATCATCCCGTTTGGGACACTTACTAATAAAGTGGTTTGGGTCCCCACATTTAAAGCAAATACGATCATCCTTTGGCTTCTCGTCCTCTTTGCTTTTCAAAGCCTTTCTTATCGTCATACGGTTGTTTGGCGTATCTACCCTTTCTTCTAAAGAACTTTTAAAGTCCCTTACCGCCATAGCGTACTCTTCGTCGTCACTACTAGAAGATGAGTTCTCCTCATCGCTCGAAGCCTTTTTGGCTTTAAGGGCAAGAGATTTGTGTTTCTCTTTCACTTTTGAGGCTTGGAATCTTTAGCAAGGACAAGCTCGTAGACTTTTAGGTTGCCTATGAGTTCATCGAGGTGAGGATTGTCAAATCTTTTGACTCTTGATTGCCGTCACCTTGGATCTCCACTTGATGGAAGTGCCCTTAGATATCTCCTAACATGGTTACGGCTAGAAAAGGATTCATCAAGTGCTTGTAAAGATGTAATAATAGTATTAAAGTTAGCAAATGAATGATCTATAGTTTCCTCATCCGATATTGAAAATTGTTCATATTGTTGAACAAATAGATCAATTTTATTATTTTTAACTTGTTGGTTGCCTTGATGAGTTACAACTAAAGAATTCCAAATTTCTTTAGAGGTTTTAAGCATAGAAATTCTTTCAAATTCCTTTTCGGTAAAGCATTATATAAAACCATTTTGCTTCACTATTTTTAGAAAGCTTTTCTTCATTTCATCATTTAGTTTATCATGAGGTATGTGAACTAAATTTCCTTTATCATCATTTGAGGTAGCCTCAAAATCACCTTCAACAATAATGTACCAAAGATCAATATCTTTAGACTTCACATATGTTTGAATCTATTTTTCCAATATATAAAACCATTAGTTTCAAGTAGTGGTGGTCGTTGCATAGATTGCCCTTCCTTATAATTTTAGAACCCATAGTGATCGAAAAGTTTTAAAATACAATTTTATTTTAAAACTTTTATAAACTTAGCTCTTGATGCCAATTGTGGAAAACTAGAAGGGGGTTGAATAGTTTTGCCGATTTTAAGTTGATTTCAAAAACTTTAGATTCGATATTATGTGAAATCGTATGGATGTTGAGCGTATAGATCTAATGATAATGCAAGCAAATAAATAAAGATAAGGGATAGAAATGACACAACCGATTTATAGTGGTTCGGCTACAAGGACACCTTCCTTGCCTACTCCACTCCCGAGTCACCTACTCGAGTTCAAGCACTATGTCAACAAACTCCTTCACTTGGCGGAGAAGCCTTCACAGCGTTGCTTACACTTTTTCGGTACAAAGCTAGATACCGAGTCCGTAGCACGGTGGACCAAACCAACACAACTATTACACAACAAATATGTGAAATATCAAATACAAGATCTTCGCTACGAAATCTTGCGGGTGACAAATCAATCAAGGACCCCTTGCTTGGATGACTTGTAGAATGCTCGTGATCTCGCCTTAGAAGGACCTATATGAGGATCACAAATAGAAAGAAAAGAAGAACAACTCTCTAGATCTAGTGATCTATATGTTAGAAGAGAATGAGAGTGTATGAGAGATTTAGTAAGAAGAGGGGTGAGTTAGAATGAAGAAATGGCTCTCTATTTATAGGCAAATTTCCTCAATGTTCTCACGGATCCCACGGATCCCTTCCACTTGGGATCCGGCTAGCACAAAGCTAGGGATCCGTGGAACGCTCCTCTTTGCCCATGGGTTTTTTGGTTATGGGTCATGGGTTATGGGTTGGTCCATGGGTTTTCTTTAGATTCAATGTATCTAAGTATACATTGTATCTAGTCTTCTTGGGTATGGGTTAAGATCCATGGGTTATGGTTTTTACCCATCCTAATAAACTATTACAACAAATGCTTAATTACTACATTTTGTATTTAAAGATTATATGTAAATGCTTTACAAAAATAACATGTATCCTTATAATTATACTTAAGACAACATTATATATGTTATCAACAAAACACAAAGAGATCGCAAAATATTAATAAGCGTTTTTACGGTTTATTTGTATTAACACGAATCAGCTGCTGCTAAAACTTCTCTGTGTATACTCTTCTCATAACTCTTTACCGACCCCATTATCATTCGTGACTTTTTGTAGTGACTCATCGATGGAGAAAACCCAATATGATGAACTTGAGGCGTAGTATAACCCGAACTTGTGACTTAAACTTGCACTATTGTCAGACGAAAAACCCTTTTTCTTAACTCCATCGAAAAAAGGTAAACTTAAAGTTTCTCAAATTATCCACACCTTAGTGTGACACTTGAGCACAACAACGTAACTCCATAAAAGTGATAGTTATAAGTTGTGAGCACACCAACGTAACTCCTTACATCAAGTTTAACTAGATAACTCAAGTCTTTGTCATTCGAAACGGTTAAAGCTCGAACAAGGATCTCGAAGAATCATGCATCCAACCAACCCCGATATCTTCAAGATACTAAGTACACGCAACCGTGAAATCCCACTTCAACCTCAAATAAATAATAGTGAATTCGCGCTGTAGTCACATCTTGCGGTTAAATTTCCAAATCTAGCCTTTGTTAACGGTTTAAAATGAACTTGATAATGGTTTTCCAATCTTGTCAAAAATATATCCTCGTGAAATCGAAATACCAAAATACCACTCTATATTCTAAATATTATCACAACAAAGTATCTAAAAAATTTTGTGTCAAAACAAAATAATTTCAGATAACAATTACTGTTTTGATAATATTGCCCATCGCCCACCATTCAATACACACACTCTAGTCCATAAACGTGTATAATATCTGAGGCCCATTCCAATAAAGATCAAGAGACATCAAGCCTGATCCAGATGTTGAAAAATCGTGTAAGCCCATTCCATGGAGATGATATCTGGATCCAATCACACGGTATAATATATGTATTACCCTAACACGTTTTTTTTCTTTACATTTGACCTAAACACAAATAATATAACCGCCACACTCCAGATATCTCACCTAACTGTTTTGCAAACTCATCCACTCATCAGCTTATCATCTCATCGCATCTACTCACAAATCCTTCGAAATAATCTCATTACATCATCATCTCAGTCTCAGCAACATCTATCTTAATTCGTCACCATGTACTATCCGAATAAAAAAACAAGTCAAAACAAAAAACAAACTACAAACACCGATTCAAAAACCGGATCCATATAAACTGATGCAGCACAAAATCAAATCAAGAAGCCTACAAAAAACGTCAAGATCCTTTGAAGGGTCACGGTAAGTACTACACGGTTGTTTAAATTTTTTTGTGTTGCGTTTGATTTAAGAACGAACCAAGGAGAGTAAGATGACATAATTGTTATCATTATTCTCCTTTTTGTGTCGGATATTGAATAAATGATGCTAGGCATCAAAATAGATCAATGATGCTTTTGTTTTCGTGTAATTGATCTTTAATGATTATGATGTTACTTTGATAACCACGAAATAATAATCTGAGATCGATTGATTTAATTTGATTTTTTTTCCTTTTGATATGTGAGTCGTGAGTCTTTTGATGTCGAAGTTGATGGCAGAGAGTTTAGGATAGATACAGTTAAGTTGGATTTGGTTGAGTAGTATTCATAGTTTGTTAAACTACTTGTGGACTGATGATGGCGCTGAGGCTGAGGTCACAAAAGAATGGTTTAGTGGTGTTTTGGTATTTTGGTTTGGTAAAAAAAAATCGAGTCCATTAACAGTTTACGCATAACCATTTCAAGTTTACGCGTAAACATTGTACTTTCACGCTTAACCATTTTCTTTTCTGCTTTCTTTAAGCGTAAACAAGGTTACGCGAAGACGACCTTATGCGTAAAATCAGTCTCCTTATGCCTAAAGGAGTGCTTATGCGTAAACACGGTCTTACGCATAAAGCTTATGCGTAAGTGATGAGTGTCTAAATACTCATCATTTTGTATAATCTAAACGCAAAATCATCTCGAAAACACTCGAAACACATCAAAATGATCAAAATATCACAAATCGGTGTTTTATGTGTTTTAAATGCAAAAATATCAAAATCGGATGAAAAATGATTCAAGTTTGCAAAATTGGCGCTTTAGTCCCCAAGTTTTAAAAGTTGTCAAATCTAGTCCACGAATTCAAAATGTGGAATTTTATCATTCAAGGTCCCTCAAGTATTCTAAGTTGTAAAAATGATCCTTGAATGATTCTTTGGTCAATTGGCAAGAAGGTCCTTAAACTTTGAAAAATTGCAAAATTAGTCCTTGGACCTTTTAAAATGGAATTTATGCAAAAAGGATCCTTGTTCTATCAAAGTTTGTCAAAATTGGTCCTTGTGATAAGTTTGGAATAGTGGCATTTTCAGTCCTTGAGGTTTGGATAATTTACATGTTTGGTCCTTATGCTTAACTAAACACCAAACCGGCCCTTTTGTTATATCAATCCAAATCCAAAACAACCTAGGCCCAAATCCAATCCTTACCCAGCTAAGCCCAAACCCGACCCCCTTTGTATTATTAGCCACGGGTCAACGAAAGTCAAACAGAAGAGAAAACCGCCAGACACTGTTCATCGTCCTCACAACCTCTGATATCCCAAAACCAGATATGGTTTTCCATCTTTTTCAACCCCCCTCTCCATACTTTGTCCCCTCCACCTCCTCTAAACACCAAAAATCCTTTATTGATTGAAACCAACTCTCATTAATAACTCAAACCTGCCTTGAAATATTTGGCGCCAAAATGACACTTGGACGGTTTTGATGATTTTATGCAATCCAATGGCTGGAAAATGGTGGGAAAGATTCAGAGGTCAAGGAGAAGTCCTAAAAGTCTATAAAGAGGAGCTAAGAGACAATGTATCTATCTATCTAGTATAATTTTAATTTTCCATTGTCGTTTTTATTTTTCTCAAAATCTCAGTGTAATTTAAGCTTTCCTAGTACTTTGTTTAAGTTAATCCAAGTATTTGTGAACTACTTTCAGTTTTAATATCAAGTTTTAAGTTCTTATTTCAATTTATGCAGTTTTCATTGAAAAATCTCACAATGTGTTAATGTTGTTGTTAGTTGTTGATAAGGACTGAAATAGCTCATGTAAGCTCCCAAAAAGCTTATTCAAGCTTTTAGAGACCTTAAAATTCAAGTTTAGAAGTTAAACAAAAAAAAATCACAAAAATACAAATTAAATAGTTTAAAATTCAAAAATCACTTGGAAATGGTGTATACAGCTGGAGCAGGGTGAATTGTGGATGGCCTTGGGTTAGAAGCTTTGTGGAAAGCTATTAGGATTGGTCTTGGTCATTGGTTCTTGGTTTTCACTTGGATAAGCATCTGTAAGCACTTTTGATCATCTTGGCATTTTACTGTTATAATTGTTCATAAGCTTAAATTTCTGTTTATTTGTGTTAATTAGTTATAGTTAAGTGTAGTTGTTCATTAAAATCAGTTGGTTGTACCTTTTAATTTGAAGTTTATAAAAATTTCCTTTTAACAGTTAAAACTGCATCTTGGTCAATTCTTAGTTTGATGTTGTTATGGTTGTTGTTTAAGGGTTCATAAGTCCTATAAAGTGATTATATATAGTCTGCAATCATCTGCATGGTCTTAATTTGTGATTTGCTTTGAAAATCTTCCAAACAAGCTTAAAAAGGGGTGTTTGCTTTAGCTTGTTTATCTGTGATCAAGAGTGTTTAAGACAGTACCATTCTTTGTTTTGTGTCACTATAGTACCTAATATCTCAGTTTAGTTATAAAAACCAGTGGTCATTTAGTAAAAGTCAAAATCTCAATTCATCTCATTTCTGTTACTCACTGTTGGATTTTAAAAAGTTAGGATCATGATTTTGTGTTAGAAAGTTGTTAGTGTTGAACAAATCAGTCTTATATCACCTCAAAACAACATATTCAGTGATTTAAATCAGGTTAAAGTTCATCTAAGTCAAACTTTTAGTTTAAGTCAAAAGTCAAATTTTTCACTTGGGTCGTTTTTGAATAAAATAGATCTTTTTACTGTGTGTTTAATAGTGAGTCTTAGCTTAAAAGCTTTTGGCGTGTTAAAGTTCAGTTGCTTATACAAATTAGAAAAATAATAGATCTCTTTGAATCGACTTTTTAAGTGCTTATTTTCCTCTTTCTTTTTGGACCCCTTATCGCAACCATGCCACTGTGCACAGCAGTTGGTAAGCTCAACTTGATAAGCTCACATAGAGCTTATTAGTTGCTCAAATCTGGTGATCTTTGGTTATTTGGGTAGCCAACCTAGCTATCTTGAGGTCCCAAGTTCATTTTTTCATTTTGAAGCTTGTTTGGTAGGGCTGCTATAAGCTTATAGCTTGTCCCATTTCTGTGTTAGCATAAGAGCTTATCTGCTTTTTCTTAGCTTTTCATTGTGCTTATCTGTATTTTTTAGCTTCATTTCAATTCATCTATCTTACTTGCATCTTATTTTGGCTTGTAGTTCAGCTGGTTAGCTTGTTTGAGCTTATTTCACCAAATAAGCTCATAAGCATAATCGTTGTGTTCATAAGCTTGTAAAACCGCTTATTTGTGTTTTGTAAAATTTTGTCTTTGTTAAAGTTTCATAATATCAGTAGTAAAGTAGTTTTCAAAAGAAAATCCAGAAAAAGATCAATTTAAAATCGGTGATAGTGTTTATTTAATATTTCTTAGCTTTTTGATTTTTCTTTTAGCTTATTAATAAGAAAATCTTGTTTTCTATTTTCTTTGTTTTCTGTCATCATATAGTATTTTTAGAAAAGTTTCATAATTTTCCTAATCTTTTAGTATTTATTATAATTATAAATAGTTAAAAATAGTAATTAATTAGTAATAAATAATTAAAAGCATAAAAATATCTTTTCAGTTTTAAAATTAGTTTTATCATATTTTAGATTTTTCCAAGTTAAAATTTTATTTTTCCAAGTTTATTTTATATTTTCTAGTATTTAAGTGTATTTTAAATAATAATTAATTAGTAATAATTAGATAAAAAGTGTGAAAAATATATTTTTAGTTTTAAAATTAGTTTTATAGTATTTTAGATTTTTCTGAATCATAAGTTTATTTTTCTAGCCTTATTTTGTATTTTCTTCTATTTTAGAGTATTTATTAAATAGTTAAAGAGTTTTTAATTAATAATAATTAATTAAATAGTGTTAAAATAATTTTCTTTTCTAATAATTTTCTTTTATTTTTAGGATTCCAAAATGTCATTTTATATTTTTAGGTCTTTTATTTCTTAGATTTTACTTTTTATTTTGTACGTCTACGTAGTTTTAAACTTACGTTTACGTTTCTTTCATCGATTGTTGTGCTTTCCAATTCGTGTCCAATTCCATTCCAATCAATCAGTAGTGTAATATTTCTAATCAAACCTTTACGATCACTATCCTTAGTGATCACTCTATCATCCGAGTTTGTTTTGACACACCATTGAGTCTCCGTGGGACTAAACGACACGGAATTCATTATATTCTCCAGACTTCATTGTATTTGTGTCGGCGGTTTTAAGTCATTACGGTTAGCCATTCACAAGTGGCTATCTTGTGTGATTAGACTTGACGGTTCGGACCAGATCAAATTTTGGCCATTGCGGGAGGCTTTAGCGTGTGTTTAGCCATTTTCGGACCCATTCTTGCACATACCCCACCATTTGTAAAAAGTTTTTGTAAAGTTATAAGAAAATATCAAAAGTTCATTAACACTTTTCCTAAAGTGTTAAAACACCAAAAAAATATAAAACAACAAAACAATCGTAGCGTTTTCTATCTTGTATTGTCTTTAAGGTGATTCTTAAAAGAGATACGATTTGGTTAAACGAGACGATACCAAAAATATTGTCCAAAAGTTTTAAACCCATCAACACAAATCTTACCTCGTCTTTTCGGTGGTACTTAAGTTATACATAAAAATCAACCACCGCAAATCAAGGCGGTGCACTACCTAACTGGGTTGCGACCATAATAAGTTCCGAACATCATATTTAAAACTTGCCTTTGTGTCACTTGTGATTTGGTGTACCTTTTTCAAAGAAGCCATTTCATTTGTGATTATTGGTTAAGTTCACTTGTCGTTTTGCCTCATTTGTTTTGAAAATTGATTTTTATACATAGTGCATGCGCACTCGTTCTTCCAGTTCTACAAGTCCACTTTCGAACTTGGAAAGATTCCTCGTGAGCGTGAGGGCGTTCGGCTCCTTCACCGTGATCGAGGAACGTCTACCACCACCACCTCCCGTCGAAATGGCGTAAGACAAACCCATGAATGAGCTTCTCCAAGCACCCATCGAGGGTTACGGAGATGCCATTGTTGTCCCAGCCATTGTGGTGATACCTTCGAGCTCAAACCGGGTTGCTTAATCTAGTAACCCAAAGTCAATTCTATGGTTTTGAGCGGGATGATCCTCATGCACACATTCGATGGTTTAACAAGATTGCATCTACCATCAAGTACAAGAATGTCCCACATGAAGCTATCAAGCTTCTTCTTCCCATTTTCTCTGAGGACAAGCCCGAATTGGCTTGAGAAACAACCCCTCGCTCTATCGAGACATGGGAAGATCTAGTCACCAAGTTCGTTAACGAGTTCTATCCTCCATCCCGAACCACAAGTCTTAAGAATGAGATAATGAAATTTTCTCGAGATTTGATGAATCATTCGGGAGGCATGGGATCGTTACAAAGAGTTGCTTCATGAGTGTCCGCATCACGGTTTTACCGAGTTAATGCAAATGGATACTTTCTATAATGGTCTCAATCGGACCAATCAAGACTCTTTGAATGCCTCCGCTGGAGGTAATTTCTGAGCAAGACCACAAAAGAGGCCTTGCAAATTATTGAGAACAAATCTCGTGTCCGTCCTTTCGAGCAAAGACATATCGGTCTCATGTCGGACCTTCTTCTTCTTCTTCCCCGTGAGTACATCTAGCACCGATGCTAAGATTGACAAACTCACGACATTGTTCGAGCTTTGGTTCTTGCTAACGGAAGAAAGTCACCTTCACTCGACACCAACACATGGTGAAGTGAAGAAAGTCGAGAGTTGTGTTACTTGTGGTGGTCCTCATGCATACTACAATTGTACCGCCACCGATGGTAGTCCTTTTGAAGCCAATGATCTAGCCGGTAGTTCACGTGAAGGAGGTACTCAATACCATTCTCAAAATGAACCACACTACCGTGCTAAAACTAATCGAGCACCACCGGTTTCAACGAGAATCATAACATGCAAAACCGAATCGAAACCAACCAAGATGAACCAAGGTTATCAAAACCAAGGTAATTTCTATCCTGGACCCAATCAAGGTTTCCAACATCAAGGAAACCCTAATCAAAACAATTTCAATCGAGGAATCAATTTCATGGGAATATGAATCCTAATCAAGGAATTTTGGATATAATCAAAACATACGACCTCAAATTGTCCCTCCAGCTCCTCCGTCATTGCTTCTCCAAGTACCATCATCCGATGAGTTATTGAGGCAGTTCATGAAATCCCAAGATGAAATGAACAGGTTGTTGGTCGATCGATTCGATCTTAAGAAGTCTTTAAATGATCAACCCTCGGGCTCGTGAAAACTTCCGAGCAACACGATCGCTAACCCGAGGGGCGATGCTAAGGCGATCACAACCGAAGTGGTGTTTCATACACCGGACCTGCTGTTCCTACTACCTCTTCTTCTTCTCTCCCTAAGGTAGTGGAGAGTGAACCTCGGACACACAATGGACCTTTGACTCAATGCCTCCTCCACCGTGCCAATGAGTCAAGTTACCAAGGATCCTACGGACAAGGTGCATTTTTCAAGCCCACGGCACCAAGACACGTCCCACCTTCTGTAGTCCAACCTCAAGTTGTCCGAAACCCAAGTCAAATCAAGGAGTTATTTTGAACCTCCCATGGCTCTATTGAGAAACAATCAAATCTTCTCTTCCTTACCCATCAAGAATGCATGATGAGAAGCTTAAAGACAAAACCAAAGAGCAAATGGAAAAAAAAATTCAAATTTTCAATGAATTGCACTTTGATATAAGCTTCATTGATGCTCTCGTTCTAATGCCCAAATTTGAATCCACTCTTAAAGGGTTACTAAGCAACAAAGATAAGTTATCCGAAATGGCTAAAACCCTCTCAATGAGCAATGCTCGTGTCCTTCTTAAAAGCTTCCCGAGAAGCTTGAAGACCCCAGCAAGTTTTAATCCCATGTGATTTCTTGGGGATGGTTCAATGCTCCGCCTGGCCGATCTTGGCGCTAGCATTAACCTCATGCCACTCTCGATGGAAGAAACTTTCTCTTAGAACTTACTCCTACTTGTATGACTCTCGAGCTAGCGGATGTACCATAACTCGTCCACTTGGAATAGCCGAGGATGTCATGGTAAAAGTAGGGAAGTTTCATTTTCCCACGACTTTGTTGTAGTAAACTTTGATGCAGATCCTAGAGTTCCCTCATCTTGGGAGAGCTTTCTTGAGAACGAGCCGTGCTCTAATCGATGTATTTGTTTGAAGAATTAACTATACGGGTTGATAACGAAGAACTCACGCTTAATATCAACCGAACTCCAAACCTCTCGAACAAACATAGTGTTGCCACAATCGATCAAAAATCTAAAAGAATCGATGCAACACTCTCTAATTTCACGGTTAAGAGGAGTCACCAAAACGCGTCTTGAGCTAAAAGCTCTAAAATCAACCCCGGTTCAAACAAATGGTTTGAAAGTTGTACCAAGGAGTCATGAGTATTCTTGATGATGATGATCTAGAATTGGAGACTTCATCGGAAGTGGTGGAAATTTCTAGCTCTAAAAGTACACCACTTGTCCCACCTCCTAATCGCTTTATCGTATTGAGTTTGTTAACTCGTGGGTGAAACCGAACTCTCTTCAAAAGATCCATCATCCATTTCATCTCCGGATCCAATTGTTTCCGACTTTTCCATTCCTTCTCTCACTTGGATGAGGAAGATGATAATTTTGGAATGAAGTCGATGCTTTTCTAAGTGATGAGTCAATCCCAATAGGGTTGATGATTCTTACTTGGATTCGTAGGGGACATCCTTTTCTTGAAAGTTTATTAAACGAAGAATCGTCCCCAAACCTCCCTCCCGGAAATTCCTTTGATAATCACCATAAAAGCTTCAAATATAAGCTTAAAATGTCAAAATGGTGATTTACTTCTTCGATGAGGAATGGACATGCATTGTAATGCACATATTTATTCCATTCTTCACAAATGGTGTGGTTGCTCTTTCCTTTTCTCTTTCGGAATGAGGACACCATCTTTGACCCGGTATTATTCTTTATAGTTTCTACTATTAAAATACCGGTTGTATCTCGTCGAGTGGAACTTTCGATGTTCATGTGTTTATTAACACCGTGAATGAAAGTCCGATTGAGATTGGTTTTCCACGTTACCTTCCCCATGAACCAATGAATGCGGGATCGAGTCAAGCTAGTGACTTGGTAATCAAAAACATTAGCACGCACCATATGGGTTTTCACCCATATTTCGCCTTCTTACCCCTTTCTACCACCTTAGTGTGGGGGTGTTTCCCAATGTTGTATATAAAATCATGTTCTAAAAAAAAAATCTTCTAAATAATGGCCGTAATATTTCCTTTACGTTCTCGGTTTGGCATAACCACGGTACTTTGAATATTGAGGGCAATATTCATTTCTAAGTGTGGGGAATTTCACGAATTTCATGTATTATCTACCCAATTCCCTGCTTTTGGCCAAAATTTTTTTTTGAGTAAGTGTTCTACACTTACTCATCTTGGTTATCATCCGCCATGTCTCAGAAGAAAAAGGATTGGCTAATCCAAGAGCAAACGGCTCTTGGTAAAGATTTCTCAAATCCGTTTATATGGCTTGCAATTTGCCCAAAATTGTATGGTTCTCAACTCACCATATCCTAAAAAGTGAAGAGTTGGCTAGCCCATAAGGTTATGGCTTGTGGTAAAGGCGATGGAAAATCCATAATTGGTATTCACTCACCAAAGATAATTCGATAATTTATCTAAGAGTTGGCTAGTCCGGCAAAGTGCGACACGGTAAAGACAAATCAAATCCGTTCTGACTTATGATTTGCTCAAAATCATTTGGTTATCATTGTACCAAGGTTCTTACTTGAACTGAAACAATTGGCTACTCCGTAAGTGATGGCTTTTGGTAAAGAGTTTTCAAATCCATCAAGTTTTCTCAAATCATTGCTAGGGACTAGCAATATCTCGATATGGGGATTGATGAGTGTCAAATACTCATCATTTTTGTATAATCTAAACCGCAAAATCATCTCGAAACACTCATAAACACATCAAAATGATCAAAATATCACAAATCAGTGTTTTATGTGTTTTAAATGCAAAAATATCAAAATCGGATGAAAAATGATTCAAGTTTGCAAAATTGGCGCTTTAGTCCCCAAGTTTTAAAAGTTGTCAAATCTAGTCCCTGAATTCAAAAATGTGGAATTTTATCATTCAAGGTCCTCAAGTATTCTAAGTTGTAAAAATGATCCTTGAATGATTCTTTGGTCAATTGGCAAGAAAGGTCCTTAAACTTTGGAAAATTGCAAAATTAGTCCTTGGACCTTTTAAAATGGAATTTATGCAAAAAGGATCCTTGTTCTATCAAAGTTTGTCAAAATTGGTCCTTGTGATAAGTTTGGAATAGTGGCATTTTCAGTCCTTGAGGTTTGGATAATTTACATGTTTGGTCCTTATGCTTAACTAAACACCAAACCGGCCCTTTTGTTATATCAATCCAAATCCAAAACAACCTAGGCCCAAATCCAATCCTTACCCATTAAGCCCAAACCCGACCCCCTTTGTATTATTAGCCACGGGTCAACGGAAGTCAAACAGAAGAGAAAACCGCGCTACTATAGCTCATCGTCCTCACAACCTCGATATCCCAAAACCGGAGATGGTTTCTCCATCTTTTCAACCCCTCTCCATACTTTGTCCCTCCACCTCCTCTAAACACCAAAATCCTTTATTGATTGAAACCAACTCTCATTAATAACTCAAACCCGCTTGAAATATTTGGCGCCAAAATGACACTTGGACGGTTTTGATGATTTTATGCAATCCAATGGCTGGAAAATGGTGGGAAAGATTCAGAGGTCAAGGAGAAGTCCTAAAAGTCTATAAAGAGGAGCTAAGAGACAATGTATCTATCTATCTAGTATAATTTTAATTTTCCATTGTCGTTTTTATTTTTCTCAAAATCTCAGTGTAATTTAAGCTTTCCTAGTACTTTGTTTAAGTTAATCCAAGTATTTGTGAACTACTTTCAGTTTTAATATCAAGTTTTAAGTTCTTATTTCAATTTATGCAGTTTTCATTGAAAAATCTCACAATGTGTTAATGTTGTTGTTAGTTGTTGATAAGGACTGAAATAGCTCATGTAAGCTCCCAAAAAGCTTATTCAAGCTTTTAGAGACCTTAAAATTCAAGTTTAGAAGTTAAACAGAAAAATCACAAAAATACAAATTAAATAGTTTAAAATTCAAAAATCACTTGGAAATGGTGTATCAAATGGAGCGAAATGAATGTGGATGGCCTTGGGTTAAAGCTTTGTGGAAAGCTATTAGGATTGGTCTTGGTCATTGGTTCTTGGTTTTCACTTGGATAAGCATCTGTAAGCACTTTTGATCATCTTGGCATTTTACTGTTATAATTGTTCATAAGCTTAAATTTCTATTTATTTGTGTTAATTAGTTATAGTTAAGTGTAGTTGTTCATTAAAATCAGTTGGTTGTACCTTTTAATTTGAAGTTTATAAAAATTTCCTTTTAACAGTTAAAACTGCATCTTGTTCAATTCTTAGTTTGATGTTGTTATGGTTGTTGTTTAAGGGTTCATAAGTCCTATAAAGTGATTATATATAGTCTGCAATCATCTGCATGGTCTTAATTTGTGATTTGCTTTGAAAATCTTCCAAACAAGCTTAAAAAGGGGTGTTTGCTTTAGCTTGTTTATCTGATCAAGTGTGTTTAAGTTTAGTGCCATTCTTTGTTTTGTGTCACTATAGTACCTAATATCTCGGTTTAGTTATAAAACCCGGTGGTCATTTAGTAAAAGTCAAAATCTCAATTCATCTCATTTTCCTTGTTCATTGTTGGATTTTAAAAGTTAGGATCATGATTTTGTGTTAGAAAGTTGTTAGTGTTGAACAAATCGCTCTTATATCACCTCAAAACAACATATTCAGTGATTTAAATCGAATTAAAGTTCATCTAAGTCAAACTTTTAGTTTAAGTCAAAAGTCAAAATTTTCACTTGGGTCATTTTTGAATAAAATAGATCTTTTCACTGTGTGTTTAATAGTGAGTCTTAGCTTAAAAGCTTTTGGGGTGTTAAAGTTCGGTTGCTTATCAAAATTAGAAAATAATAGATCTCTTTGAATCGACTTTTTAAGTGCTTATTTTCCTCTTTCTTTTGGACCCTTGTGCTGCAACCATGCCACATGCACCGATTGGTAGGTCCAACTTGATAAGCTCACATAGAGCTTATTAGTTGCTCAAATCTTGTGATCTTTGGTTCTTTGGGTAGCCAACCTAGCTATCTTGAGGTCCCAAGTTCATTTTTTCATTTTGAAGCTTGTTTGGTAGGTCGCTTTATAAGCTTATAGCTTGTCCCATTTATGTGTTATAATAAGAGCTTATTTGCTTTTTTTAGCTTTTCATTGTGATTATCTTATTTTTAGCTTCATTTCAATTCATCTATCTTACTTGCATCTTATTTTGGCTTGTAGTTAATTTGGTTAGCTTGTTTGAGCTTATTTCACCAAATAAGGTCATAAGCATAACTGTTGTGTTCATAAGCTTGTAAAACTGCTTATTTGTGTTTTGTAAAATTTTTGTCTTTGTTAAAGTTTCATAATATCAGTAGTAAAGTAGTTTTCAAAAAGAAAATCCAGAAAAAGATCAATTTAAAATCAGTGATAGTGTTTATTTAATATTTCTTAGCTTTTTGATTTTTCTTTTTAGCTTATTAATAAGAAAATCTTGTTTTTCTATTTTTCTTTGTTTTCTGTCATCATATAGTATTTTTAGAAAAAGTTTCATAATTTTCCTAATCTTTTTAGTATTTATTATAATTATAAATAGTTAAAAATAGTAATTAATTAGTAATAAATAATTAAAAAGCATAAAAATATCTTTTCAGTTTTAAAATTAGTTTTATCATATTTTAGATTTTCCAAGTTAAAATTTTATTTTCCAAGTTTATTTTATATTTTCTAGTATTTAAGTGTATTTTAAATAATAATTAATTAGTAATAATTAGATAAAAGTGTGAAAATATATTTTAGTTTTAAAATTAGTTTTATACTATTTTAGATTTTTCTGAATCATAATTTTATTTTTCTAGCCTTATTTTGTATTTTCTTCTATTTTAGAGTATTTATTAAATAGTTAAAAGAGTTTTTAATTAATAATAATTAATTAAATAGTGTTAAAAATAATTTTCTTTTTCTAATAATTTTCTTTTATTTTTAGGATTCCAAAAATGTCATTTTTATATTTTTAGGTCTTTTATTTCTTAGATTTTACTTTTTATTTTGTACGTCTACGTAGTTTTTAAACTTACGTTTACGTTTCTTTCATCGATTGTTGTGCTTTCCAATTACGTGTCCAATTCCATTCCAATCAATCAAGAGTGTAATATTTCTAATCAAAACCTTTACGATCACTATCCTTAGTGATCACTCATCATCCGAGTTTGTTTTGACACACCATTGAGTCTCCGTGGGACTAAACGACCCGGAATTCATTATATTCTCCGGACTTCATTGTATTTGTGTACGGCGGTTTAAGTCATTACGGTTAGCCATTCACAAGTGGCTAGCTTGTGTGATTAGACTTGACGGTTCGGACCGATCGATAAGCATAAACTTATGCGTAAAAACCTTCACGTAGCGTTTCTTCGCATAACTTCATAGTTATCGTAAATATCTCGAAGATGGCTCCTTAGGCGTAAAAAGGGTTTTGACCATGTTGACTTTTTAAGCGACCTTTTTCCGACCATATTCCATTCAAGCGTGAGAAACCCGAAATCTTCTGAAAGAACATCATTTTAACCCGTTTGAGTCGTTTGACTATGTATATTGACCGATTGACTTCAAAATATTCCACCGAGTATTGGTACAAAAACCATTAAAAGTGATACTTTTATCACGTGAATGCTTTTGGACAAGCTTGATGACAAAAGCGAAATATCAAATGTAAAGACCACAAGAATGTTTTGACCAAACAAGGATATGCATACTTTCTTAAAAAGCTAACCCAAAGGATATGTAAAAAGGTTAAGAGTAAAACAGATTTTCAAGACAAGATTTTGACAGAAAACATCACCAAAAAAAATCAACCAATAATAAACCGACCTTGCTCTGATACCAATGTTAGGATCGTATGTATGGAAGATATGGTGATTTGGGAGGTCTTGGAAGATGGAAGAAAGCCATCTTCAAGTTAGAGAGAGAAGCCAGAGAGAGAAGGGAAAACTAGTGTGTGTTTTATTTATGAAGATGAAAGGATTACACTAAGTCTCACCCCTCCATGGAAGTATGGAGGGGTTTAAATACCCAAACACATACAACAATGGCTAAATGACATAACAAGCCCTTGTGTTTAAGGTAATAAAGACAGTAAATGTAATCCCGTCAATGTCGTTCCATTTACGAGTTAGGAGTGATTCAAACAATCGGGTTGCATATC
Organism: Chrysanthemum lavandulifolium; assembly: GCA_022545495.1. Classification (NCBI taxonomy): domain Eukaryota; kingdom Viridiplantae; phylum Streptophyta; class Magnoliopsida; order Asterales; family Asteraceae; genus Chrysanthemum; species Chrysanthemum lavandulifolium. The sequence goes on along the minus strand of CM040241.1, from coordinate 233,308,273 downwards.
TGAAATGATAGCAAGCCATATAGGCATGTTTTGAAAACTTTTTGAACTTCTGGTCGAACTTCATTTAAAGACCCGTGTCATCATTGAATGACATTTCTTGGATCGTAAATGTTATCGATACCAGAAGGTATGCCTTGAAAACTATTTTTGGTATTTTAAATTTTTCTAATTTTTATGGTTTTTGTGGGTTTTATATTTTTCTATTTTTATTTTTGGTTTAAAATATGTACAAATGATACATGAAGCAAATCCATTACTCCTCATACTATTCTTGAAGACGTTTGAGTGTTTCTGGCTTCAGACTCTTCATACCAAGTCGCAGGACAATAAATTGAAACCGTTCTATTGGAAGAGCTTTAGTGAAGATATCCGCTAGCTGGTACTCAGTACTTACGAATTAAAGTTCAACCACACCGTTCTCAACTTGTTCCTTGATGAAGTGATGTCGGATATCGATGTGCTTTGATCGAGAGTGTTGGACATTGTTGCAGCAAAGAGCTATGGCGCTTTTGTTGTCACAGTACAGAGGAATCTTGTTGTATGCAAAGCCATAGTCCGAGAGTTGGGATCTCATCCATAAGATTTGAGCACAACATGCAGACATGGCAATGAATTATGCTTCTATGGAAGATATGGATGTACTGATTTTCTTCTTTGAAGACCAGCTCACTAATTTATCTCCTAGAAATTGAGCACCTTCAGACGTACTTCGACATGTATCTTGACACCTTGCATGGTCAGCATCTGCATAGGTTGTTAGTGCCATGGAGGTGTCCTTTGGATACGAGAGTCCCATATTAATGGTTCCTTAGAGATACCGAAAGACCCACTTTACCGCTTCAAGGTGCTTTTTGGTAGGCTTAGCTTGATATCGAGCACACATGCATACAACAAATAGAAGATCTGGTCTACTGGCAGTGAGATACATCAGAGATCCAATCATACTACAAAACTTAGTTTAATCAACCGGGATCCCAGAGATGTCCTCATCGCAATAGTATTTATGATACGTAACAGAAGATTCATTGAAGGTTTCTCTAAGATAGCTAATCCATTGACCAAATTGACTCAGAAGAACCATAAGTACGAATGGGAAGAGAAACAAGAATCAACGTTTCAGTTGTTAAAGTAGAAACTTTGCAGAGCACCACTTCTAGCATTGCTAGAAGGAACAGACAATTTTGTGGTTTATTGTAATGCTTTGCATATGGTACTTGGTGCCATATTGATGCAAAAGGAGAAGGTTATTGCATCTGCTTCTTGTCAACTCAAAGTCCATGAGAAGAATTACATGACTCATGACTTGGAGTTAGGAGCTATAGTGTTCGCACTCAAGATTTGGAGACACTACTTATATGGTATGAGATGTACTGTGTTTACAGATCACAAGATTCTCCAACACATCCTTGACTAGAAAGAGTTGAACATGAGGTAGCGTTGATGGTTAGCGATTACGATTGTGATATTCGTTATCATCTGGGGAAAGCGAACGTGGTAGCTGGTGCCCTAAGCCGCTGCGAGTTCGAGCTATGGTCATGACCATAAATTTAAACCTCCCCGCACATATTCTTAATATACAAGCTGAAGCTATCAAGGAACAAGGCATTTGAGACACATTAAGGACGAGAACCTGCATGGTATGAACAAGGCATTTGAGACACATTCAGATGGAGCTCGATGCTTCAAGAATAGGAGCTGGTTACCACATTTTGGTGGTTTAAGTGATTTTATTATGCACAAGTTGCATAAGTCAAAGTATACCATTCACCCAAAGTCTGATGAGATGTATCATGACCTTAAAAAGTTATATTTGTGGCCAAACATAAAGGCTGGCATTTCTACTTATGTCGACAAGTGTTTAACATGCTCGAAGTAAAGGCCGAGTACCAGAAGCCATCTGGTTTACTATAACAACCCAAGATACCTTAGTGGAAATGGGAATGTATAACAATGGATTTCATCACCAAGTTACCTAAGACATCGAGTAGTTTCGACAGGATTTGGGTAATCGTTGACCGCCTTACTAAGTCTGCTCACTTCCTACCGATCAAAGAAAACTAAAAGAATGATAAACTGACCAGAATCTACATAAAGGAAGTAGTTTCTAGGAACAGAGTACCAGTCTCGATTATTTCTGACAAGAATAGTTGATTTACTTCAAGATTATGGCAGTCACTTCCAGACGCCTTTGATACCCGTCTGGATATGAGCACCGCGTATCATCCACAGACAAATAGTCAAAGTGAGAGGACTATACAAACTCTAGAAGACATGTTGCGAGCCTGTGTCATTTATTTTGGAAATGGGTGGGATAACCATTTTCCATTACATGAATTCTTCCACAACAACAGTTATCACATTAGCATTAAAGTTGTACCATTTGAGGCACTCTACAGTCGTAAGTATTGATCGCCTGTCAGCTAGACCGAGGTTGGAGATGTCTAACTCATTAGACCGGAAATCTTTCATGAGACAACCAAGAAAATTATTCAGATTTGGAACAGGCTACAAGCTGCAAGAGATCGTCAGAAGAGTTATGCTGATGTGAGGCGTAAACCCCTAGAATTTCAAGTCCGAAACATGGTCATGTTGAAGGTCTCATCTTGTAAAGGCGTGATACAGTTTGCAAAAGAGGAAAGCTGAACCCGAGGTACATTGGACCATTCAAGATTTTGGCTCGAGTTGGTCAAGTAGCTTACCGACTCAATCTTCCACTACTGCTTAGTGTTGTCCACAACATGTTTCACGTTTCTAACCTAAAGAAGTGCCTATCAGATGAATTACTCATCATTTCTTTGGAAGAGATTCAGCTTGACGACAAGATCAACTTTTCGAGGAACCAGTGGAAATCATGGACCGAGATGTTAAGTGGCTAAAAAAGAGTCGAATTTCTATCATCAACGTTCCATGGAATTCTCGAAGAGGTCCTGAGTTCACTTGGAAATGGGAAGACCATTTTCGCCGCAAGTAGCCACACCACTTCACAGATATCACTCCGACGAACAACATGAACTGAATTCCAGGACAAAATTCCTTTAACAGGATACACTGTGACAAATCTTATTTTCTAGGTCATTACTTGCCCATAAAGTCAAAACAATTTACTTTGAACGTTTAAACATTTACTTTTACGTATAACCGTCAGGTTAAATTGCGTAAATCGAAAAATGACATTTAACATAAACCGGAACTAGACTAAGTTTATTATACATCAAACATGTATCATATGAGTTTTATAAATGCATTTTATAAGTCATTGCATTGTGTTTTACAAGTTTTAAGTAAAACGCATATGTTTTGCATTTTGGCTCATGCATGCATGCATATACCTAACCAATTCACCACCCTTGCATTATAATACATACATATAACTATAAAAAAATTTGAAAAACACTTTCCACCCTCTCACCAAAACCGGCCATAGGCCACATGGTATCAAAACCATGAGCTATACAAAAAGATCAAGTACATGGTTCAAAGTCTCCTAATAATCCAAGACGTATCCCCCCACCAACGCCTTACACCTATGACGCCACAATTGACAACCCACCAAAATTCCCCCATCTAGTCTAGGCATGAACCATGTCATCTTAGCACTTAGTTTGCTCATTATCCAAAATTGTCTCTATAAAAGCCAAGTCTTACTAGTTCATTCTCACACACACAAAAATATTTACACTCGTTCACTCTCTCTTAAATAGTTCGGCATCCTCAAAGGGTTTATCAAGATCATTTGGTGCTGGGTAAACTTAAGTTTGAGCCTTGAAAGGAAGAGTTTGGTTTTTGGTATAAGAAATTAGGGTTTTAGTGCGATTTTTGAGTAGCTTTAGTTCACTTATTCATCCAACCATCCACCAACTAAGTGTAAGCTTTAACAAACCCTTTTTTCACACTTCATAAAATGTTATTTAATTGAGCTAAAGATAAGTTTAGAAAACACGTTTTCTGTCCCAAAATCACAGCCCTATACATCACTTTAAAAACCCATCTTAAACATTTTGCTGGGCCAAGCGAATTTACACACACTTAGATATATGTCTTAGGGTGTTCCATGTCGAATTTCATAATTTTTAGAGTTGTTTTACTATATTAATAAATAATATGCAATTGTTGTTCAAAATTGACAAGATTCTGAGTACCAGTTTTCATTCATAAAAATCACTACTTTAAGAGAAATTTGACATGTCGAGCTAGTTGAGACTTTTGTAGACAAGAACTTAACTTAAAATCTAAGAATTGAATGGAGTCATGACGTTAAGTAATGAAAGAGATGAATTGCTTTATGATTTTAAATAGAATGGCCCCGAAATTATAGGTCATATTTTATGATTTTGGACAGTTTGACATACTTGTATATTTTATTTTATAAAATAATTAGTGTAGAACTTAGATGAATGGCTTACATTTTTGGAAAGTAGACACTAAAAAGATGAACTTAGGATTTTGAACCAAATGGTTTCTTCAGAAAATGAGTGAGAAATAGTCCAATTAAGACGGAAGTTTTAGAAAAATTGTAACAAATAGTCCAAATATATATATATATATATATATATATATATATATATATATATATATATATATATATATATATATATAAAATATAAACACAACTAGAAGGCGGGGTGGTTGAATAGTTTTATCGTTTTTAATTACGTTTTAAGACTTTTAAAACTTTTTGTTATTTTCTTGTAAGTCGTTTGATTCGAAGTTATGTGATATCAATTAACAATATATATGAATACAATAGATATGCACAAAGTAAACAATATATTAATGAAAGAAAGATAAAGGGATGGAACAACCAAACCAAGACACGGAGATTTATAGTGGTTCGGCTACGAAGCTCAATCTTCGCCTTACTCCACTCCTTGAGTATCACACTCGAGAGTTCACAATCACTATGTCAACAAACTCCCTTCAGGCGGAGAAAATCGTACACCTTCACTTACACCAATTTCCGACAATAAGCAGATTGTTGAGTTCTAATCCTAGCTAGAAACAATCTACACACCAATTCACTACACTACACAAACATAAAATTTGTCCACTTGGACTTCTACATAATCCAAGTCTACACACCACACTTCACGGAGTTTCACCTAGTCTCAATCAACACACAATATTACACGGACTTACACCTCATCCAAATCTACACTAACACAACTAATCTCGCCTCACACATAAGTCGGATACACCAACATACAACTAAGAGGATTAAGAGAGTTTAGATGAAGAAGAGAATTGTAACACAAGTTATGTGTGTGTGATGCCTAATCTATAACACTTCGTTTATTGGCGAATACGAGCGTTCTTCTCTTGCACTTTGAAGTAGATGATAACGAGATCACTTGTAAAAAATTAACAACAAGTTAACGTGATCAAATAGAGAAAAAGAAAGAAACAGAAAGAACATAAATATTTTTGTGCAAAAGGTCTCATTTTTCTGAAAGAAATAGTGCAATATTTATAGGCACTATAGGAGCGGGGGATGGTCCCTTAAATACGGACGCTCCTATTTTTGTCCTTAAGTGGTGAAATGTTTATCTGGTGAAAATTTATCTGATTTGCGCAAGACAATTTAAATTCAAATATGTTCTTTTGAATAAAACATTTCTTTTAATCGCAAAATTAATTTGTATAAGTTATTTGTAAAGCGTTTTGTCACATTTATAAAATGTAAGTTTTAGGAACAAAATAACTTCTTTGATCACTTAACTAAGTTGGTATATTGTTTGTACATACCTTAAGTGATGTTATAGTTGAAACGAACTTGCTCGGTTAAAAACTTATCAAGTATATTTTTACGTAACGTGTTCTTAGGTTTTGTGATTATCAAAACATATAGAGATCGAACATGCAAGTAACGTTTTTGACATTATTTGTATTAACAAAACCGACACACTAAACTTATTTTCACGAATCCAAACTTTGAAATAATGAATGTAGACATGTTCATCTGCGTTTAGGGAGTTTAATGAAGAAAAGTGGGCTTAAAACAAATTAGATACGTTCACTTGAAGTCGGGTTTAAGTTAATAAGTAATACTTGATTTTTAGGGTTTTTAAATGTGTTTAAAAGAAAAGACGTGAGTGACCACTTTCGGACCTATTTTCGAGGACCTTAGACTTAGATTCATTAAGAGCAGTAGTTTACCTTTTTACAACCCTTGCGGTATACTTGACACTGGAATTCAAAACGACCCAAACCAACAAGACACGAAGAAGATATGACGCTCTAAACTTGAGCAAAACTCTTTTTTGGACACATTTGAAAACTTAATATTAAAAGGTGAAATTTGCGTTTTACTATGTTTTGAGTCATAAAATCTCACTACAAGTGTATACGGCTGATAAAACTTCATAAATCTCATACGCATTTAGTACATGTTGCATTTCCCTAAAACGACTTATTATTCTAGGCCACGTTTAGGATTCCCATCGTTACTCTACAATATAATTTTCCAAACACTTTACTCAAGGTGAGTTTCATAGCCCCGTTTTTACATCATTATACTTATTTTGAAATGCTCGGAGTGAGAATACATTGCTTACTTTTACATACAGACACAAGTGCATAAAAAATTTACTTATTGCCTAAGTTACCACATTAGCCGTTAAGTCCCCACATATCATGAACCGTTAATTTTTTCTTAAGTGCGAATTTTGTGATTATATCTATTGGGTTGACACCCTCGTCCGGGTTGGTCGCACCAACTGGGCAAACGGACACATACCATTTGGGATACATTGGGTGCTTGGCAAACACCTACAGGGGCGTTATATGTGCAAATTGCATACAAATTACATTGATCTTGGGGGTCATGAGCTTAGGGCAACAATATTACCTTTCCTATGACATTGTATTTGTTATAATGGTCATTGAAATATTGTGGTCCGCACTTGACATTTACATTTATATAAACCAATGAACTCACCAACATTATTGTTTACAATTTAGCATGTATTTCTCAGGTTGTTGAACGTTGTAGCTTGGTATGCATTGGGACATCGATCATAGAGTCACATTATGCGGTCTCAACATCATGTATTTTCTACTTGGACTACATATCATTTTTTTAATGTTTTCAAAAACTATTTCTATTTGCTATGGAACTTGAGTACTCGTTATATTTAAACTATGTCTTCTTTTATTAAATCAAATGATATGACTTTTTAAACGACTTATATAGAGGCCGTTCTTTATATTCTTGACTTTATGTAATAAACGGCACGCACTCGATTACCTTTCTGCTGCGACATTGGAGGTGTGAAAGCAGTAGGGTCGAACCAACTGTGAGTCCCCATACTTGGGAAAATCCAGGATATGAAGATGAGGGTCAAGATGAAGATGCAGAAGATGCAAGGCCTCAACAATAGAATCTAGACAACTATGTGCTAGTACGTGATAGAGCTAAGAGAAAAACTAATATACCTACAAGGTATATGGATTAAGGTAATGTATCATTGTCTAGAGCATCAGGATTTAGGGAAGAAGATGATATGACAGCTTATGCATTTGCTATTGCTGAGGAAGAAGATACACATGAACCTATCACATTCCAAGAGGCGATTAATTCATTTGAAAAAGATGAGTGGGTTCGTGCTATAAAGGAACATATGAGTTCCTTAAATAAGAATCATAATTGGGAGATGGTCGATCAATCACCTGGTCAGAAGCTAGTAAGCTGCAAATGGTTATATAAGATTAAAGAAGGGATTGAAGGCATTCGGAAACCAAGGTACAAAGCAAGGCTGGTAGCTCCGGGGTTTGCACAGCGAGCAGGGATGACTACAATAATGTATTTTCACCCGTGGTTCGACATACATCTATTAGGGTGATTCTCTCATAGAGTGCTTGTGAAGATTACAAGTGAGAACAACTTGACGTAAAGATAGCGTTTTTGCATGGTAATCTTGAAGAAACCCTTTACATGAGGCAACAACGAGGTTTGGAAGAAGGAACATGCAACAAGGTATGTTTGTTGAAAAAATCTCTTTATGGTCTTAAGCAGTGCTCAAGGCAATGGTACACACAATTTGATGTGTACATGGTCAGCAATGGGTTCGGCAGCAGCAGCTATGAAGTTGCGTTTACTTCAAGGAGTTTGCACCATGTATGTACATATATCTATTGATGTATCTATATGATATGTTGATTGCTTATAAAAGTAAGTCTGAAATCGAATATACTAAGGGACTACTGCGAAAAGATTTTGATACTTGGTGTTAATACAAATAAGCCGTAAAAACGTTTATTTATATTTTACGATCTTCTAATGTTTTGTCGATAACAAACGTAAAATCATTTTAACGAAAAAAAAAATACGTAAATGGTTCGAGCCAATAGTTTACTAACACACTTACGTTTTTATAAAAAAAACACTAAACAAGTAATAGTGCTTTCAAGATTTAGTAATGCATATGTACAACAAATAGTGTTTACATAATGGGTAGATATATACATACTTAGTATGTATTATAATGGGTAATAGAATAGGTAGAAGTCTAAGTATTTGACCCATTGACTAAATACATTGAATGTAGCTGGGTAAAACCCAAAGTTCATGACCCATACCCATGAAGCATGATCCATAAACCATGACAGGGTCAAATGACATCATGCATAAGTCATAATGGGTATTATCCATGACCCATTGACTAGATGCATTGCATCTTATAGATACATTGTATCTATTTGGATACCCATGGATCAAAGCCTACAACCCATGATCCATGATCCATGACCCACAACCCACTTTAGGGGGAGCGTCCTATGGATCCATAGTATTACACTAGACGAATCCCTCAAACAAGGGATCCGTGGAACAGTAGCATGTTTTTGTCTTTAAATAGTGAGCCATTTCTTCATTGTAAGTTGCCACTTCTACACATACTTTCTCTTAGTATTATAAACTCTCTAACCTCATATCCAAAGGATCTTTCTATATAGTTTGTGTTTGTTTTTGTGTGATTCTCTAGGTTCCTCTTAAAGGCAAGATCACCACCTCTTGAAGTCGAGCAAGCTCAAGTCCATGAGTTGCCATGCTTCGTCATCATCAAGACTACTGAAGTTCTCTTGTTGATAGTTCTTTCTTCTTCTCTAGAAGTGTTGTGTCTAAGGCATTAGTGAAGGATGCCAAAAGGGTCAAGACGAAGGCATTAGTGAAAGGTGCCGAACGTCCGTGTCAATGGCATTAGTGAAGGATGCCAAAAGGGTCAAGTCAAGGCATTAGTGAAAGGTACCAAAAGATCATGTCAAAGGTATTAGTGAAAGATGCCAAGGGTGTACAATCGATATGGTGCATCGATGTACAAATATAGATAGGTCGTGTCCAAGGATATTGATATCCTTGCTGATGTTGTAATAAGGAGTGGGTCTCCTTTGGGATAGGTGTCGTGTAGTATTGGTTAGTAGTTCCTCCTTTGTAATGAAACTCGGTATCTAGCCTTGTACCGGATAAAGTGTAGGCGACGTTGTGATAGGTTTGGTTCAACCTCGTGGAAGAACCCGGTGTCTAGCCTTGTACCGGAAAAAGAGTAGGCGACTTTGTGAAGGCTTCTCCGCCATAAGGAGTTTGTGTCGTGTAGTGCTAACAAACTCTCGAGTAGGTGACTCGGGGAGTGAAGTAGGGCAAGGAAGGTGTCCTTGTAGCCGAACCACTATAAACACTCGTTTCGTGGTTTTGTGTTTCTTACTCTTTACCTTTGCATTACATATTTATATACTTATCTATCAACATCCAACATATACACTCTAATAGATTGACACAAGTCGATCTAAAATATTTTAATACAAAGTTTTAATCGGTAAAACTATTCAACCTCCCTTCTAGTTTTCCACAATTGGCATCAGAGCTTTGTTACTAAGTTTCTTAAGAGTATATTGTACTTTTATAAACTTGATATGATCCATGTATGATTGAAAACTACAAGGAAGGAAATTCCTTAAAAACAAAAGGCCACGTTTTAAAATCATCATATTTTATAATGTTGGATAATGATAGATCTTTTTAATATTTTTCTTGTTGAGAATTCTCCATACTAGGATTTGGGCATCCTAAGAAGATCATGAAGAATTTCTCTCTAATACTTCTTTTCTTAAAAAGAATATATAGCAAAGGTATGATCTTTAACTAATTACTCACAAATAAATTATTTTCGTATATTTTCTAGATGAATTAATAATGTCATTTTTGTTTAAACATAATTAAGTTTAGTAGCATCATTACGCTCTCTTAAAAATCACTAAAGTGGCTATCTATACTGAACTCATCATCAAGAATTGTATTCTTCGTTGATATCTATAGACAAAACTACAAACTAGATACCGAGTTTCATCTATGTCAATAAGGATTATTGACATTTAATCTATGTCAATAAGTATCCATGTGAGACTTCTCATATTATGATAAAATGGGATTTTATTATAATCTTTAAAACTTCCCAAAGAATTATGATTTATTCATAAAAAGGGAACCTCGTCAAATAAGACTAGTAAAACACGTCAAAACCCCAAAAACATAAGTTACTGAGCATAAACATCAACCCTAGCCAAGAATTAGAACTTCCAAACCAAAATTATCAAAGATCACTTAAGCTATCAATTTGCTGATATGCCGGATCCCTGTGCTTGAACTAGCCGGATCCCTCATACAAGGGATCCGTGGGATCCGTGCAATGTAAGATGAATAAGAAAGAAATGATCACCGCGAAGTTCCACTGCTCACTTTACTCTCTCAAAACTCACGAACATAAAATCCATTTATCGTTCACAGGAGTTAATTGATCATCTTCTCCAAGGAAACAATCTCTTGTGTAAGTATAATCTTCACTACATTGTTATTTACATTCCTTGATTCCTAGGATTACAATTTTCATCTTTAGAAATTGAGCTCAAACGGGTTTGTCACAAGTTGTTATCACATTGTTTTCTAAGATAATCTAAATCAAAAAATCAACATTGTTAATACAAATTAAACTCATTTTTTGAATTCAATGAAGATGTATTGAGCAAAATTGTGATAAATCCCATTAGGTTACTATTCACACAATTAACACCACATTGTGGCTTTGATGTTTAGGACCAATCATGCCTAGCAATCGACAACAAGACTACCAAGACACCGCTCACTACATTCCCATGTATCATCGTAAGGATGGTTTGAGCCCGGGGGATAGAAAAGCCTTCAAGATGTTGGAAAAGAGACTATTCCATGAAGGACGAGTTGTTGAACCCTCATTCATCAACAACACCGACATTCCCCAAGTCTTTGGGGCAATCAACTTCCATTGCCTCTTGAACATTAATGAGCAAATTTGTTTGGTGTTTGTGCTAGAGTTTTACAAGACCATGAGAATCATTTGAAATGAGAATGGAACCATTTTGATAGCCTTCATCATCAATGAGAGAGAGTTTACCTTCACTCTTGTAGAGTTTGCTAGGATACTATGTATCCCATATCAAAGAGTATGTATGTACTCAAATGAATGGTCGTTGGTGGAGCTTCATGACATGGTGGATCATCACGAGGTATACTTCACCGCCATCCCGAAAGCAACCACATTAAGGGATATCGTCTTCATGGAAAGAGCCTCTCCATTAAGAGTCACGAGAAACTCCAAGGTGATCTATAGAGATCTGTTTCAAATGGAGCTTTCGGAAATATTCCCATTATACAAGAAATGGGAACTCGTGCTAAGGGAGAACGTACTTTTCCTGGGAGGAAATAAGGATCATCCCAATGCTTGCCTAAGCTTCATGATCTATTGCCATGTAACCGGCTCTCACTTCAACCTCGCCTATTACATGGTAAAAAGAATGGCAAGTGTGAAAAGTATGGACAAGATGGTACTCCCTTATGCCATGATCTTGACTCGCCTAGCAAACTTTGTCTTTGCTCTAGAGGATTCTCCTTACTCCTATGACCACACCTTTTGCAACAAGGTTATGGTACTCTTATCCGATGGAAAGACCACACGGATTATGGTTGATGGCAAGAGACCTCACCCACCAACGGATTCATCGGATGAAAGAGAAAGAGAAGGAGAAGGATGCAACCCCCTGGGCAACATCCATCTCGACCCCTTAGCATACATTAACCAACTGCCGGATGTCCCAAGCCCTTCACAAGAGTTCCAACAAACTAGGGGTATATTCAAATGTTTTTCTAACTTCCTCATGAAGAAGAAGAAGTAGAGATGGAGGGGTGAAGAGTGAAGGCGATAGAGATGGAGATGAAGATGGAGGTGAAGTAGGAGGATGAATGGAAGGAAGGTAAGGGCTTAGACCTTAATTTGTGAACAATTTATGAAACAATGGTCTAAAACATTCTAACTTAGGAACCGGGAAAATGAGAATTTTACGACAACTTGATCTCATTCAAGTAGTCGATCCCACTCATTTTGCTTACATTCTAGTCGTCATTACTTACTATACGCTATATTTGTTGCTCGCATATGTTTATTGAATGTAGAAATGATTAGGATGAGTATTTGCTAAAGAGTGAAAAACTGCACATTTCTTTGAGAAGCTCTTTGGTCGTGAGCTGCTTGGGATCCTCAGGCCATAACTAGCCGGATCCCTTAGATGAGGGAACCGTGGGATCCGGGTAAACAAACATGCAACTGCAAACCTTTATACATCAAACCTGTAAAACCCTAAAATTCATGAACGCGTTAAAAGACTATTATACCCCTCGAGTAATAATCTGTAAAATATACAAGACCGATAATTTCGCTAACTACTTAGTGGTAAATGAGTTACATGGAACCTTGAATAATAAACTTACTTTAACTTACAAATAAAAATATATAACACATCAATTGTTTCTTGGACAAATTAAAATACATGTTGACAAATTAAATAAAAGGTGTAACAATACTATTATGGTAACTAAATAAAAGGCATGATTTTGGTCTTCTAAAATCCCCTTTGATCGGCCTAATTCTCACGCCAAACCCCTGAAAATATGGCCTCATTCAACTCACTTTATCACATTTAAAGTCCCATATTATCTCTCAAATAAACACACATTAAAAACCCTAACTCTCCCAAGAAAATATACGGCAAAAAATGAAATCCTCCATCTCCATCTTTTTCTGTCGACAAGCAGTCCAAAAAGGGAGGTCCGAAGGCTTCGTTTAAAGGCTGAAATCACGTGTGTAGTATAAGAGGTTGCGTGGGTTTTCTGGTTGTGGGTGGTGTGTTGCTGCTGTGGTGGTTTAGGAGGCACAAGAGGGTGCTTCGTTGGTTGTTTTTTATCCTTGTTTCCTTGCTCTTTCTCACGCTACCAGGTATCAAACTCATGATCTCGTCATTCCTTGTGGGTCTCTGAATCTGGTCGTGGCTTGCTTTGTATCCCAAATAAACATGTTACATCAATGATAAAATTAAACTAAGTCTAACCTAGTATTATACTACCTAAGATCAGGAATCAAACACTTTATATTGTTGATAAAGAGTACATAGAATCTGGTCATGAATATGTCCTATGCGCATGTCTTGTATCACCATAAAACTTGTCACTTTACATATCAAACCAAAGCCATGAATATGTTACATAAAATCATAGTATATGTTATGTGTATGTCGTGTTTTATGTACTTCAAGAATTAGTTTGAATATGATTTTTTAGACTATCCTAACATGCTCCATAAAATGGTAATATATAAACTGGTTTTAACCTTGGTTTGTTTCCCTTGTATCTCGACATGATTAAACACCTTGGCTAAACCTTTTGTCACTTAAACTATAACATGTATTTGTATAGATGTCGCATAAAGATATTAAATGAACCATTTTGAATCTGATTTGTATCACATATCGACATGCATGTTTCTTGGTTTAATATCGAGCTAAACGAATAGATTAAAGCGTGTACATCTTCGATATTATGTGTGTCGAATGGGTAATATCTAGGGCTTTGTTTTGATGATCATATGGGGCGTACATAAATTCTGTTTTTGGGGTGGATGTCTCGACACATCAAGGGTCACACAAAAAGATTATATGAACTTGTACTTAACGTATTTAAATGATTTACTACATAAAGGGAACTCGTAAATATTGATCTAAGGTTTCGTTGGTTAAAAGAACTAGTCGTATGTTTGTCTAAGTGAGTTAAATTGTAATGACTTATAACGTAATAGAGAACCTAATCTAATCTAAGGCTTGTGTATATATATACGTGCATACGACTTTCACAAATTAAAAAGGGTGATTTAGAATTATTGAAAACTTAAAGGTTTGATGTGATTATGCTAACTAAAAGGGACTAAATGAGTAAAATGGGCAAATATGATACATTTACAATTAAGACCCTACACTTTATAATATTTACACTATAGACCCTAAACTTGTGTAATTTGGCATAAATGATCGTTAAAGTATAATAATACTCAGTTAACCTAATGTTCCTTTAAATACATCATAAACGGCTAAACTTACTAATTACGGAAACCTGCTAATTATGGAAATCTGCCTAAAATAGAAAGTTGCCTAAAATAGAAAGTTACTAAAAGTGAAAACCTGCTAAAATGGAAAGCCGTCTAAAATGCGTAATCTGATACTTAATAAGCGTTATCTAATTCATATAGGTTCCGGGCGGCGGGATTGATTCATCTCGTGACTTTACTTTCAAACTTTGCTTGCTTCGAATAAGGTACAGATATTCTGACCTTCTTCATAAGGTTTCTCATGATCTCTTGCATCTCTCATCTTTTGCCATTTGTTTATTGAACCTTTGCTCTGATATTGACCTTTGCTATTGACCCCACTGTTATTGAACCTCTGTTATTGAACCTTAATACTGAATCTCTGTTACTGAACCTTTGATATTGGACTTTGATATTGGACTATTATTATGAACCTCTGAATTGTGATCTATTGATATTGAACCTTGATTATAATGACTCACCTATTGTATACTGTGGACCTTTTGCCTTGACCTGTCAGTTTGATACCCGAGCCGTTATGCTAGGCATGGGGGTTCCATGTCCGTGACATTGATGCACCAATGGCATGACTCAAGTGTGGATGAGTGATGTTCCACACCGTCCCTATACTGTATTCATTATGCGCGCTTCGCTGTTATTATTGTAGCCACTATTGTTCTGCAAGGGCGTGTGGATGCATCCTATATTTGTATTGTACTGTTACTATTATATATCTTTGTCTTGGTGATGTGGTGAAGTGCATTACACCCCTCACATCCGGGAGCCGATCACTCCACCGTTACTGAGGTCTCCTCCTATTGGATTGGTATTCCAAGGTCACCTCCGAATACAATGGTTACTATTAGATCTTGTTGTTATTGCTATTATTACTCGATATTATTGTCTTGTTGGCTCGTGGTGGATTCTTGACCCTTTCCTTTTCCTTTACCCTACTCTATATAATCGTTGCTCTTCATATATTGCTTATTGTTCTTTTCTTGACTTCATTTCCTTATCATTACTCTTTGTCTTTGTTATATCTTCCTTTGGGCTTTTAAGCTCAATCGCGTTTCTTTTCTGCTAAGGGTTGTTAAGCTAGGAGTCAGGGGCTTTCTTGGGATTTGAGTGTAGGATGCTGAGTGTGGATTTACCCTAGTCATCTAGACTTTTAGATACCATTGTTATTTATTTTGGAGACTTAGACATTGTTTATTTCATTTCTTTTGGACATCTGTTGGAACTCTTGTATTGTCAAGTCACGTTGACTTGGTATCTTTTGGCATTTATTATAAGACTTCCGCTTGCATTGTTTATATGTATTGTTCTGATTTGACACCATAAGTGTGATACTTCTACCCTTGTCGGGTTGGGGTGTTACAAAACCATTCCCCTAGACCACATCATACTAGCTAAACATGATTCTTTAGGACCACTTAAGTCTTCCTCAAGCTCAGTAGGTCTCACACTCACTCATAGCTAACTTAGGATCAAATTCAAAGTGCTTTTGATTTATCAATTCACCTAAACTCATCATATTTCTGCTCCAATGATTACACATTGTTCCTCACATCTCAAAACACTTAGCTTGATATTTCTCTCAATTTTAGCAAATTGATTTTAGTCATCCTTATCTCAAAATAGGCTTAAAACTAGTTTTTCATTTCTTTTTATTTCTTTGGAATTTTTCAAATTTCTCTCAAGCCACCATCTAATCTCTAGGATCAACTGTCCTTATTTGTCATCCTTAAATGAATAGTATCATCCTTGAATACTTAGTTGCACTCTCAAAAAGTCCATTTTCCTACCAAAAACCATCATTAGGTATCCTCACTCCTTATAGTTGGACATTTAAGTCATATACCATTTAAGACATCTAAGGAAAGTCAAACCCTCAAGATTTATAGGTACTAGACCTTAAAAGAGCATAATCACTTCACCACTTTGCTGTCTGTCAGACGGATCCCTGACATATAACTAGACGGATCCCTAGTGAGAGGGAACCGTGGGATCCGTGTCTACAGAACAGCTTGTGATCAGCTTTTCTTCCAAATTCAAACTCTCTTTGGTAATCTAAAACACTTCTGCTTAGCATTTAATGACTCCCTAGAGTAGAACAACACCATAGTTGACCTTAGTGCATGCCTAATTTCTTAGTGGTCAAGAATTTAATTCATTAACTCAACTTCATCCTTTATAATCCAAGCACTCTTAGGAGCTTAAGCCACCATTCTTACCACAATCCTAAAATCAGTAGTTTAAGACTTTTACTACACCCTCTCCTTCACTATGACCAAAGCATCTAGCAAGAACTCTTCAACCAAAAGTTCATCCAAAAAGAATGCTCACATGGTCCATGAGATATCATCCACCGAGTCATCACCCGTAAGAAGTCCAAATGCTATAATTCCCCCTCAACTAACTCAATCAACATTAGCTAAAAGAACCGCTAGAATTATCATTCGACCTTTTGAGTTGGAAAAAGCTTCATCAAGCACTAAACCAAACACACCTAGCTAGCAAAACACCCAAGCCTTCATTTCTAGAACCTAGACTACATTCCTTTACCGAACCTTTTCTCATCCAAATCTCTACTCATTAGGAGTCTCACCACCAAGGAATTCCCATTCACCAACCTTCTCACTAAATAGGGAACCACCTTCATCACCAAAGATCTAACCATATGGAGGACTTTCCATTACCACCACCAACTCATGCATCATCACCCTCAGTGTTAGTGGAATCACATCCTACGTTGCTCAACACACCTCCACCATCATTTGTGGAACCTCCTTAAAACATCTCACCTCCTCCGGTTTGTAGTCATGAAAATAATTGCTCTAATTGTCTAATCACCCAAGGACTTGTTCAAGAAGTACGAAATGAGTTGCAATTCATGGTTAATCATCTCCTTGAATGATTGGACCAAATCAACAAGTCTATTCATCCTTAGATTCAAGCACATTGATGCTTTTTAGGTTTCCATCACTTCTTAGAATTAGTAGAAAATGTATTACATGTTGTGAATCATTCTCTTAGTTTTAGAGATATGTAGATCATTTCTCGTAATTTTTATTGAATGAAATCACATGTTATATGCCATATTGTCTTGAGAATATGTTTGGCGCCTTGATACACACCTCATTTTGAAGATAACACCACTTTTGTTGATCACAGACAGACGGATCCCTCAGTTTAGCTTAGACGGATCCCTCCAAAGAAGGAACCGTGGGATCCGTGCAACAGAAGACAAATTTAGTACTAACTTGTATCTTGTTTGCAGGAAATTATGCATTATATACTTTTTTTCTAACCTTTTTTTTTTTTGTAGATTTTTAATATACACATGAAGACTTTGACACCCTTAGCTAGGGGGAGTTTCTTGTCAAAGAAAAACATTTCAAAATCATTTGCAATACCGTCACATAGGATTACATTAATTGACGTCCTCCTTACAAAGGAGCACTCGTCAAGGGGGTGCATGTTCGTCAAAAAGGACGAAACCACTTGCAAACATAATTGCAATGCACTCGCTTAATATTCCTACTTACTTGACGCCCTCACAAAGGGATGGACTCGTCAAGGGGGAGCTAAGACAAGAATACTTTTCTTCCCTTACTCTCTATTATTCATATTTTACTTTTCACATTTTTTTTTAAAACAATGTGTTAGTTTCTTTTTACTTTTTTGTTTCGACAAAAAGGGAGAAGAGAGTAAAACTCCAATTCAAACTTTTACAATTTTAGTTTTTCCTTAAAATAATCTTGTGTTTTGTGATCAACAAAAGGGGAGATTGTTAATACAAATAAGCCGTAAAAACGTTTATTTATATTTTACGATATTCTAATGTTTTGTCGATAAAAACGTAAAATCATTTTAACGAAACAAATAAAATACGTAAATGGTTTGAGCCAATAGTTTACTAACACACTTACGTTTTCATATAAAACACTAAACAAGTAATAGTGCTTTCATGATTTAGTAATGCATATGTACAACAAATAGTGATTACATAATGGGTAGATATATACATACTTAGTATGTATTATAATGGGTAATAGAATAGGTAAAAGTCTAAGTATTTGCCCATTGACTAAATACATTGAATGTAGTTGGGTAAAACCCAAAGTCCATGACCCATACCCATGAAGCATGATCCATAACCCATGACCCATTGCATGACATCATGCATAAGTCATAATGGGTATTATCCATGACCCATGGAGCTAACCCATGACCCATTGACTAGATGCATTGCATCTTCTAGATACATTGTATCTATTTGGATACCCATGGATCAAAGCCTACAACCCATGATCCATGATCCATGACCCACAACCCACTTTAGGGGGAGGTCCTACGGATCCCTAGTATTACACTAGACGGATCCCTCAAACAAGGGATCCATGGGGTCCGTGGAACAGTAGCATGTTTTTGTCTATAAATGGTGAGCAATTTCTTCATTGTAGGTTGCCACTTCTACACATACTTTCTCTTAGTATTGTAAACTCTCTAACCTCAGATCCAAAGGATCTTTCTATGTAGTTTGTGTTTGTTTTTGTGTGATTCTCTAGGTTCCTCCTAAAGGCGAGATCACCACCTCTTGAAGTCAAGCAAGCTCAAGTCCATGAGTTGCCATGATTCGTCATCATCAAGACTACTGAAGTTCTCTTGTTTATAGTTCTTTCTTCTTCTCTAGAAGTGTTGTGTCTAAGGCATTAGTGAAGGATGCCAAAAGGGTCAAGACGAAGGCATTAGTGAAAGGTGCCGAACGTCCGTGTCAAAGGCATTAGTGAAGGATGCCAAAAGGGTCAAGTCAAGGCATTAGTGAAAGGTGCCAAAAGATCATGTCATAGGAATTAGCGAAAGATGCCAAGGGTGTACAATCAATATGGTGCATCGATGTACAAATATAGATAGGTCGTGTCCAAGAATATTGATATCCTTGATGATGTTGTAATAAGGAGTGGGTCTCCTTGGGATAGGTGTCGTAGTGTTGGGTAGTAGTTCTTCCTTTGTAATGGAACTCGGTATCAGCCTTGTACCGGATAAAGTGTAGGCGACGTTGTGATAGGTTTGGTTCACCGTGGAAGAACCCGGTTCTAGCCTTGTACGTAAAAAGTAGGCGGCGTTGTGAAGGCTTCTCCGCCATAAGGAGTTTGTGTCGTAGTGCTAACGAACTCTCGAGTAGGTGACTCGGGAGCGGAGTAAGGCAAGGAAGGTGTCCTTGTAGCCGAACCACTATAAACACTCATGTCGTGGTTTTGTGTTTCTTACTTTACCTTTGCATTACATATTTATATATTATCTATCAACATCCAACATACACACTCTAATAGATTGACACAAGTCGATCTAAATATTTTAAAACAAAGTTTTAATCGGTAAAACTATTCAACCCCCTTCTAGTTTTCCACACTTGGTATGGACATTATCAGGGATAGGGGTAGCCGAACCCTTAAGGTGTCTCAGTCAGGATACCTGCAGAAGATTCTGAATAACTTCAGAGTGGATAATAGCAAGTCGGTCTCTGTGCTATTGTGAGCACACTTCAAGGTATCTTTGAAGGATTGTCCGTCGAGGATGTGGAAAGAATAAGTAAGGTCCCATGTGTGAATGCTATAGGTAGTTTAATGAGTGGACAAAGCATATCAATGTGAGGTATCGCTTCATCAGAGAGATTGTGGAGTCTATAGAGATTGAAGTGGCAAAGATAGGCACAGAAGATCTTGTGGACGTGTTTACAAAGGTGGTTCCAGGTCTGAAGGTCAAGCATTGCATGGAGATACTTGGTGTCGAGGCTAACTAGTCTTGCCACTAAAGTGGAAATTCTTAGTATTAGTATCTAAGTCTAGTTATTATTAGTCGATTAGGATTAAGCCAAGTACTAGTTTCTTTTGGGTTCAAT
This sequence comes from Chrysanthemum lavandulifolium, assembly GCA_022545495.1. Classification (NCBI taxonomy): domain Eukaryota; kingdom Viridiplantae; phylum Streptophyta; class Magnoliopsida; order Asterales; family Asteraceae; genus Chrysanthemum; species Chrysanthemum lavandulifolium. The sequence goes on along the minus strand of CM040241.1, from coordinate 233,287,936 downwards.
AAATACCCAAACCCCTTGATCTAGGATTTGAATAGAAAATAGCCCAAGTATTTAGTCCGTTAAACACTAATCGTGTCACTAAGTGCATAGCCTCTCGTGAGTCATCTTCGGACACTCGATGCGAGGCGTGAAGAAGTCTCTCCACCCGCAAGCGGAACTTAAAGGGTGAAGACGGAGTCAAGAAGAAGATGATGGATTCGGTGGTGATGACAATAACTCACTTTGAATCCCTAAGACTCTCTCCAACTACTTACGGTGAAGACAAAACCAAGTAGAAGAATGAAGGATAAATAGATCAAGAAAGAGCGGGACAAGGCGGGAGAAGTTTGAATCGAGATAAGAAGAAGTCCTTATCAACATAAGTCAACTTTCCACGAATGACTAACTTACAAGCTCGATATCATCCGAGTTGTGGAAAGCAACCTTGTCTTTTACTAAGAATAGTCTTTGTAAGCGAGACAAAATACATCGATGATTTTGTCTTACGTATGATGTCGATTTGTCACTTAGAAAGAGTTAAAACTCATACTTGTATAAATAGCATAAGAGATGGAGTGAAAAGATTAAGCTTGTGAATTGTAAAACACACATACACGCAAGCCATGTTTTCACTCCTCCAAATCAACTTAGTTCCCTAGATAGCTCGGTGAGCTCTAAGAGTTGTGCTCGGACTTAGCACGAGCTTAGAGAGGAATCACTCAACTTTGTTTATTTCAATCCCAAGTACTATTCCAAGTACTTGGGTAATGTATTCTTTGTTGATTTATTTCTAATAAGAATATGATGTTGAAAATTGCTTAGTGTGCTTTTCTTATGTTAATTTCTACCATAGTTCACTATTAACTTGTTTTATAAACTTAAACTGCTTTAAACGATAGTGAGCGGGAACAACAAGTGGTATCGAGCAAGGCTAATTATAAAACTCATTTTTAGGCGCTCTAAAAGTTTTTAAATTAGGATCCTAAATGGTGAAATTGATGTACCCCAACTAGTCGATAAAAGGGTGGAGCTTATTCAAATTGTTGCTAGACTTGAAGTTGGCAAATTTAACAAATGGAAAGCGAATACTTTGCTATTTGATTGGGATGGAACCTTATTATATCAAGTGTATAAATGAAGGTCCATTTATCCCAAAGACTCTTGAAGGTTGCCCAAACTGAAGCTCGGTGGACCTGTGGATGAAAGGAGGGTGGTCAACCAGACCAAAGACTCAAAAGTATCATAATATCTTGTCTTCTTGACGATATTATGGAGTCTATATAAGTCAGTAGTAATCTTGCTAAGCAAACACAGGATGACCTAGTTCATAGTCATGAAGGACCATCTAATACCAAGGAAAGCAGGATAATGGACACGAAACTTGAGTATCACACCTTCGTGGCTAAGGACTCGAAACTCTCTCTCAAACTTACACCGATACAAAACTCTTTTAAATGAACTTTCAAATGATGGTGTTAAGTTGTCCAAACATGAAATCAATGTTGGTTTTGTAAACTGTCCCACGAAGTGGTTGAATTTCTCGGGGACTCGGGAATGCTAATCATATCCAAAATCTTGAGCTTCACGAGATTTATGGAATTTGTCTATGAGGAAAACCTCATCAACGCACGATACCACGACTTAAAGAAGTCTCAAGAAGTCAAGAAGTCCCCGACCACCACTTCACAGACCATATCAACCGCTTTCTTCTCTAACAATGTGGTTCAAGATTTTCAAGAAAATTCATATGATGAGCTTGATGAGAGATCAAGTGAGGAGTACCTAAACGACCGAACACCAATTTCGTGAAAGGGCACTCCTTGCTAACTCTCAAGATTTATAAAAGAAACAAAGGTTTTTCTAGTGCTAAAGCAACTAAGGACACTTTGAATGTTTTAAGTGTCACAAAAGAGTCATTTTGCAAAAGACTGTTTTCTAAAACAATTTCGGAACCTCTTATAAACCATCGTGTTCAAATCGGTCCTCGTGCTTTAGCAAATTTCAACCAAAATGTATCGGTCTCATCAAAACTTTCAAAATAAATCGATAATAACAAAACCATTGATTATGAAGCCAAGTATAAGAAAGCTAAAGCTAAGCTTGCATTGCTTGAGGCGAGTCCTCGAAACAACAACAAATGTTAAAAGCGTGCGGTGGCAAGAACAAAGGCCTCGTTCTCGAAACCTTTGATCGGGATGAAGAGCCAATCTCATCGATGATGAAATGGTACATGTCGAGGCTCGATGGCTCTCTCGAAGAGGACAAACTAGTCGTTGGGAAGAATCGTGCTAGGAGCAGGGAATGGGGCAACATCACAATGAAGAAGGTAAACATTTTACTTTCTATGGATGATGACTCGATTGGCGATCTTATATGAATTATCTAAATTTAGACCTTAAGTTTGTAGAAGAGCAAAGACGAATCTTTTTCTAAGTACAACAAGTTAAGTTTTGAATTGAATAAGTGTAGGGATGAATTGCTTATTTTAAAACAAGCTAAGCTTGAGGTCATCACTTTGCAAATTCAAAACATCGAACTAGTTAAAAGAAATCGTAATCTTCAAGATGAACTTAAAAGGCAAATGATATTCTTAATAGTTGTACTGCTAAGAATCCTGTGGTCTTTGATCTTTGTAGGAGCCCCGAAAGCAAGAAGAGAGTCATAGGTGAAGATCATATCCTCGACTCTCTCAACAAATACCGTCTCCTAAGCTATTTGTGTCGGTGGCATGATTACAAATATGTTGGGCGATCCCAATTCCGGTGATTGGATTGAATGAGTTAATCCCGAGAGTAAGCTTTCAAATTTCGATTACGGAAGGATTCTAGAGCTCAAAGTCAAGCTCAAAGAGCATGCTTGGACTCCCCGATATGCCCAATGGATCGAACATATCTCGAGTCTCAAGCGAGAATCTCAAGCACCGCTTCCACCACCGAAACCTCTTCGGGTCTTTGCTCCAAGCTCGAGCTTACTCCACTCACAATTCAATCCTCATTCACCAAAAGAAAGATCTGGACTTGGTAGAACCATCCTACAAAGACAAGCAAAACTAATCCAACAAGAGTCTACTCCTCCGAGACTTCAACATCCTCTCTCCCCAAGGCGACCAAATTCGAAGAATCGATCGAACTTGTGAGGAAGCTTCTCGAAAAAATGGAATCCATTGAAAAGGTCCTGAACCAATCAAGGAGACAAAGTCGACTTCCTCCGGTTCCTCAAAGTCTAAGTCAACCTCCAAAACAAACAAAAAGTGTGAGTGTGTCATTACACCGACCATACCATCGACAATCTATAGAATCCTTTTTGCATGATCTGCAAAAGGATGATCACAGGATCTGAGACCATCTACAGTGTCGGTCACCAAGCAAACTATACCAAAGTTGGTCATCGGTATGCTTCATCCTCTAAAATGCTCCCAAAATAGAGCAAAACCTTTTCCTCTCGTGCCCTCACCATGGGTTTAATGATCATCATCGGGATGATTGTCTCATGAACACATCTTTGTGATATATGCACGGTAATCCACTCATGAGACATCCCAACATGACGATGTCATTCATGCAAGGAGAAATTCAAACAACCCGTAGTCACCGAGTCATCCTCACCTCTAAATGCAAAACTGTGGTAGCACTATGCACACAACCATCGACCATGAGTCGATTGCAAATTTCAAAGAGACCATGAGACCCAAGCCCACTAGTAAGTGGGTTACTAAGAGAAACTAATTGAGTTTACTACTTGTATGAGACATGCCAGGGAGCCTATTTAGCATCTAGGCGGTGGATGCTCGAGCATATTGGTGTGAAGGAATATCTGCACAAGTATGTAAAGGAACCAGGCCCAGGTAGTATTTGGTGATAACTCATCATGTCCCATCAAGGTTATGGTTCAAGAACCGCAATGGAATAGTTTTCTAGAATAGCCTATGTCAATGGTCTCAAATACAATCTCATCAATGTCGGTCAACTATGTGATGCTAAATACATTGTACAATTCAATGATAAACAAGGTACCATTTTCAATGCCAACAAGGAAGTTGTGTTGATAGCTCTAGAGAGATGATGTTTATGTGCTGACATGTCAACACTCTCCCAAGATGGAACGTGTCTCTTTGCTAAAGCCACCAAACTATCAATTGGTTGTGGCATAAGAGACTCTCACACTTAAACTTCAAAACCTCAACAACTTGGCAAAACAAAACAAGGTCCTTGGCTTACCATCACCGGTTTTGCAAAGACAAACCATGCTCGCCTGTGAAAAGGTAAACACCACGAGCATCATTCAAAACTAAACAAAATTTCTCCATCAAAGTTGCCTTCACCTCTCGCACATGGATCTCTTTGGACTTGTCATCCTAGATCAATCTAGCATGAGAAGTATACACTTGTCATTGTTGATGAATTCTCAAGATACACTTGGGTATACTTTCTTTCCAAAAGAGTCGAGCGGTGATACAATAATGTCATTCATCGTGAAGATTGAAAACCGTAATGACATTATAGTTAAACAAATCGAATCGACAATGGTACCGAGTTCGTAAATCAAGAGCTTGAGAGTTTCGTGATGAAAAGGAATTTCTCAAAATTTCTCATCTCCATATACCCCGAACAAAATGGGGTTCTTTGAAAGGAAAAAGAACTCTCATTGAGGTGCTAGAACTATGTTAAATGGCTCATCTCTCAAAGAATTTACGATCAAGCGATCAAACCGCCTTACACTCAAAACAGTCAATCATTGTCAAAAGACATAATAAAACCCCATATGAGATCTTCAAAGGTAGACTTCGACATCACTATTTTCATGTATTTGGATGTCCTGTGTTCATTCATAACCACAAGGATCATCTAGGCAAGTTTGATGCAAAAGTCTGGCGATGGATACTTCTTAGGCTACTCACCGATCTCCAAATCCTTCGGGTTTTTAACACAAGGAGACAACAAGTTGAGGAAACCTTTCATGTCACCTTTGATGAAAGTCTTTGAAAGCATCGTGTTCACCAACACCTCGGTTGGAGGAAATAGGAATTGATAACTCATCAAGATATCCTCCGATGAGTACAACACCGAATTCAATTCCTCATATCGTCGATGATCGACATCTCATATTATGTCTTACCTCACAACCTACCCCAACCAACCATCGGTGAGTTCATTGATAATCGATCGGTCCTGTTGGGATAGGAAACACGATTCAAATGATCGGGAACACAGAACTCATGAATCTCACCGAACAAGACATCTCTACATATGTTCTAAATGATTTTGTGGCTCTTACACCGAACTCACATCCGAACACCTGGTGACATCATCAAGCTCGGATCCCGCACCACAAAGTAAGTGGACAAGAACTCGTGATATCGAGCTTGTAAACATCATTGGTGAACCCACCGAGGGCATGCTCACTAGAAGCATGGTCGCTAGTCTAACTACAGACTTGACCAATGAATGTCTATATCTTGATTACCCATCGATATAGAACCCAAAAGTGTCATGAGGCTCTAAAATACCCAAGTGGGTTCAAAGCTATACAAGAAGAACTCGCAACAGCTTGACAAAAACAAGGTCATGACCTTGATCAAATGTCCTCGGGATGTAGTAGTCATAGGAATAAAGTGGGTTTTCGAAACAAACTCGATGAAACAAGAAGATCATTAAAAAAAAGCCGGACTTGTAGCCAAAGGTTACGGATCCAACAAGAAGGCATTGACTATGATGAGACATTTGCTCTGTTGCAAGGATGGAAGCCATCGGGATCTTCCTTGCATATGCAACATACATGAACTTCGTGGTCTACCAAATGGATGTTAAAAGTGCATTCTTAAATGGTGATCTCAAGGAAGATGTGTATGTTCAAAGAACCTCCGTGCTTTGAGAGTAGTGAATTTCGACTATGTATGCAAGCTTGACAAAGCCCTTTATGGACTTAAACAAGCTCCTGTGGCATGGTATGAAACTCTTCACCTTCACGATACAAAACAAGTTTGTCGAGGAAAGATAGACAACACAATGTTTGTCTATAGAACCCAACAAGATGTGATACTAGTCCAAGTGTATGTTGATGATATCATCTTTGGCTCAACAAACTACAAACTTTGCAAATAGTTTGAAAAACTAATGACAAGGAAGTTTGAAATGAGCATGATGGGGAACTTACATACTTTCTTGGACTACAAATCGTGCAAACGATAAAGGAATATCCTCGGTCAAGAGAAATACACCGAAATCTCTTGAAGAAATATGAGATATCGTGCCTCGTTGAAGACACCAATGGTCCCTCCTAACAACCTTGGACACGAACTCACCGGCAAATCATCAATCAAACCCATTTCAGGGATTGTTGGCTCATGATGTATCTAACTGCTACTAGACCCGGACATACAATTTTCGATCTGCTTAATAGCAAGATATCGATCCAATCCCAAAGAATCTCACCTCACCTGCAGCCAAAAGAATACTGGTACACGAGGAACCCTAAACCTTGGACTCTATTATCCAAAATGCTCGGGGTTTGATCTCGGGTTACTCGATTACGATTATCTTTGGTCGCAACATGGATAGAAAAAGTACCTCGTGGTCTGTCAATTTCTTGGAGGAAAACTAGTTTGTTGGAGTGCAAAGCAACAATCGGTGGTTATGTCCTCACCGAAGTCTGAATATGTAGGCAATAGGATATTGTGCCAATGTATTATGGATGAAAAGTCACCGTTGACTATGACATCCATTACAAAATGGTGCCCATCTTCCGTGATAACACTAGTGCTATTGCAATCTCCAACAACCCTGCCTCCACCAAAGAACCAAACACATTGATATCGGATATCACTTCATCGGGGATCACATCATGAAAGGAGATATTGAACTACATTTCATCCCTACTTGAATATCAATGGCCGATATCTTCACCAAACCCTTTGATGAACCTACCTTGAGAGACCGAAGTCGAATTAGGAATGCTTGACATTGAAAGCCAAGTATCGAAAACCAATCTCGCTGAAGTTCTCTCGAAATGGTTCATTCTCCTGAACATCCAAAACCAACCTCTCACCGAATAAGTAAGACTCATTCGGGGTCCTCGACACTTGACAAAGAGCATTGAATGAGTAACTAAATGATCAAGTATCGATTACTTAAATATCCTAGGTTGGTAACTATGTCAATTTAATAAAGGAATATATGTCTCTTTGTCTTACCGTCATCCCACTTGGCATTTAATACCTCTCACAAAATATCAAATTGATATTTTATCTCGCAAGTGCACTTTATCGCAGCCTTGCAATCGTTTTCTTGAAAAACGGGATTTTCTTGTGGGTAATGGAGTGGTAGCATTAAATGTGGAAATTCAAACGTCTTTCAAAACCGACTCTAATATTCCCATTAGTGCACAAAACACCCTCTTATCACTCTATAAATACCTCTTCCAACACAAAAAAACACACAAATTATTTTCTGCAATTAAACTATGTAAAAATTCCTTCTCAAATCCGTAAATATTTGTGTGTTCTCAATATCTTTAAAACCTCCTTTGGAAAAACCATCCTTGTAAACATTTACAAAAGTTTTCATCACAAACTTGAAGAGATCTAAATACTTTGATTGTTCTAGTCAAAACATTTTAAACCCCAAAATCTTCGTTAATGGAAATGGCTAGAACACAATCTCTCCGGTTGCTTCTCAAAGGTAGGGGATCTTACTAACGTTGAATTTAAAACAAATAATGTCATAGGAAATTTTGAATATCCCGAAATGTCCCAACCTATAAAGACATTATAAAATTTTTATTCAACCGCCCACTCAAAACGGCCTTTGTAAAATGTCCTCAAGAGTGTACCCAAACTACCTCGTGGAGTTTTGGGCTACAGCTAGAGCCTTTGACCGACACCTTCTATCGATGAGAATAACCTTAGACCTCTCGGGAGTATCTCATCGAGTTCGGTCTAAATGGGAAACAACACACCGGATTACAAAACGTTTTGCACTTCAACGGGGTTAGATTATAACAAAGGTGCTTATGTCGCCCATCCCGAACCCCACAAAGGAAGGATGGGTTAAAACAAATCGTTTTAGATCCAACTTTTTGGACAAGACCCCGGCCACTAAAAGCTCATTCCACGCTTGGAGGATCCTCTTCACTTTTGTGATTCGGGTCCTCGGCGGAACCACTCATCCACCGAACAAGTTAACTCTATTCGCTTGATGATGGCTTATTGCATGCTTGATGAATGGGGTCACTGTCGACATAGGGAGATCATTTACGGTGATCTCGTAGCGAAGCTTCTGAGCAAAACTAGGACGGGCACGCTTCGTATCCTAGGTTTGTCTCTCGCTTTGCAATCGTTCTTGGTTCAAATTATACTCGGGATGAAAAATTTGAAATTTACACGGCATCCCGAGCCCTTCAAATTTTCAAAAGGACCCATCCTTGTCACTCCCATTAAATTGACGGCCCACATGATTGCTATAAACAATCAAAGTGGATCGCTGTCTCAAACCCCTGCCCTAAAAGAAAAGGGAAGTCTCGATGGGACTAAGACTAAACCAAAGTCTCAGGCCCCGAGGCTTGGGAGCACGACCTAAGAGGCACAAAGGCCCAAGACCAAAGACACCCACCGACTGAGCAACAACCACCCGGTGACAACGAAGGACACCGATACATCACGGTCGGTGCCTTGGTCACACCTACTACTCCCAAGATCCAGAGGGAAACATACAACCCGTTGGTAGGGGAGCCTTCACAACACCCAAAGATGACATTAGCAAATCAAGCCTTTGTCCGAGGCACACCGATCTCTCCCAAGACTCGTAGGACTCAAACAACCCGTGATAGGGATACAACTATCACCGACTCGCTAAAGGCACTGGAAATGCCCACCATGTCTCGGGGGTCACCGGAGGACAAAGACTCGTAGGAAAGGAACAACCCAGCGACACGGAACCCACAACCAATCTCGACTCCAACGAAGGCACGGGAAATGCCCACCGTTGTCCGAGGGTCAACGGGACAAAGACTCGGAGGATATAAACCACCAACGATATGGAACCCATTACCAACCCCATGCTCACAATTGCGATGTCACCGGGATATTATTCTCTCAAGATGAATGGCCGAGACCGATGATGAAATCTTATCACCGGAGAAGAAATGGACGCCGAGGTTCGTTGAACAAGAGCCTCGGCGATCCAAGGAGCATCACGAATCCCCATTCCAACATGATGATCATGCTTCAATCCTCAAGCTCGATGAATTCAAAGAGTTTGACAATGTTCTTCCCCACCGAAAGGCGCTGGCTCGCTGGATCACCGTGGCTTCAAGGAAGCTATACCGGGGTTACTAAAACATTGTGGGAACAACATATCGAGGTCGCAAGTTATCGCCGATCTAAAGGTTGAGGTACAAGGCTTCGATGAAAATGTTCATGAGCATTGTGGACTTGATGTATGACCAAATTCACCGACTGGATGAAAATATGGCTAACTTCTTGAGGCACCTTTAGGATGCCTTGCACGAAGATCGATGAAATCGGGGAGTTTGTTAGAAGATCCGACTCTTAACTCTCAGTGCTAAAGGCTACGAGGCATACTTGAAGCAATCCTCGTGCCCATCGAACTGTTAGCTCGCCAAGTCTCGCAAATGTTCGTGGTCTTCCATCCTCGATCCGATCTCTTCAAGCTACATCGACTCTTTAAATACACACGTGGCAACCATGGCTCGTGCATCCTCTTCCCTAGCTTGGAATCTTGGTCCCCGGATGACGCCTTGGAGATTTCTCGAGCTAACTTGGATGACAAAGTCACCGGTATTCGTGCATACACTACGTAAATTAAGGCTATGATGATCGAAATCTATCAGCCTTCAAGGTCAAGCTCGGTCCCCCTCAAGACCAATGTTAACTCTTGCCTCACCGACGCCTGCGGCAACGGTTGAGGGGAGAATATCAAGAAACTCCTCTTCACATCCGAGGGGAGCAAACACCACTGTCTCAAGAGTCCAACATCATCTACACCGGCCTCAAGAATACCCATCTCCTCACCCACCTCAAACATCAACAACAACAACAACAACACCGACGGTCACAACAACAACACCACTTTAGTTGCATCATCTTCCTTAGGCTGTGACAAGGGCAAAGGCATAATGACAATTCTTGAGCACGAGAAGATTCCTATAAAATCATGACACTAAATACCTGCCACACCTCAACGGTGATTAAACATCTTGCTAAAGAAGAAAGAAGATTGAAACTAGTCGAGGAAGAGAAAAACGAACAGAAGCAGCAGCAATGGTTGTCGTCAAGAAGTCGAGAATATGGGATTATATGAAAGCAAGCTCCCAAAGGTCGAGCAGGACAAAAGTTCAAGGATGCTCGTCAGCTCAAATGGCTGCAATGAGAAAGCGAGATGAAGAAAAGAGAAAGAAAATCAAGCTCTCGAAAGCGTAATCGAGGAATACAATCGACAATGAACAACAGAAGGCTTCTGAAAAAAATCATCGATGTCGATTATTCCCAACACCAAACCATTGACTATGAATGTTTACGTAGGGATGACAAAATACACTTTGAGGTTCATGATCCCTTAAAATTCGGTGACTTTGGGATCACTTGCTTTTCAAAGATGGAGTGATATTGATCGGTGGTGTGGCGAAGAATGTTGAGCTACATACCGGTAGCCTCTCAAATTCAAACCCCAAAAACATTAGGTTACGCCAAGACTCGAATGCCAAGATAAGAGACCATCCCGACAGAGAAACACTCATCACCAAAAGGTCAAGCTTGAAGCATTGGGAATCCATCCGGATTGACATCATTTGTTTTATCTTTGTACTAGTGATAGGAACTATGTAACTGATCAATAAACGATGTATGTTTTATTCATTTACTCGGTGTTCCTTATTGTATTCATTAGTACATTCAATTGTAGGAAGAAGCCATTTGCTCACTTACATTGATCAACCACTTAGGCTATTTGTATATCTAAATAGGGGGAGACTATTGGGTTCAATAAATACCCAAACCCTCGATCTAGGATTTGAATAGAAAATAGCCCAAGTATTTAGTCCGTTAAACACTAATCGGTCATGAGTGCATAGCCTCTCGTGAGTCATCTTCGGGACACTCGATGCAGGCGTGAAGAAGTCTCTCCACCGATGAGCGGAACTTAAAGGGTGAAGGCGGAGTCAGAAGAAGATGATGGATTCAGGTGGTGATGACAATAACTCATCGAATCCCTAAGACTCTCTCCAACTACTTACAATGAAGACAAACCAAGTAGAAGGCGAAGGATAAATAGATCGAAGAAAGAGCGGCACAAGGCGGGAGAAGTTTGAATCGAGAAGAAGAAGTCCTTATCAACATAAGTCAACTTTCCATGAATGACTAACACAAGCTCGGTCATCGAGTTGTGGAAAGCACCTTGTCTTTTACTAAGAATAGTCTTTAGAATGAGACAAAATACATCGAGATTTTGTCTTCTCAGATGATGCCGATTTGTCACTTAGGAAAGAGTTAAAACTCATACTTGTATAAATAGCATAGAGATGGAGTGAAAAGATTAAGCTTGCGAATTGTAAAACACACACATACACGCAAGCCATCTTTCACTCCTCCAAATACAACTTAGTTCCCAGACAATTTCATGAGCTCTAAGAGTTGTGCTGGACTTAGCTTTGAGCTTAGAGAGAATCACTCAACTTTGTTCATTTCAATCCCAAGTACTATGCAAGTACTTGGGTAATGTATTCTTTGTTGATTTATTTCTAATAAGAATATGATGTTGAAAATTACTTAGTGTGCTTTTCTTATGTTAATTTCAGTCATAGTTCACTATTAACTTGTTTTATAAACTTAAACTGTTTTAAACGATAGTGAACGGGGAACAACAGTTTCCTTATGTAAATCTAACTTGTCTTCCAAGGCAAGTTTAGACATTAAATAAGTATGGTAAGTGTTTGTGCCGGTTTAGGTTTGAACATGGGGTTTCCTAGCCGACCTAGGATAAGTTATCGACCCCTCACCCTATAAAGGATGTGAGGGGGTAATGCTCAAAACAAACACGCATTCTTCATTATTCTTTCCTTGTAAATCGATCGAGGTTTCGTGGTAATACAATAATCGTTCGGTTATTATTTGTGGGTTTCAGTTCTTTGTAGTCTCGTGTTTACTATTTGTTCTCGATACAACCCTTGATTTAGCGTTCCACGATCAAACTTCAAGTTTGTTGTCGTAATTGTCCAACATATACCATAATGGGAACCCTTGAGTTAAGATCATGGAATCTACAATAAATAATAGAAGAACAAAGAAATATGAAAACGATCATTGACTAAATAAGTAACAGACGAAATTAAGATAACCAAAGTTCTAGAAACCGCTTACCTGCCACTTGAAATCACAAAAAGTTGTTTTAAGTATCCAATGTCCAAATAGTTTATGACTAAACATTTTATTTGGCAGAAATGGATGTTGTTTAACGAGCCAATATTGTGGACTAGCTTATCCAAAAGAGCTTATGGAGCTGCTGGGTTTTTTAAAATGAGCTAACCCAAGCACCCCCTTTTATGTCCCTACACCTAAAATGTTCATCCAAAACTGTAAAATGACAAAAATCGTTAATTTAGTTGATAGAAAACTTACAAATGCTTGAATATGACTATATGGAACTTTGAAAATGCAAACAGGGCCTAATTAATTTACTAGTACTTTTATGCAATTTGAATAACTTTAACGTTAATACAAAGTAGGGATCAATTCTTGTACAATTGCATCTTAGGGTATGTTTGCGAAACTACCAGATGTTCAGACGCTTAGTTTAAACTCAGAAATCGTGTTCGTTAACGCGAAATCATAATACAGCCATGTCGATCTTTTTTCAATAAAATGTTTGGTAAGTTAGCTACTGTTAAACGTAATTATAAGATGTAAAATGACGAAAGGACATATACATAATTATAAACAAATGTTTAGAGGGTATATCAAGAATTTAAAGTTTTACAATTCCAAAATGTTTAAAAGCTTCATGAATCGCCTTTCATTTGGAGTTATTTGTTTGAAATAAAACAAGTTAATGCATCCAAACGTATCCAAACGGAGCTATTTATTTTAGAAGAGATTGTTTTATAACAAAAAGCTAACAGCCTCCCAACAAAGTTTCTCACCAAACAGTGCCCTTAATATAAAATGAGAGTGATTAGCATTTACTAATTCACGCGACTAATTTTACGCCTTCATGAAGGATCTTGTAACACATGGATAAATCAATGGTAAATAAGGAGTGAGAATAAGTTTAATACAAGTGTCACAAACGAAAAGATTAAAAGATAAAATTACCATACTTAATTACCATCTAAATCATTTTCATATAAAATATGTATGACATCATAAGATTTTGACAAGTGTTCAGGCCATCAAGGGCAATTAAGGCAATATACAAGAAGTGTTTAGATTCTTCGACGGTTTATTTGCTCATTCCATTTTTTAAGGAATCCCTTTTTTAATTAATTAGCAGAAGAGAAAAGTTCAATACGAAACAACACTTATCTAAAGAATAAATAACAAGATCTTAACTATTCATCATTTTTTCATCTAACGGTTTAAATTAAAATAAACAAGTATACTGAAGGGCATTTTAGTCATTTCATTCTTTCTACCTAACCTCTTAAACACATACTATACACACACTCACACTCGTCTCTCTCAGATCCCCAATTCTTACATATCCACTTGACCCCTTTTATTCTTACATGTTTGCCCCATTTACGATTGAGGCACTCATGTGCAATATACAAATTTATACAAACAGCAAAAGCCCAAAAGGTTTTGTTCAATTAGAAATGTGATTGACGATTATAATAATACAGCGCAAACATCTTTGATACGATTCAAGACTTGTATCAATCTTTTGAAGATATGACATCCAAAAAGCTCAAACAAACGAGTTAGTTATATATATATATATATATATATATATATATATATATATATATATATATATATATATATATATATATATAGAAGGGATCCATAAGAAGAATAATTAAAATAAAAGCTTAGCAAGAATTTCACCCACACATTTTAATATGGGAGTAATTTGAACGAAGACGCATCCATTTCAGAAAGGATCTAAAACGAAAGCCATGTTGCTACTTCCTATCCTTCTTATTTTATTATTCTTCTTATTCGATCCTAACTCTATATATATATATATATATATATATATATATATATATATATATATATATATATATATATATATATATATATATATATATATATATATATATATATATATATATATATATATATATATATATATATATACGATACATGAAGACTATATTAAATGCAGTACTTTACAGTACTCATTTAAACCAATAATAATTTAGTATTATTAAATCTTTTTAATTAAATCAAAAGGGTAAAATAGTAAAATACATTTTTCCTTTCTTTTTGTATTTTTTTTATTAAAAATCGTTTTTTAATTCCCTTAATTTTCGGAATTTTTTCTCAGTATACATTTTTTAATTTTTAGAAAATGAGGTGCATATGTGTTTTTTTTTTAAATATTATAAATTTACATATATTTCTTGTGTACAATTGTTTAGACTTCAAACTTGTTTTACTTAAAATTGCACATATGTTTATAGTGTTCATTTTTTAATCTTCGAAATTTATAACCAAAAACATAAACATATACATGTAACCTCTAAATTTATAACAAGCCAAAAAAATAAAAAGTATACACAAAATCTGATATCATATGAAATACAATTAAAATACAAATGCATCTTGTTAATTATAGATGCATGCTATTCAAAAACACGCAGCTTTTTTCAAGAACATACGCACGCTTAACTGCCTCATTAAATTCATTAATATATATAGACTATATATATATATATATATATATATATATATATATATATATATATATATATATATATATATATATATATAGACTTGGGTTATTATGAAAAGATGTTTAAAATGAAAAGAATGGGAAGCCACCACAATGCGCCATGTGTCCCATCTTCACCCCTCCCTTTTTTTTACTCTCAAGGGCATTGTGGTCATTTCACCACAAAATAAAAGGTATATAAGTTATTTCTTTTCTGATTTTCACGTTTCTTTCATCTCATCTTCTCTGCTACACTTTCGGCGTCCTTCTCCTCTGAAACCACGATCTCCACCACCGTCCTTCTCCTCTGAAACCACCGTGATCTGCACCACCGTCCTTCTCCTCTGTCATCACCACCGTCCTTCTCCTCTTATCCACCGTGATCTTCACCGTGATCAACAATGAATACCGTTTGTTCATCTTCAAGCAATAACGAGTGTTCTTCTTCAATCAATAACGAGTGTTCATCATCATCATCAATGAATATTGATAGTAAGATTTTAATTTTTATATTTTTCTTTTTATTATTTTTAATTTAATTTTGATATACTTTTTCTTATTATGTTTATGATTTTAAACTGATTATACTAGTAGTTTCGGTTGATAAATTTGTATTTGATTGATGCACACCGGTGTTTGATGTTTAGTTATAATTATCTCATAGCTTGAAATATAACTATCTTTGCGATGAGACATATGAGTATCTGAATTATTAACTTAAGAGTTTGATTTTTAGTTACATATAGGTATATGATGCACTAGTTGTTAGACTATGAAGAATAAATATCTAATTATGATGTAGTATTATGATGCAGTAGTTTTAAGAATATGATGAATAGATATATAAGTATGATTTAGTAGTTTGTGTTGTAGATTATAATATTATGATGTAGTAGTTTTAAGATTAGTTATAAGTTTATGATGCGAGACATTAGGTCTATGATTCATTAGTTTTAAGACTCGATGAATACTACTTTAGATTTATAAGATTATGATGCATTAGTTTTAAGATTAGTTATAAGTTTATGTTCTTTGTACATGTATGAGTATGATGCACTAATTTTTAGACTATGAAGAATAGATATGTAAGTATGATCTAGTAGTTTGTGCGATAGATTATAAGATTATGATTTAGTAGTTTTAGATTAGTTATAAGTTTATGATGCATTACATATTGTATTATGATGCGATAGTTTTAAGAATAAGATGAATAGATATATAAGTATGATTTAGTAGTTTGTGCTGTAGATTATAATATTATGATGTAGTAGTTTTAAGATTAGTTATAAGTTTATGATGCAGTATATTAGGTCTATGATGCATTAGTTTTAAGACTGATGAATACTACTTAAGAATTGAACCATACTTGCTCAATCAATGATTAATGAAAGCTTAATGTATTATTAATGGTTAATTATTGTTATATTTAGTTACAAATGATAGACTTTAGAAGGTATGAATAAGGTACTTGAAAGATGTAGTGCCATTCTTTTCATTTTAAAATTATAACGTGGATATGTACCAATAATTGAGGGTGATTCTTCTAATCTTAAAGATGCGAGATGGTTATTGATGTTAATGTAGATGGAAGTAGGAATGAGGAAGGATTCACAATGGCTACTAGTAACAAAACACCGCTAGTCATTGCACATTTGAATTGGTTTAGTATGGTATGCACACAGATATGATAGTCATAGGATTATATAGGATTAGTGTAGGGGATATGGTCATGGTTTTAAGATTTGTTATAAGTTTATGATGCAGTACATATTATATTATGATGCAGTACATATTAGATTATGATGCAATATTTTTAAGTATATGCAGTAGTAGTTTTAAGATTAGTTATAAGTTTATGATGCAGTACATATTATATTATGATGCAGTACATATTAGATTATGATGCAATTGATTAGTACGCTGCAATATATTTATATGAGTAGGATTACTAGTGTTTTAGGAGTATTCTCAGTTTTTATATATGTATGCTTCGATTGTGTTTGATGTTTAGTATAAATATGAGTATGATTATTAGACTTTTAGTAGATGGTCGCAGTAGATTCATGTCTATATGAATCATTAACTCAAAATGTTTGATGCAAGTATGTATTTTTGATTACTATATAATTATGATTTAGTAATTTTTGCGATGAGATTTTAATATTATGATGCATTAGTTTTACACATATCTTAACTTAAACTCATATGCCACAAAGAAGTCTCTGCTGCATTAATACATTAATACATTTGGATAGATAGCACATAAACACACATTAAAACAGTTTTCGACAACTAAAAAACTAATATGATACTAAAAACATAAATGACCATCATCATAAACTACTTTTTAGTTCCAGAGCTCTCTCCCTTGCTTTTCTTATTTGCTTTAATTCGTTGAAACAGAATTTCAAGACTACTAATCCTATTTTCCAAATTATAAATATTTTCAAATAATGTAGGATTATTCACTTGTTGCTCCACTTCGTTTTTATCATCTTCCTCAGTTTGTTGCACCACCTCGCTTTGCTGCATCACCTCACTTTGAAACTCTTCCTCTACCTCATTTTGCTGCACTATCTGACCTTGCTGCACCATTTCACCTTGCTGCACCACCTCACTTTCAGCCTCCTCCTCATTCTCTAGATCTTCCTCATCTTCATCTTCTTCCTCCTCTTCCCCATCAAGTCCATAAATCTCATCCCAGGAGAAGTCTTGGCGACGCAGCCAAGTAAGGATATTTGTCCTCATCCACACACTCACTTGCCTATATGAACCATATTCGACATTGGTTCTTCCCAAAAGCATCTAACATGCGTCAAAAAGCAAATAGTTGTTTAAGACAAACTCATACTCTTCTTCATCATTTTGAAAGTTTCCATTTGGTCTTGCCATTGTTATTGAGTGAGAATAAGAGAATAAAGTGAGTGTGTGTGATAATAACAGAGCGTAAAATAGGAAAATTTTATGTAGTAGGATATGGAGTAGAGTACATTATATAAGTAGTAACAAGAATCTTATCTTTTACATTGTGTTGTACTTGAGTGAGAATAAAATATTGTCTCAAAGAATCTTGTCAAAAGTAAAATGTATTAGCGAAGACCAAGACTTATCTTTTACACTGTGTAAAGATTCTTATCTTATCTTTTACACTGTCAAAAAGTAAAATGTGATTTATAATTTGGATGTTCAGACATTTAAATGGCAATGTTTTATAATTTGGATGTTTCAGACATTTAAGTGTTTAGGGACTGAGCAGATTGGACTGAAATCAGTTAAAAGTGTTGTGAGACATAAGTTTGTAACTAGTGAAGCTAATAGAAATTTATTTGATTGCTAATGCTAACTGAAAACGATAGTGTCAGTTTTTAATTTAAATAATAGTATCGCTAGCGATGCACTATTTTATATATGTGATGCACTATTTTTTCACATTCTTTTTGTTAAACATACAGGTGCAGATGTTGAAACTGTTCGAATTAGAGATCATGTTGGTTTTTATGTTTGTGGAAAAGATGGAAGTAGAACTTGGTATCCTGATTGCCTTGAAAAACCTATAGAAGGATGTCAGTTTATTTCAATAGATCAGCCTATAATTTTTATGTGGCGTATGGTAAAAGGCGGTTTTGATCAGTAGAAGAGGTGGCGATTACAAGGCAAAAGTTTTTCGGATGCAACGTTGAAGTATTTCTATTGTTCTAGACAAGGGTTAAATGAAGATTCTAATGGTAAATCGGTGATTACATTATCGATAATGATATAAGTGGACAAAGTGAAATCAGTGATGATTCGCATAGGTTTGGTGATGTTAAGAAAAAGCAAACCAGGAAGAGGACTTCATTTAGTTGTGGTTGTTCAGCATCACTCACAATTAATAAAAAAGGAAACATTTATGAAGTTACGAAGTTTGAAGATGGACATAACCACCCGCTAGTAGCTGAAAAAGATATGATTTTTTTGAAGAATTCAAGGAAGATGGGTTATACAAAGCAACATTTTCTTTACCAAGTTTCAAATGCAAATTTTGGTCCTATTTGTTGGGTTTAGATTGATGAAACAAGTCTATGGTGGCTTTGACGAGTTGGAACAACAATTATTGATTGTAAGAATCGAAGAAGAAAATTAGTGTTTTATTGGGGATCGAGATGCTCAAATGGCTGTTGAGAAGTTGTTGAGTCGAAAACTTCATTCTCCTGGTTTCTATGTCAATTATTATAAAGGTGATGCATATATTCTTTAGTTCATTAAATTTTTAATATATGTTTGCATCATAGTTATTTTTTTAGGTGCATCATAGTGTCAATATTTGGTGCATCACATTATTAAATTTATTAAATTTTTAATATCTGTTGCATCATAGTTATATTGTAGGTGCATCACTTTTATAATTATTGGTGTATTGTATTGTCAATATATGGTGCATCACATTATTAAGTTCACATTTATTATAGTTTTATTTTTTTTTTGTTTTAGGTGATGATGATAAGTTGGTTGGGCTTTTTTGGGCTGATGAAGAAGCTATTAAAGACTATGCTTCTTTTGGTGATATAGTTTCTTTTGATGCGACATTTCGATCAAACAAGTATAATCTTTTGCTTATGATAAATAATAGTTTAAATATATTTCTATTTTAAAGAGATTCTGATTAAATAAGTATAATTTTTTTATAGGTATGAGATGGTATTTGTTCCTTTTACTGGTATCAACCATCATAACCGTTGCCTTACATTTGCCTCGGGTTTGCTTGTCGATGAGAGTGCGGTGCTTACATATGGTTACTTGAACAATTCAAAGAAGCTTTTGGGAAAGAACCGAAGTTGTTATTCTTGATCAAGATCCATCAATGAAAATTGCTATTGAAGAGTGCTTCCCAAATCGAGGCATCGTTTGTGTATGTGGCATATAATGCAAAATTGACTACAAAGGTATTTTTATATCCATTTTATGATGCGATTGATTTAAAATTCTAATGCGATTAATTTTGTATATTCCATTCCAATTTAGCTTAAGATGCACTATTTTTTAAAGCGATGCGGTTGAATTTTGTATTAACATTTTCTTTTTTTTTATAGGTTGGTGCCGCACTTTGTAATAGGATGATTTTAAACAACGAATTTGTGATATTGTGTGGACGGACCAAATATTGCCTAAGAATTTGAGACAGTGGGATAGGATGATTAATGATTTTGAACTATCGATAACAAATGGTTAGGTGATATGTTTAATATGAGGAAAGATGGATACTGCGTATTTACGTGATGTGCATATGGCGGGACTTATGCGTACTACTTCAAGATCGAAAGTGAGAACCATTTTTTGGTAAATGGACCAGCCCTCACCTTACTCTAGTTGAGTTCTTAAGTCATTACGATCTCGCTATTGAGTATCAAAGGTACATTGAGCGTAAGAATGACCATGATTCAAGATATAAAACTCCAAAATTCAAAGCAGAGCATCCTATGGAGAAAGAAGCATGTAAGCTATATACTAGGACACTATTCTTTGACGTGCGGGATGAGATTCTTGGTTCTTATAAGTATTGTATTGGATTGAGTGTTGTTCAAGTCGATAATATGGAGAAATATGCAATCCGTGATCTTGAGTTTCGAATAGAAAGAGTGGTGACAATGATTTTCTTTGTTTATCGGTATGTAAGCGTGATGCACTAAAATTAACATTGTGATGCACTATAAACGATAATATTATATCTTGTAATGCACTTTTAATTAACATTGTGATGCACTATTTTTATACATTTTAATGCACTAGTATTTTTATATAAATTTATCTACTAGTGCATCACAACATCATATCTATTGCATTATGTACTATTGCATTATCACAACATCATTATCTTAATTTATTGTATCATATTGTAAATATTTCTTTATTTGTTTTCATTTATTTTTTTGTAGGTTGATTTCTGTAAGTCTGAGATGATTGTTCAATGTTCTTGTAATCGGTATGAGTCGTATGGGCTTTTATGTCGTCATGCATTCTATGTTCTAAGGATGAACAATGTCAAGGAGTTTCCTCGAAATTACTTAAAAAGAGGTGGTTAAAGAATACCAAGCCTTCAAGATCTGCTCTTCCAAGAATAATTGGTGCATCGATTTAGTACGGAATGAAGTTCATCGAGATTTTGAGTTGATCGTTTGAATGAAGATGCATTCTAGATATGTATGAGATTTTGAATCTCGAAAAAAGACAATGAACAATCCGAGCAAGAGTAAAACTAAAGGAACTGTTGATCGTTTGGTACATGATTTGAGTAAGATGCATATATACAAAGACAAGTTGCAAGAGTTATTCAATCAAGTCGTAATTGATATTCCAACAGTTCCAAAGTGTGATGGGAAAGCTGTGATGAGTTCTATGCTAGGTGTGAAAGAACACGAAAAAGACAATGAACAATCCGAGCAAGAGTAAAACTAAAGGCGGTTGTTTTCAAGGTTTAAGCCTATAGTGAAAGTATCTGTGAAGAACTATCAAAGAGAAGGGCGTGTGGGGTATGCGGACAAAAGGAAGGCCATAATTCTAGGACTTGTACAAGGCAAATGGTAGAAACTACCCCATCAAAGAAAAAAAGACACAAGAACAGCCAAGAAGAGAAGGTTTGAGACAATCTAAACGTAAAAATTGATTATTCTTTTCTATATTGAAAGCACACGTAAAACATGAGTATTCTTTTTTCTTTCCTTTTTTTAAATAAAGCACTTGATGAATTGTAAAGAAAGATAGGTATAGCATACAGTTTTAATTGAAGATTATATTAGTTACAGATTTTTTTTGTTGTTTATCATTTTGCAGTAAATTTTACTATGTGATGCAATAGATTTAACACAATGATGCAATAGGTTTTACATTTGTGATGCACTATGCATACATATTATAATGCAGTATTTTTCTAATGTCGTTTTATACACATATTTTTTATATCTTTTTTATTTCTTTCTTATCTACAAATACTGTCATACATTTCAATTTTCAATGCACATCAGAGAATCTTATCTTTTTTCTTATCTTTAAATCCTTAAACCTCACTTTCTTATCTTTTCTCACTTTTAAATACTCATACAACCATTCCAATTATTCATTCATCTTTATACCTTGGAATGCTTCCTCAGAAATTGAAGGTGGATACTTCAATCATCTTAAACTTACAAACATCACCAACAAGTAGATAATTCATGTTTAATATATACTTTGTTTGTTGATGTTTTGTTTAAATTGATTCATGAGTTTTAAAAGCATCGATAGTGTCCACCTTCCATTTCGGGAAACATTTCAAGTAGATATTTAAAGTCGGTGCAATAGCGAAATAACGATGAGAATATGAACCGTGATGCGAGAAAGATAAAAATTGATGCGATAAGTATTAAATATAAACTTGATGTTACCACTGTATTGTTGGCTGTTACAGTAGAATATGAACTTGATGTTACCACTGTATTGTTGACTGTTACAGCTTAGTAGTACCAGCAACTGTTTTCCTACGGCTAACAAACCTGTATAGGCTACCGTCGGCCACAAATCGCGGTAGTCATCATTTTTATATGTAAGAAACAACCAATAGCAGTGTCACTGTCCAGTGCAAATCTGCTAATGTAGGATGTAAACTAATGTACATTCCTTGTAATCACATTACTTATATAAATATGTTTCATGATCTCAAACTGTTATGTACATTCTATATGACATGTGCATTATTGGCCCATTTCATGGACACTATCACAGATACATACAGGCTGCCGTTATTTACAAGCACAACATTTAGTTCCAGAACATTACTATCTATTGTGCCGAAATAACGATATGACAAAAGTACTTTTATCAGCAACAAGTCGAAAACCAATGACAAAATTTTCGCAATTATAAATGTCATGTGAATACACATTCGCCTAATATACAAACAAGTAATGGTGCCGCGATCATAAGCCAACCTTAAATCACCAAACGCGGCAACAAACCATGTGTAATACTCAACACAAATCAGTCTAACACACAAGATTCAAACAAAACAAATAACCATAACAACAATTTAAACATACATAAAACCAACACTTATATTAACATACTACACGTCAGAGACCGAAAGTACATAAACACTAACATCCAACAACTACAATTACATACTTGATCCACAACCTACACCAGCAAAACTACCAAACACATACTTTATTCTAGATAACCAACTAAGACAAACAACTACATGAACATGCCCAACTTTTTCAAAACCCAAAAAGCATAAAAACCCATTCGACATCTAATCACTGACATCATCATTGAAATCCATGACACTGATGTGCCTCCGCTTGTCTTCCATACCGTCCCTAGCCTCCGCCAACACATTGTCCAAGTTGTCAAGCATCTCGCGCTCCCTTTGAATAGTTTCATAGATGCAATCAATTATGTCATTAGCAAGATCGTGAGATGCACCAAAAGTTTCAAGCTCCAGCACATATTCCTCTTCCTTCTCGATCTTCATACGCAAATCGTTGCCTTCTTTGCTCAAGCTTTTGAATAAAGCATTCTTCTTGATCATTTGTTGCGTGAAAAATACTTGAAACATTTTGGAGCTCATCGATCCGGACGCCGCTTGAGCTCATTCAAGTTTGGACGATTGGACATGGCTTATCGGCGATGGTAATTTGTGAAATGAGCGGCTAATAGTAGATGTAAAACCTAGAAAACCTAAGCTGCTATTTATAACCACTCACAAAACCCTAATCCTTTGAACTAAACTGCTACAGTGGTGACCAGTAACCATACAAACAGTAGTAACCAGTTAGCTTACATTTCCCATGCATAAAATAATACTCCCTATGTCCTATTTTTTATTGTCCATGTTTCCTTTTTGGGATGTCTCAAATTAATTTGTCCCCTTCCATAAATGTGTAATCAATATAAATCAAGTTTACCATATTTTTTATTGTCCATGTTTCTTTTTTGGGATGTCTCAAATTAATTTGTCCCCTTCCATAAATGTGTAATCAATATAAATCAATAATTTTGAGACGCATGGAGTAGCTTTTAGAAGCAACATGTGCCATGGACCTATTACAAAATAACACTTATTAATTTTCGTTGTTTACATAAAACCAAAACTAGTGCTTCGTTTTGACGCTCATCCAAAGCATTAAATTTTTCAAAATAAATATCAAAAACACAAACGAAAACAAGCATAACGCTAAATATAAAAAACACTTATTAAAGTAGATATTTAAAGCTGGTGCAGTAAAAGATAAATATTGATGCAGTAAGTATTAAATATAATTTCAAGTATAATTACTGCATCACTATGTTATTCTACTGCATCACATAATTATTTTTACTACTATATCAGTTACTTGATAAATGTAATCAAATTCAAACAATAGATAAAATCAATAACAAAGACCGATCATTATAAGTAAAAGTACTTAGTTTTCAACATCCATTAACTAAAAGTAAAAGTACCATACAACTACTGATCCTTTTTGATTAATCTAAATGAAATTTCACATTAGCCTTCAATTGTCTTTTCGAGTTTCTTTAAACTTTTCATCAAATTTTGATCCTTTTTACATCAATATGACTTAAGATCTTAAATCTTTTCCTTGATTCTTTGCAAATGCTTGATTGCTTTCATTACTTCCTTCTTTTGAGATTTAGATCTTTGAGTAATATCTTTGCCAAGTACTTTCTTGAAGCATTTTCATTGTCCTCTTTGAACTTGACTTCCTGTTTAGTTCATCCAAAATACTTCTTGACCAATATAGGTTTCCATATGCCTCATGACAAAGATACCACAATCGACACTATTGTAGATTGTCTTCCATTTTATATCCACTAACCTTCGGTCCGCCAATAAAATCTCTTCAATTTTGGGTGGTTTTCCTTTCTAGGTAATTGATAAATGAATCAATCTGTGAAAATAATACGATCTGATTAAATTAATTTTAGTTTCTTAAATGCTCAATATATATAACTATGATGCGATAAAATTTTGAAATTTAGTAGTTTATAACACTTTGATGCGAGAGGGAAAACATTCTTTGTATTTTTAGTTATACTTACCACAACATTTGCATAATCCCATATCTATCGATATATTTTCTATACCGTCGTCGATGTTGTCAAGGATGTCTATATCACCATTCTTGATTAAAGCGGATGAGATAGTAATGATTTGATCCATTTTCAATCATCTTTATACAAGGAAAGAAAACACATTGTCATTTTAATGCATTAACATCATTGAAATTCATGTTAAGAATCAAATCACCGAAACTTGCAATAATAAATCTATTTTTATCTTACCAAATTAACATCATTGAAATCCTTCACTCTTGCAGATTCTAAAACACTTTTAACATTTTCATCAAAACTTTATTTCTTTTCTCCACATCCTTTCCATCTTCAACCATATGATGAGGTTTGTTTTCATAAACATGAAATGTTTTATAAGCATTAAAAGTGTGAACTAAATTTAGCTATATTATTTAGATAAATTTCTCACCAAATCATTGTACTACAATAAACATTTCGCTTTCGAAAGTTTGTCTCGAATTGCTCTTCATCGTTTAGTACAATGCTCCATACATCAATTATACTTGAAGCAACTCTAATTTCGGGATAAAGGCTCAAGAAAAGCACGCGTTTAATTCTAATCCTTTTCCATGGAAAACAATATCACTTTGCGTTTATGATTCAAGAATTTTTAGTATTTAATGCGGTAACATATAATTATTGATGCGGTATAATCTAAACGATGATGAAGTAACATATATACATTGATGCGATAAAATATAGGTATTGATGCGATTAATAATATAAACATTGATGCGATAACACATGAATATATATGATAATTATCAAATATCGTATAATTAAATTTACCGTCAGACACTTGTCACTCCATATGTATTCAACAAGCTTCATATTTGCTTCAGACCATTTTTTGAAAATCACGACTTTTCTATCATAGAATGGTGATACCATAGCACTAGAGGGCTTTCCTATACGCTTTTCATTAATTATTTCAACCTCTTTAGCTTCTTCCATAGCTTTTGCGCCTCTTTTTTGGCCTCTTTTAGGTTTTTCTGAATCCACTTTCACTGATTTAGGCTCTGGCTTTTTTGTTGGAGCCTTTCTAACTTTACCCATTGCCCTTTTTGCCTGTTCTTTGTTTGTTTCTGCGTTTTTACTTACTTCTTTTGATTTTGTTGCAGCATCTGATGTATCACATTTCCTTGTCTTTGATTTTGCTGCAGCAACAGTTTTTTCCTTTCGATTTTTCTGAATGGGAATGTATTTTATTGGCGCAACAGATCTCACAGGGACCGCATCAAGCACATTAACAGTTGATTCCTTTCTTTGCATCGTGAGATAACCCTTTTGGTGCATCTGTGATATCGGTAGAACACAATAATGGCAGTTTCATCACTTTGTTAATCATCTCATATTCGTTCAAGATAGCTTCGCCTGCAAATGGAACAACAGCATTTTCAAATGGAACAACAGCATTAAGTTTCTCTTCATCGCTAGTTTTGTCTCCAGCGAATCTTCTCAAAGCCATCTTTTTTGTTGGTGTTTCCTTCAATTCATCATTCTTTTCATTTTCAGTTCTTTCTTTGTCTCCATCATTATCATTATTTCCACCATCTAAATTTTTCTGTCTACCCATTTTATCATTCTGATCATTTTCATCATCTCGATCATTATGATTATCCCCACCATTTCCATCGTTCTTATCATTATCCTCACCATTGTCATCTTTCTCATCTTCTCCATCATCACCATCTTTATACTCATCGTTCTCATCTTTATCATCATTTTTATCTCCATTTTTATCCCCATCTTCCTTATCTTTATAACCATCGTGCTCATTTTTTTTACCACCTTCATCAACATTATCCCCATCCTCCTTATCTTTATCACCATGTTCCTCATCAACAATTTCCTCATCAACATTTTTATCATAATTTTTTTCTCCATCTTTATCCGCATCTTCCTCATCTTTATCACCTTCATCAACATTATCGTTCCCAACTTTATCGTCCTCATTTTTTTTACCACCTTCATCAACATTATCCCCATCTTTATCCCCGTCCTCCTTATCTATATCACCATGTCCCTCATCAACAATTTCTTTATCAAAGCTATCTTCTTTATATGAATTAGCAAACAAATCCTCTCTTATTTGAATCAATTTCTTCATCTCCTCGTCCTTAGGGTTTAATCTCCAAGCTATCCTCAACTTGTAATCAGTATGCAACATCAACTGATTACATAATATAAAACTGTCTCTTATATCCTGCTTCATTTCCTAAATATTTTAAAAGAAACAAAGTTAGCTAAATGCATTATAGTTTTTTTAATTTAATTATAGTGCACCAAAGTGTATTAATGTACTGCATGTTAATTTATTACTAGTGCATCAAATTTCAGAAATTACTGCATCATATTTCTTAAAGTTTAAATGAATTATATCTGTGTTCAAAATCTAGTGCATCACAGGGTACAATGCTTTTTAATTAATAATACCTCAAAAGATTTTGCTTGGAATTCTCTATTTGCTTCATCTATATCAATTGTTCCATATAGTCCTGTTAATAAATCAACATAGAATTCAATTAGAAATAAACAACTTTTACAAAATTAAATAAATTTTTATTTAATATACCTGTTTCACTCTTCTTCTGTTTTTTAATCAATTTCTTTTTTTTCGGAGCCCTTTCTATCTTTGGTTCAATCACCTCCACACCTTCTGCAATTGGTAGACAACCAAAACCCAATTTAAGCTCTTCTTTTTGTCTTTGATACAACAGTCTTGAACTCCATGTTTTGAAAGCTGGAACAGTTTTCTCAACTTTTATGGTCTCAGATGTTGTTGAATTAACGTATATGATCTGCAAAAAATAAATGAGTATTAAAAATATAATAGAAAGTGTATTTTTTTGTTTAATATGTATTGCAGCACAGTTTAACATTTAGTGCATGATAGTGTCAAATATAGTGCATCAATGTTTTATGTCTACTGCATCATAGAGTCATAATCTGTCAATCAGAGTTTTTATATTTTACTGCATCCTAGTGTCATAATCAGTGGCTAATACTTTTTTATTACTAGTGCAATTAATGATAAAAAACTTACAGCCAGCAAAAGTAATGGTCCACTGTAATATGAAGTTGGTTTAAACCCGGTACACTCCTTCACCATACACTCTAAAACATATGAGCACCAATCCATCTTTGAAACATTATCGGTGTTAGAGAATTGGTATAATTCTCTCATTTACCTGCCCATCTTTGTTTCCTTGACCAAAAACAGAGAAGAAGAGGACAAGGAAACAAACTTGAAATTCCCAACCAACTTCTTTTATATCACTCAAATGTTCCTCCAACCTTTGTATATAAATTTTGTTTTTCACAACAATACTATCCAACATTTCTCTCCATTTTGCAGTAGTCTCTTCTAATAGATTTTTCTCTTCAAGTGCTTCAACTTTTATCTCCCCCATTGGAATTCCAAGCATATCCTCGATCGGTTCTCGAGTAATTTTGATCTTTCTTCCATTTTCATTTTATCGAGCAAGTTTACGTATCGAAATTTCTAACAACCCACATTCCTAATTGTGACGGTATTGAATCAAAATGGAAATTTTATAAAATCACCAAACCCCAGTTTTCTAATTCCTTAACACGAGGAGTCCTCAATGTCTCAAGAACTTTTGTAGATTTCTAGGTGACATTCATTCTTGATAGATATGGGTTCGTTCTTTCTAACCACTTCTTTTATATCTTCATCCTCCTTCTTAACCTTCTTTTCTTTTTAGTGGAGTTGTATCGAATCAATCCAACTCTGCTGCGGATCTTTACCCTTAAACTTCCTTTTACTTGTCTTGATTTACATTGCGGATCTTTTCCTTTAAATGCAAGACCTTTAGTTTTCTTCCTCGATGTTCGAAACAAGGTGGTAAATAATTCATTCCATTTTGCTGCAGCAGCCTTTTTTAAAGCGGGATCAATTAATGTGGTGTCTTCTTCATCTGTTTCTTGCTCATCTGTTTCAATATGATCAATTGTAACTCAGTTCAACTTTTAGTACATCACAGAAACCATCAAGCATACAAAATCTCTTTCGTACATAACATAGGCAAGCTACATTTATACTACTTTACGCACATCTGCGCAAATTAAAGCTCGCATCTCAATTCAACCACTAGTACATCACATAAATTGTCAAGCAAACAAAACCTCTTTTGTACATCACATAGGCTACAATTATTATATCTTACACACACACGCCGTTAATTAAAGCCTATTGCATCTCACTTCAATCACTAGAACATCACAATACAAACACTAGTACATTACAAAAACATTCAAGCATTCAAAATTTCTTTCGCACTTCACATGTGCTTCATTTATCGTATATTACGCATACATTCTTCAAAATTAAAAGCTACTGCATCAGTCTAACTACATTTAACCAAAATTAAAAGTTATAGCAGATTAAAATCTATTGCATCACATTTCAATTCCTAGTGCATCACATAAGGTACATTTAACCAAAATTATGCTCATATTTCAATTCCTAGACACATAAGAACTCCTATTGCATTAGATTATTTAAACCAGCTGTTATAAGTCATTAATTCATTAATCCTACTGCATTTCAGTACAAAACCCAATGCATCTTTCATACAACAATGCAAACAAACACGTTTTTTGATACATAACATCAAAGTTTCACTACATTTAACATAAGACAAGTGCATTATACAAACAAACAAGTATAAAAACACATTTAACACACATAAGGCAAACTACCTTCAACCTTATTCATCCTTATACATCATAAAAACTATATCTCATAAATTTAAAACTTAATTGATTTTTCTGGTTTTTCTGTTCAACTTGTTTTTTATCTTTTTTTTCTTTTTTCAACAGCAGCAGTCGTCTTTCTGCTCTTTTTATTTTCTAAATTTATAAAAAAATAAACTATTTTAGAAATTTAAAAACATTTTTTGATGAAGAAAATCATGATTATCGATTAAAATACACTTACTTGGTGGTGAATTATCTGTTGCTTTCTTTTTCCTCATTGAAAATGCAATAATTTTTGATAATTGTTTTTAGGGTTTTGAGTTTTTGAGAGTACGAGAGAGATAGAGAGAGAGAGAAAAAAAAGTGGTTGGCGTGTTTTTGTGAAATTTGAATGAACGAGTTTTCTTATTAGTGCTTTTTTTGATGTTTTAAGATACTGCATCTTTGCCCCTCAAGTTTTCAATGTTTTACAAAATTCACTAGTATTCATAATTATCTTTTTTTGCAGATAGGCAAACTTTTTAATAACACAAATTTCATTGTGATGCATCACTTATTTAAACTGTGCTGCACTTGATATAAGCATTAAACATCATTATTTAAAATTAATAAATATCAAAGAACGACTTTCTTCATTAAGAAGTATTATAATTGATATTTAAAATTTAGTGATCCAAACTATTACAATCAAGAATTTAAAACATCCAATAGTATTTTATCAAAATTACTTAATAATCTAACATCTTTAATACACGTTCATTCATTGTTTTGAACATCTCTTGAGAAACTTTGACATTATCGTCCATTATGATTTTAAAGGCCTTTGGTTGTTTCTTCACATATTCTTCTGCTTCTTTCAAAACTTTTGGCTTTTCTTCATTAAAATCCATAAGAATTATCTTCGTCAAGTACTTTGCGCGCAACAACTTTAGTTGTACTTTTTGTCCAACGCTTTCTTTCTTTAACTCGTGCAAAAAAATGCCACGGCCGACATATGTTTCCATATGTCTCATCACAAATATGCCACAGTCCGAACTATTGAATGTCGTTCTCCAATGCATATTTATAATTGTAGGTACAACTATCAAGAAATCGACATATCTAGGGTGGTCTACTCTTCCCAGGTAGTTAACAAATGCGAATATCTGTAAGAATTATAAAAAAAAATATAAAGTCAATGATGCACTAAATTTATAACGATGATGCGGTGATTTTCAATAAGTTGCGATAACTTTATAACTTTTGTTGCACTAAGCATGTCTGATAACATTTTTTATAGTTGTGATTCGATGAATTGAAAATGTGATGCGAAATGTTATGTATGATTTTTACACGGTAACTTTTGTTTCAACTCGATTGAATAAGAAAAAGAATTGTATTATACTTACCACGGTGTTTGCATAAGCACCATATCTTACGTCTAAATCTTCAAGATCATTATCTATGTTGTCAATGATATCTATTTCCACAGTCTTCAAATTAAAGCAAATCAGATAGAAATGATGTGATTCTTTCGACATCTTTATCATAGGGAAGAAAACACAGAGATATTTTAAGCGCATCAACATTTTTTAAAACTCATAATTAATAGAATGTCTGTATCAAATTAATAAGAATACTTACCAAATCAACATCACTTAAACTCTTGTGCGGCGATTGTTTCAAAACAGCATGCATGTTTTCATCCATTAGTTTTGATATCTTCTCTTTTGGCGGTTTACTTTCAATCAGGTGATGAGGCTGTTTTAATCAATAAATTATTATGAAACACAAGTATGGGATGTAATAAAAAGTCTATGATGCACTAAAATTTATAACTGAGATGCATTAACTTTATAATTGAGATCCAGTAACTTTATCCAGTGACTTGTATATGTGATGCAGTACATTTAAGTTTCTTAAAAGATAAACCCTTCAACAGGAAATGGCTAAAGTTACAGTTTACAATTACTTATATAGTGTATTTAAATCACTCACCAACATTACGGAATGACAATATACATTTGCACCTCGTGAAATCTTGTCTCTGTATCGCTCTTCGTGGTTTAGTACAAGGCTCCATATGTCAAGTATATTTGCAGCAACTTGGACATCAGGATAAAAGCTTTCGAAAAATGTCCACTCCATTTCCATGTCTTTTTTCTTAAAAACAATTTCACTGTGATTCAAGTAAAAAATAAAGTAATTCAGCATTCAACAAATTATTCAGCATTCAACAAATTGAGATGCAGAACATTAATAATAGTATGCAGTAATAACTATAAAGTGATGCAGTACTAAATAAACTGTGATGCAGTACGAGTTGTGAAATTTTTTATACCTTCCATCATTACTTGTGCTCCATATGTATTCAAGTACTCTCTTTTCTTCTTGAAAAATGGTTTGTACAAGATAACTTTCCTTTCATAAAATGGAGAAACTAAAGCACCGAAGGGTTAACTTCACGTTTTCCCTTTGAATTCCAATTGCAAGAGGAGCGGATGTTATTGGAGATGCATCAACAAAATCTTCATTCTCAATAACTTCGTGTTTTTCCGTTTACGTGCGATGGGTTTTTAACTTTGGTGATTTAGAATTCCTTCCTTCAATTTTGAATTTTTCACTTTGAAGTTGCTTTTTTGCACATTTGACTTTTATCTTTTCCACTTTTGGCTTCTCGACTTGTTTCTTTTCAACTTGTTTCTTTTGGCTTCGCTTTTTAGCTCTTTCTTTTCCACATTTGGCTTTTCGACTTGTTTCTTTTCGGCCCGTGGCTTTTTAGCTTTTGGTCTTTCTTCCTTTGACTTTTCTTCTTGTTGTTTTTAGCTTCTCTTTTTAGCTTTGTGGCTTTTAACATCTTCGCTTTTATTAGTTGACGATCTACCTTGTGCTTCATCGGTTTGTCTTTATAAAACTTTAGCTTCACGCTTTCAAAGATTCCTTCACTTGTTTTCACTAACCTTAATTTGGTACCATTAGATGTTTCTATAGTGCCTTCTTTACGTATTTCATAGATATCGAATCTCACTTGGTAAATCTTCTTGTCTCTCTTTTGAATAGGTGCGGTGATTTGATAGTATGTTCTTCACACACTCTAGATCATTTCATCCAACTTCAACTTTATACTATGAAAAGATTTTGGGATTCCTTGTTTTGTTTTTCAATAATTTTTCGCATCTCACCGACAAATCCTTGTGTTTGCAAATTTTCTGGGTACACATAAATGGGCCATCTTTTGCGATTTTCATGGGTACACAGTGGTGGTAGCTGAGAAGAGAATCTACTAGATCCATTCTAAATCTTTTCATTGAAGGATTTTTCATTTTGGAATTTCCATTGAAGCTTCTTGATGAAGGATTTCATTCAAAATTCCATCAATCTTATTTGAAACTAAATCATACTCGCAATCTTCTACAAATCCATCATCTGTTTCAAAAGATGATGCAAAGAAAGATTATGATAAATAGAATGCAATAACCAAGTACATTTGATGCAAGATAACCAAGTAAATGTGATGCAAGATAACGGTATATGATAAATAAATAGGTTTGATGTAGTAACCAAGAATATGTAAAAGTTTAAATTTTCATAAAATTGTATTCAGTACTAATTTAATTTTGATGCACTTCTTTTAATTTTTTTTACTGTGATGCAATAAATAAATAACCATGATTCAAAAAATATTATAATAATCTTGCATCATATCTAAAATTCAACGCATCACGAAGATAAAGTTTAAAGCCTAATAGTTTATTTTATCCTAAAACTTTAAACAGAATTCATATATCCAAAATTAGAATTCTGGTTTTTTTTCCATAATTCTAATAGTTAAATTAGAATTAGTTAAGTTATTATACATATCCAAATTTAGATAAGTTATTACACATTACTACATATTTTATAATTGTCTTTGATGAAGTGAAATTATTTCACTTCTTGGGTTTGGATTTCAATACTTTTATCTATGATCCCACCTTCATCGGACCCTTGTTTTCTTGACCTTCATCACACCCAATCTTTGCTTCACTTTCATCGACCCAAGCAATGCTTGAACTTCATCATACCCAAACTTTTCATGACTTTCATCGACCCGATCAATGCTTGATCGCTCTCTTGTGATGTCCGAGATGAATCCGAATAGATGTATCAAACAACACAATAGCAAGATTTTGTCGATTCCTTATACTCTTGCACTTCTTTTGTTCGACTCTGTTTGTTTGTCTCCTTCGCTTGATTGTCATCGACCTTACATTTGTCTCCTTCTTTTGAAGATTGCTATTTCAACATCGTATGCATTCTTAACTCCATCGATAACATTCTCGGATTGAACAAGATTTTCATAACATCTCAACTTGATCAAGTTTTTCAAAGATCACGTTTTCTTTTCTTTTGAAGATTGCATCATTCTTAACTCCATCGATAACATTCTCGATTGAACAAGATTTTCATCTCCTGAACGTTTTCTTCTTCATCATTATCTTACGTATCATCTTGAACATCATTACCTCCATCGGTATCTTACGGAATCATTATAAACGACTCATCAAGAAACTTGTTGATAAGTGTATTTCTCTCATAAGAATTTTGTTGATCTTCTTATCTTACGGATATTTTTCAATGCTAACATCGACTTATCATTGGTACGCATCATCAAATCTTTGCTCTCGCCCAAAAATCTTGTAAGCGATCATCATTTCTGCATGTTAAATTTTTTTAGTTTATTGCATCACAATATATTAATTTCTTGCATCGATTTTATAAATATAATGCATCACAATGATACATACATTTCTATTAAACATCTCTCGCATTACTTTATAACATGTATTGGTCATCTAACACAATAAAGTAATGCATTACTTTATCAAATGTATTCAATCACAATGTTTTTAATTCAATCTCATGCATCAATTTGTTTTAAATGTATTGCATCATAATATATTCAAATTACCTTTATTGATTTTGTCTTGAAATCTTCAAGTTCGCATCTCGGTTCATTTTCTATCATTCTCCTCTGTTATTATTTGAAAAAAGAATAAACAATAATTAGTACTATATTATTTTATGTTTTAATGCACCTGATATAACAATAATATTTACAAATTTATTTTTTATAATTTATACCTGTTTCAATCATCTTGTTTTTCTTTTTTTTCAAATTCTTCTTTTGTTTTTTCTTTGGAGTTTCAATAAATTGCATTCCTTCAACAATTGGAAGTTGACCAAAACCTCCTGCAACTTCTTCTTTCTCCCTTTGTTTCAACAACTTTGAACTCCAAGCTAGGAAGCCTGGTACTGTTCTATCCACCCTTGTAGTCTCAGAAACAGTTGAATTGACGTAGATAAGCTTCAAAATAAAAGAAAAAAAAAAATATTAGATTAAGAAAAAGATATATTGCAGTAAAGAAAAACTGTGATGCAGTAGTTATAAAAGCTTTAAATAAATTCTTGTTCTTGAATCGACAAAAGTAATAATGAATATTCGATGCATCACAATATATTAAAACTAATTGCAAGTATAAGTCATTGCATCACTATATTATTATCTTGCATCACATTATTTTCTCTTGCATCACATTATTATCTGATAACAATTAAAGGGAGATGCGATAAAAGGAATTTTTATAACTTACCGTCAAAAGAAGAATTGGTCTGAGAAAAATAATCTCGGTTTAAAATTCTTTAATGAATCTTGCGAGACATTCAAGGCGATAAGTGCACCAATCCAAATTTCTAATATTATCAACGTCTTCAACGGATGGTAGAAACCTTTGATTCTTGATCCATCTTTGTTACCATCTCCAAATATAGTGAAGAAAATTACCAAGAAAGCTACTTTGAATGCCCAACCATCATCTCGTACTTTCACAAATATATGCTTCTAACACCTTATTGGGATTTTCTTTTTATGTGAAGGTCCATCGGGATCATATACTTCTAAAGGTAGTGTTTGCCTCCATTTCTTGTTGTTGCATCTGCTTGTTGTTGTTTCGGAAGAGCATCAACCTTTATATTCCCATTGGAATTCCAAGAATTTCATGAATTAGATCCTGGTGACCTTAATCTTTCTTTCATCACTCAAAACCAAACAACAACTTTACGAATCAAAATTTTACATAACCACATTGCTAATACTCACGGTGTTTGTTCAAATTTGAATTCTCCACAATAATGTCCAAACCCCATCTCTTCTAAAGTCAGAAAGCGACCAATTGTACAACTTCCAATAACATTCGCAAAACTTTTGGAGACCCTCTTATTTGCAGATGCGAGTTCATACTTTTACCATCTTCTCCTTTTGATTCTACATTTTCCGATTCACATTTTTACGTTTCTTTCAGTGGTATTTTAACATTGATCTTCTTTTTGGAGTACGTTTTCTTGATTCTTTTTATCAATGACTACAATGCTTTTATTCTTTTATCAAAAGATACAATGCTTTTATCGATAGAATGATTCACTTTTCCTTTAATCTTCTTTTTCGGTCTCTTTGATTCCTCTTCTATTTCAAACATTTCCTTAATTTCCTCTCTTGTTCTTTTACCTTGGATTTTACTACTTACTTGACTTGTTCATTTGTTTGATCTTCATTAGTTCTACAAAAATTAAAGCTACGGCATCAAATCATGAAAACATATTTAAAATAAAAATAACTTCATTCAATAACTTCATTAGAACTCTCGCATCACTTTACAAATCCTCTTGCATCACTTCATCATTATAATTACAATAATTGCATTAAAACAGTTTTATATATTTAAAATTGTATGCGAATAACTTAAACTAAACTCATACCCCACATTAAAATTACAATTGCATTAAACCAATTTCATTAATAGCACAAAAAGACTTTTCCAATTGCATCAATAACACACCATCATAAATTTTCATCTTAATCTCTACTATATAAACACATACTATTTTTAGCATATTTTAGAACTAAACAACTACTAAATCGAGTTCGATTGCATTGCATCGACAAAAACAATTTTACAGACATCAAAAAGCTACGCTTACCCTTAATGACTAGATCACATTCCCCAACAAGTGAAGTTAAAACACATCCCTTCCGGACTACCCCGGGACGTTTCTTTTCGGTACTTTTTAGTTTTTTTCTCTTATTACATCCACGAATTCCGGTTTACGTATCAAGTACAACCCTTCATTAACTAATCTCAAAATAACATCATTCACTTTAAATCATAAACTACTTAATCTCTTATTTTTAAATCACTACATTTTGCATTCATAAATTCATTCTAGTAGATTTCAAAACAAGGGTTAATGAAACACATACATTTCAAATTCATTTTCGCACGTGGCGTAGACTACATCTAACATAACTCATGCTCATACGTTGCAAATTAAAAGTTCTTGCATCTGAATTAAAAACTAGTACATGATATTAACAATCATGCATACAAAGTCACATTTGCACATAACAAAGACTACATCAACCCTAACTCATTCTTATCGCCGCAAATTAAAAGCTATTGCATCTCGGTTCAAGCGCTCTTGCATCGGATAAAAATCAAACATAAAAACTCATTCTAGCACATGTCACGACCACATCTAACCTAACTCATACTCATACACCGCAAATTAAAAGCTATTGCATCTCGGTTCAAGCTGCTAGTGCATCATATAAAAATCAAACATAAAAACTCATTCTAGCACATGACATAGACTACGTCCTAACTCATACTCATCGCCATTAAAAGCTTGCATCTCGGTTCAACTGCTAGTGCATCATATAAAAATCAAACATAAAACTCATTCTAGCACATGTCATCGCTACATCTAACCTAACTCATACTCATACGCGCAAATTAAAAGCTATTGCATCTCGGTTCAACTGCTAGTGCATCATATAAAAATCAAACATAAAACTCATTCTAGCACATGACATAGACTACGTCTAACCTAACTCATACTCATACGCCGCAAATTAAAAGCTATTGCATCTCGGTTCAACTGCTAGTGCATCATATAAAAATCAAACATAAAACTCATTCTAGCACATGACATAGACTACGTCTAACCTAACTCATACTCATACGCCGCAAATTAAAAGCTATTGCATCTCGGTTCAACGCTAGTGCATCATATAAAAATCAAACATAAAACTCATTCTAGCACATGACGAGACTACGTCTAACCTAACTCATACTCATACGCCGCAATTAAAAGCTATTGCATCTCGGTTCAACTGCTAGTGCATCATATAAAAATCAAACATAAAACTCATTCTAGCACATGACATAGACTACGTCTAACCTAACTCATACTCATACGCGCAAATTAAAAGCTATTGCATCTCGGTTCAACTGCTAGTGCATCGGATAAAAATCAAACATAAAAACTCATTCTAGCACATGACATAGACTACGTCTAACCTAACTCATACTCATACAATTAAAAGCTATTGCATCTCGGTTCAATGCTAGTGCATCATATAAAAATCAAACATAAAAACTCATTCTAGCACATGACATAGACTACGTCTAACCTAACTCATACTCATACGCCGCAAATTAAAAGCTATTGCATCTCGGTTCAACGCTAGTGCATCGGATAAAAATCAAACATAAAACTCATTCTAGCACATGACATAGACTACGTCTAACCTAACTCATACTCATCGCCGCAAATTAAAAGCTATTGCATCTCATTTCAACTGCTAGTGCATCGGATAAATTTTTTTAACCTAACTCATACTCATACGCAACAAAACATAGTCTCTGTATAACCTAACTCATGTACATTATAGTATACAAAACATAAGCTAATGCATCTCTTCTTTACTTGTCTTGCATTAATCTTTCAAAACACATACATGCACATTTACACAACTAAATCTCATTATGCTAGTCTAAAACTTACATATACTTTGCAAAACATAAGCTATTGCATCACTTCTTTAATACTCTGCATTAATCTATCAAAAACACATACACGCACATTTCCACAACTAAAACTTATTATGCTAGTCTAAAACTTAAATATACTTTTCAAAAGATAAGCTCTTGCATATCTTCTTAAGTACTCTTGCATTAATCATTCAAAGACACATTCACGCACATATTCACAATTAAAAACTCAATATGCTAGTCTAAATCATACATTATACTTTACAAAATATAATCTAATGCATCTCTTCTTAAGTATTATTGCATTAATCATTCGATGTACTTACTTGTCGGAGATAGTAATAGTTTTTCGGAGATGTTTGATTTTTCTTACATATCCACCAGTGACAATTAATCTACCACTTTTCTAGTAGCTAAATCGAAAAATTAAGAAACGATTTGATAAATTAAAATCACTATGATGCGATGGATTATAAAAATTAAAAAGGATTTGACAACTTACGAGGAGGTATAAACTTTTCATATTAGTTTTCATCGATCGTAATTTTGATTCGTCAATTTTTGTGATTTGATGCGATGTCTTGAAAATGAGATCTAGGGTTTGATTTTGTTTTGTCGGTTTGATTAAACGTACACAAAAGTTACTCGCGTTTGTTGTTTGTTTAGATTTCGCCCATGAAATTTCCAAAATTTACAAATATGCCACTCTGCTTTTTTAAGATTGAAATCTAATCCAATGGTTGAGATGGCTTCCCATTCTTTTCATTTTAAACATCTTTTCATTTTAACCCCACCCTATATATATATATATATATATATATATATATATATATATATATATATATATATATATATATATATATATGGTCATTCTCGCTTGAGTAATTGGATCTCCACCGTAGTAATCGTTATGGATCTCAAAAGAGGTTTGATTTTGGAGATAAAGCTAATCGTCCAAGGTAAACACGTTTTTATGTCTCCTTCAATAATTGTAACGATGCCTAACAATAATACGAAGTTTGATGTTTTCGATATATTGTTTCTTTAAAAAGAATCAACTGGGTGATTATAAGAACCAAGAATTTTGTTTAAACATTGTGGTTTAATTTTCGAATATTAGAATCATATTTTTTTTAAACCGTCTAGTTATATTTGATTTTTTTTTATCCCAGATACAAAATAGGTAGTTTAATTTTGATATTTTGACTTTTTATTTTGTTTTTTATTTTGTATACTTTAGTCATGTTTTGTTAATTATTTGATGATTGTGTACGTGTTATACAAAAGTTTTGGTAAAATTGAAAAATGTATATAAGCTTGTTACATTGTAACCCTTTCCACTTTGATAGCAATCCATGATGTAAGATTGACATAGTAGAAGCTTGTGCAATCGACTTGTTGCCTGAAGATGCAAGATTGAATTTCGATTCATTTATTATATTTTCTGTTATATGTTGGTTATATAGTTCGGGTCGCAACCAAATATCATGATAATGCATAACTATTACTAAACACATGTTATGTTGCAAGTGTATAATTGTTGAAACTTGTTTATAACAGGGACTAAGTTTCAAGTTGATTGAGTGCATTGGGAAATTAAATTTGGAAGGAAGACAT
Source organism: Chrysanthemum lavandulifolium (assembly GCA_022545495.1). Taxonomy (NCBI): domain Eukaryota; kingdom Viridiplantae; phylum Streptophyta; class Magnoliopsida; order Asterales; family Asteraceae; genus Chrysanthemum; species Chrysanthemum lavandulifolium. Next base: position 233,247,792 of record CM040241.1, on the reverse strand, counting down.
GGTGAATGGAGATCTTTGTATGGATTCACTTAACATAGACCAAGAGCCCATCATGGATTGCTATCAAACTGGAAAGGGTTACAATGTAAGTCCTTCATTGCTTTATAACTCTAGTGTGCATACATGCCACTGGTTTTGTGGATTTTGGATTTTGGGTACAAGTTTGTAAATCATTTGTTAGAATGGTTCAAAGTTGGATCTTTATAGCTTACAATTAGTTATGGTTTTAACCTATATTGGTAGTTGTGGGTTTGGTTAAAAAAAAACATATATGTTTTGTGTTTGGATTATAAAACATATATGTTTACGTATATGTTTTAACCTATATTGGATTATAAAACATATACGTTTTGGAAAAATACATATATGTTTACGTATAAAACATATGTGTTTTGTGTTTTGGATTATAAAACATATATGTTTTGTGTTTATGATTAAAAAACATGTTTACATCATTACTTTATTATACACAAGATTGTGCATATGCGTTATGCTAGTTGTCGTGATTAATTTTCGTTTCTTATTTGTTTGTGGTTTAATTGTTTTCGTGCATGCTTGTTTCAGATTGATTGATGAAGACGATGATTTAATTTAAGACCGGGAAGTGGATGAACACGATTATACATGAAGATAATTTGCACTTTTGGAGATATATGATTATTGCATGTGTTTTTGTACTTGTAATCAAGTGAAATGTAACATTTAAGTATATATCAATCTTGTTTTTCTTTTTCTAATGATTTATCTTCTTTAATTTGTGTTTCAAACTTTCAAAAAAAAAATAATCATGTAAAAATATTGGTAGGTTGATAAAAAAAATGTTAGCTAAAAAAAACATGTATGTACTTTGACTAATTGAAAACATGTATGTACCTTGATTATTTGAGAAAAAAAAATATGTATGCACCTTTGCTTATTTGATAAAAAAAATAATAAATAACATGCATGCTCCTTGAGTTTTTTTTTAAAAAATAATGATTAGCTATAAAAAAAACATGTATGCACATGACTATTCAAAAACATGTTAGCAGCAAAAAAAAAATCCGAATTTTAAGATTTGTAAAAAACAGGAATTAAAAAAAAACAAAAATAATATAAAAATGTCTTTTACTATTATACCCTTTTGAATTAAATAAAAATAACTATGGAGCATTAAATGATGTACATTATGTATTATTAGTTGTAAACATGTGGTTCTCAAAGTTCTCGCATTTAAAGTGGGTTCTGAAAATAAAGTGTCTCTATATATATAGTGTAGCGTTCAATGCAGAACCGCTTTTTTTTACAGAACCTACAGAACCAACCTTTTTACCTCTAATAATGCAAGATGTACACCATATTAATGCAAGATGTAATTTTTGTAATTATCCACTAGTTATTTTAATTAAACAAAAATTAAAAGGGCAATTTGGGTATTTGTATTTGTCCTAAAAATTGCTAGAAACATATCAAGAAGCGGTTATCTCTCTTTTTTATTTACTAACTGCCTCATCTCTAAACCTAAACACCATCACCCAAAACCATATCTGACCTCATTCTTAGATCCATTTTTTCGACCATAAAGTAAACAAAAATCACCAATCTCTTTGAATCCATCAATCACCATTTTACATAAATATCAAGTGGTGTTCTTTTTCGGTTTGACGGATCTTGAAGACTACTAAAGCATTTGATCATATTGGTGTTCTTTTTCGGATCTAAACATATTGTATTTATATTCGATCTACATCTATGATTTACGTATTCAGTGGGATGGCTTAGAATGGATCGTGGGGTCTTTTAAGCGAATGAGCATTCAACATAAAAGAAGAAATAGTTCAACTTAATTGACGGGTTTGTTTTGGAACCAAGTCTTCAAAACCATTCTTTTTCTTTTCTCAAGAAGAAATAGTTCAATTTAGGCTTGATTGTTAGTTACAATTTGTTGTGCGATTGTATATATTCAATATTTATGAGATTTTGAGTCTAACTTAGTGAAAATTGGTGCGAATTTATATAATGATTAGGTGTAGCAATTTACGTGTTTGTAGCGGATGAGTTTTCGTACTCTTTTGATTTTGTTGAATTAGCATTTGTGATGTTAGTTAACAACTTGTAACATGATTGGTTTATGTATAATTTTGAAAATTTATTATAAATTCTTAATATAATTGAATCTAAAATGTATGGAGCAGTAATTAGATGTCCATTTGTTTGTGTGCCGAGTAGGTTTCGTATCGTCTTTTGATTCTATTCATTTTTGTAGTATCTATTTAGCATCTTTAATGTTAATTAGGATTTGTAATGTGGTTGTATGTATGTATGGTTATTTTGAATCTAATTTTTTGAATACTAGGATGGAAATTGTATAGTAATTAGGTCCAACTGTAATTTGGGTGTTTATTTGTGTTAATTTTGGTCTTAAAATAAGGTGGCGCATACATGAAATCAATCGTCTATTTAGTTTCTTCTTGTTTGAAATATTGATCTTGAATATTAGTGTTTGGATATACATGATTTTAATAATGGTGGGGCTAGTGATTGATTTGCTTAGTTTCTTCTTGTTTGAATATTAGTAATAAGAATCGTCTATTTAGCATTGAGCTATCTGATTTCAAATATTAATTTGGTGATAATTAGCGGCTGTTCGGTTTTAACACGATTAAATTCTTGAGACAAAATTAATATTACGGTGAACAAAGCAAGTAGTACAAATAATAATTGGGTGTTAACGACAAGGTAAATATAAGATGATGCATAGATGTTTAGTTTTGTCATAAAAGATAGCGATACAATAATCATTACTTTTTAAATGTAATAATCATGTCGTTCTTTTCAATGTTTGGTTCGTCGGTGATCACGAAAAACAACGTGCACATGTGTTTTCAGAAGATGGGCACATATGTTCTAATGAACTTGACGAGAAAGTGAAGCGTGCATATATGTTTTCGGAAGACGGGCACATATGTTCTAATGAACTTGACGAGAAAGTGAAGCGTGCACATATATTTTTGGAAGTTGTGCATATATGTTATCGAAGCGTGCACATATGTTTTTTATATCAAATTATGTGTATTGTATTTATGTTTTTTCTTTGTTATAAATGTAGAGATTACATGTATATGTTTATGATAAATTGTTAGAGGTTACATGTGTATTCTTATGTTTTTGTTCATAAATTTCGATAATCAAATAATGTACACTTGAAACATATATGCACTTACCATTTTAAGCAATTAAATTTGACGTCTAAATGCAAGAACACATGTAAATTTACTATATTTAAGAAAAAAAAAACACGTATGCACTTGATTTTTTTTAAAAACATGTCTGTTGAAAAAAAAATATATGCACTGAGATTTTTTTTGAAAACATGCATGCTGTAAAAATTCAAAACATAAAAAAAAAAAAAAAAAAAAAAAAAAAAAAGAAAAAATCCGAAATTAAGGCTTAAAAATCGTTTTTAATAAAAAATTCAAAAAAAAGTAAATATAAGTTTTACTATTATACCTTTTTAATTAAATAAAATATTTAATAATACTAAATTCTTATTGGTCCAAAGTGGTTACGTAAGGATTACAGTACAAAATAATGGTTACTGCGTTGAGCGTGACCATATATATATATATATATATATATATATATATATATATATATATATATATATATATATATATATATATATAGAGGCGCGCGTTACATGCGATACTTCATTATGATCAGATCTTTACGGTCTTTTAGAACCAATAGAATTTAGTATTAATCAACATTTTTATTTAATTGAAAAAGAGCATAATAGTCAAACACATTTTAGTTTCTTTTGAATTTTTTTAATAAACGTTTTAAATTCCTCATTTTCGGTTTATTTTTATTTTTAGTATAAATGAAGTGCATATGTGTTTTTTTTAAATAATAATTTACATATTTTCCTTGTGTATCAAACTTGTTTTGCTTAAATGGTAATTGCACATATTCTAGTGTATATTTTTAATATTCGAAATTTATAACAAAAACATAAATATAGACAAATACATGTACCTTTAAATTTATAACAAACCAAAGTATAAATGGTATACACAAAAATTGATATCAAATGAAATACAATATAAATTCAAATGTATCTTGTTAGTATATATGTACACATCAACTAAAAATGTGTGCCTCTTCTAAGAACATGTGCACTCTTCTAAGAATATACACATGTGTGCACTCTTCAGAACATGTGTACTCTTCCAAGAACATACATGCACTCTTCAAGAACATACATGCACGCTTCACTTTCTCATCAAATTCATTAGACATATGAGTACCTTCCAAGACACATGTGCTCTTTTTATATTAGTCATGGTCTCCATCTTTGTCAAACAGGTTCGATACGAAACTACAAACAATTATTATTTTTTTATTAGAAACAAAACACATATTCATAATTCAAAACATATATGCATACATGTTTTCTTATTTTATTTAAGCTTCAAAATACATATGCACCATTTCATTGATTTTATACCAACCATTAAACACATATGCACCCTTTCACTAATTTTATGTTAACATACATGCACATTTTGATTACATGAAATCAAATTTATACCAAATATAAAACAATCTAACTACATGCTCTTAACATCCAACTTCAACCAACAAAAGTGAAATCATTTTAAAAGGGTCCAATTATACACGCCCAAATTACAAAATGGTATTATAAAAATGAAAACCACAAAAGCGGTATGCTTAGTCATCAACAAAATACCTTCATTTTAACTTTAGTATTAATATATGACATATGAGAGCTTAAACTAGAAAAATATCCTATTTTAACTTCAACATGTACCTTCGATTATTAACTATAATTGATATATATCTCTATATTATATATAACAGAGGCATTTGGCATTAATGCCACCTCAATGCCACCTCAATGACACCTCAATGCCACCTCAATGCCACCTATTGTTTTTAGTGCCATGTCATCACATTAGTCCACCTAAGCTATTAATATTTTTATTAAATTTCGCTTTTAATATTCATGTATTTTTTTAATTTTCAAATATTAAATTTCGCTTTTAATATTCATGTATTTTTTTTAATTTTGAAAATTGTTTATAAAAATGAGCCTTGCAAGGATTCGAACTCGGTCTCATTGGTTTACAAACAAACATGATTACCACTAGACCAAGACATTTTTTGATTATAACTTGGAAACCAAATTTATAAATCTCTACAACCAATCATTGACCATTTTTATTACTTTGAAAAGTCATGTATTTATCTACAAAATTATAATCCAAAACCATTATTAAAAGAACATACGTATATTTTTTTTTCACAAAGAAAAACCCTAATCATCAAAACTCTCTAAGAAGAAAACTCCATCACTAGGGTTTTAACGATATTTAATGTGTTTTGTGTAGGTTTTGTTGTTGTTGGAGCTTTGATAATGTATCTAAACCCTAATTTCATCTTTTCCTCGAATCATCTTCTAATGATCGTGACTTTTAATTCGTAGTTGATTTGGAATTTTTTAAGCTATGGTTTGTGTGTTTCTTCATCACGTGTTTGTAACCATGAACACTTCGACATGCCTGCTTTTGATACAAGTATTTGCTAATTTGGTCTTATATGGATAAGGATCGAATACGTTACAACATCCCGTTGCTTCGCTTTTTAGTCGTTGTTTACAACGATTACATGCTACATCAGCCTTCCTGCAGGTAGGCTTTAAATTATATACATTCTTCATTCTGATGGGTTTGCTTAGTCGGTAGTGTATGCATATGTGTGCTTTTTAGATGTTCTGTAGTAATGTGATTTTTCCGTGCGAGCTGGTTGGATTGCAATTATTGCATCACAGTTATATGAATGTAATTTGATTAGGAAATTTTTTATTAAGAATGTTTACTTATCGGGGTGTCTGGATGTGTGCTCTTTACAAGTGATCATGTTATATTAGATAGAATTAATGAATTTAATATCATTCATTAATGAATTTAATACAAAATACGTGGGTGATTGCATGCTCTTCATCCTAATATTATAACCATTGCTGATAACGTAAGTAACTGATTTTTGTGTGCATTTTTCTGATAGGACGGTGCTGGAATACCTCCAAATATCTGAAGCATGCAACGAGGGAATTACAAGTGTTATCTCGTAATAGTATTACATTAATTTATAAACAATTAGCCAAGTTTTGATTTTCTAATGTCTTATCTTTTCCTACCCTCTTTGGCTTTGTAGATCGGCATAATTGATCCCGATTGCAGACTCATTGGACTCATTCGTATGATGGACTATTTAAGGTAGTTGCACCGATGTAACTTTATATATTTTCAACTTCGAGGTCCTTTAGACATTACAATACATTTGTTATTTTTTCTTCGTGTTATTCCATTCGATAACAAAGGACAACTTAAAGAAGCGCTTAACATCGCCTAACTATTGGGAGCTTTATTGTTGAGGTAGTCATGTATTAGAATGTTTGTGTTATTTGGCGTTCTTCATGCTAGATTGTGTTGCGCTTGTGTAGATGGTAAAATATCGAAGTTGCGCAACATTGATGAGCTCGAGTGCATTGTCGAGGTAACATCGCTAGCTCAATCACAATATTTTTACCTTATGATGTTTTATTATTAGTGGTAAAGATTCAATAATTCATAGTAGTTTTTAATAAGTTACGCTTTTAATAGTACATAAAATTGTAAAATGCAACATTCATAGCAATCGTTTGAAGAGGCAAGAGAATGTATGTGATGAGATTACTTATAATGCTATGATTGCTGATTTGGTGAGCTTAGGAGAGACGAAGATGTGTTTGTTATGTTTAAAACATGTTAAGAGTTGGTCTTGGTCCAACTGAACGGACTTTTGCGCGGCCATGAGTTCGGGTACTTGTCATAGACGTGTAATACAATTGAAATCTCTTCATTTTTTAGGAAAGAATTTGTATGTTTCCCACATTGAGGACATGGAAAATGTCGTACGTTTGCTTAAAGCAACTGCCAATGGGTGTTTAGACGATCTTAAAGGCTTGGCTTCTTCTAATGCTCGCTGTGTTGAAGAAGTAAGTACATACCATTGACTTAGCATCCATAAAAGCTGAACATAATGTTAATCAGTACATAATTTGAATTATCTCTTTTATATTTGCTTTTGGTCAAGAAGTCAGAAGGAAAATCTATATTTGATGAAATTGTGGCACCTTATCAACTCAAAGAACATGAGATTGCGCTTTTGCTAGAGAGCTTCAAAAGGTTTATTTATATGTTTAAAATTTACACGATCTTTTCAATTTAAATGGCGTTTGAGATTTTAAATATATTATATATATATTTCATAGATTCAATGTCAAGATCCATCATACAACGAATATATCCGAGGCTGTGTTTATTAGCAAAGAAAACCGGACTCGATGGCGGATGGAGAGCATTTGCACTAGAACATAAAATTGACGATGGTGATGCTTTGGTATTTGAATTGATTGAGCAAACAAGATTCAAGGTACATTTTTTTTTGTGAACACCTTTTGCATTTGCACCAATAAACCGAACAAGATTTTGGGTATTACTTTAAATCATTTCATTTGTAAAGGTCTACCCGCTTACTAATGAATAGCTAAATTGGATAATATTTTATTTCAAATAGGTGTGAAATTGAAAGATTTAGCTAAACAAATTGGTTATATAAGAAGGTTTAGCTATGTAAAATACTAATGGCTCAAAGGAGTATAGAGCTCACAAAGCGCTTTAATGAGTATAACCTTTTTTAATGAGTATAAATGTGCTTATTCATTTTGACCATTGACAAAAAGATTACCTGTTTTGACCTTTCCATTTTGATTTGTTGCCCAACTCGCTTGATGCTTCCATGGTTGATCCATGTACAAAAGATTACCTATTTTTACATGCTTAAAAGTTTTTTTAAGAGGTTCCATGCTTGATGCTTCCACAGATTTACATAGTCAAAGCATACAGTGATTTATTTGTAGTGTGTTGATCCTCTCCTAGAAACAAGTGACAAGACCGATATGTTGACAAAGAGGTGAGGAAAAACAACAATGATCTATTACAGGAAAAAAAATGTGATTGTTGTTACGTGACTGTGAATTGAAGGATCCTATGTAGAATATAATCTTATTTTTTCACCATGTTGAGTTTGAAAGAACCCGATAGCGTGTCCTATTGTTAGGAAATTTGATGATAATGCCACCTCTCGAAGGTGTTGATCCCAAACAAACCTATGTTGCGAAGGTTCATTCTACAAGCATTAACTTTTGAATAATCTACACGGTCTCTTTGCCTTAAATAAAGTTTGAAAATAAATGACATGGCAACCACAGGTGATGAGTCGGGCATGATAAGTTTCGCTATCACCACGTTAATTGACTTTGCATACAAGTGCCTCTTCTTCTTGCAATTTAAGACGGCAGCCAACAACGGCTTATATTGATGACACACACTAGAGCGTTAACAAGTAATCCCGAATGTAATGGTAAAATGGATATTTGGTTCTAAAATATAGTTTTGGTCTTTAGTGTTATGGTCCAAAGGCTATGTCTTTTTTAACCGTACTACATGCGTGTATATTATAGGGGCTTTGTACTCACCAGAACAACGATCTTCTTTTCGGACGCACACAACTTACCATACAGAATGAGTATGCAAGGTTAATTGACGTTAATGTTCAAGGTGAATAATAATTTTGTGTAATAGGTTCTCTTACTATTAACTTAGAGCTTTTTTGGTATACTAATGTTGATTGTCTTCTTTCGCTTTCAATAACAACTTGAATTAGGTGTTGTTTGTTCTCGTGATATCACATAATTTTGCATTTCATAATGTATGTGGTATTTTCACCGCTCATGTGGAACCGAGTTGGACCATGGTGTGTTGACCGCTGGTTACGGGTCGGAAGGTGGTAAAGATTACCGGATAGTGAAGAACTCATGGGGTGTAGAATGGGGTGAATCAAAGCTACTTGAAATGGAAAAACATTGCGTACAATAAAGGTAAATGTGGTATCGCAATGGAGGCTTCATACCCACTCAAGACCGGTCGAACCCACCCAACCCCGGTCCATCACCCCATCACCGTCCACACCAAGTGGTTTATGACGAGTACAAAGACATGCCCCAAGCCACCACTTGTCGTTGTATCTATGAGTACTATGGCTACTGCTTTGCTTGGGATGTCGCCCATTGGAAGGTGCATCTTGATGTGATGACCACTACAGCTTGCCCACATGATTACCCGTTTGCAATGCTACCGTGGTACCGCTCAAAGGTGAGTTAATTTTACTTTTTCAAGTCAAAGTCATGAAGTTTGTCGCTTTATATGTGATCGATGTTGGTTTTAATCAACTCGTAATGAGCAAGAACAACCCTTTAGAAGTTAATGCAATCAAGAGGATTCTTGCGACACCAACCCATTTGAAGAGGAGCAGTCGTGAAAGTTGAGAGGCGCAAAGTTGCGGAGATTACGAGGTTGAAATTCTTTTGAGGGTCGCCTCGTGAAATACACGATTTAAACGTAAATCGATATGATACTTTTGTTTATCGTGTTCTTGATTTGTAAATACGCATTGATTCCTCATTACATTTGGATTCTCGCTTATTTGAACATGTTAATTAAAGTTGCAAATCGGGTTTACCTACTTCTTTAGCTGAATAATTATTGGGGCCATGAATTTTATGTTATATTATTTACAATGTGGTAATGATCTCAGTTCAAGTTGAAGATCAGCATGTAGTTATATAACTAAGGTTACTTACGAGATAGTTTATAGTGTATCTTCAACTTATAGAGTATGAGCAAGTGATCCCCTGTCTTTTTTTGCTTCTATTTCTTCTTATAATGATTATTCACTTATTCTTGCTTTTATATTTTTCTCATTCAGATCAACCAAGAAAGGGCGTGGTCTCGGCTGCAGAATGAGGTCAGAATCGCTTGTATACGAGGCAAGTTGTATTACAAGTCATTTATGCTCGATGTTTCTTTGAAAATGTGACATTTCACTAAAAGAATGTAAAATTTTGAGAAAGTAATTCTAGCAAGATGGGGTTCACTATATACGAATCCATTAGCAAACAAGAAGGAACGAACAGGTGACGAATTTGACGGTATAATTTATTGTTAAATCATAGATTGTGTAGCTTATTAATATCACCATCGATATTGCTTTGTGGAAGTTTGAAACCACCAAGTACTCGCACGCTTATTGATGCCCCGAACATTGTGATTTCATCAAGACTATGATTACCGGAACTTCACAGTTGAGTGTCTTTGTCTTGATTATCGACTCGACCACCGATGGTTTTGAAGTTGGTATTTCAAGGATGGTCGACCGAGATCACGCACTTCTTGCTTTCATCCTTGGTGTCAAGCAAATGATTTCTTTGTTGTAACAAGGTGAGGATAATTTAATTTGATTGTTTATTGTTCTAACTTTTAACCGATGCGAATGTTGGTTATATATGATCTATTTCTAAATGTTTTGTTTAAATTATTTGCTTTCACATTGTCTATGGTGTCCGAGCTCTCGACTTGAGTGGGATAGTCTTGCCATGAGGTCTTAACAAAGATCTACATACCACCACGAAAACGCAGGACAAGGTGGAGTGTGGACTCCTTTGGAGAATGGTTTCTCTCATACTTCCATATGCTCGAACCCTGTGGTGCCATTTTACAAACTGCAGAAGCAAACTCTGTAGCCCCTACAGATGGAGATGTATTGTCGGGGAAGTTTTGAACATGAGTAACTCCTCCAAAGAACGATAAGAATTGAGATTCTGCTGCTGATCATGTCTGGAAAATGTTGGCACAACCTTCTGGTTCTCATTAGGGGAGAGTGCAGGAAAATCCAGTGCACTGAGATTTGGCGCAGACAAGGTCAAGTGAAATACATTAGTTATCTCAAATGGGAGAAAAACTCTACAACGGATAACAGGTAAGTTTTTACTCTAATAGAAAAAGTTGTGTTGCACTTGGTATGAAACCGATTAGTTGACCTCTGTAAATCGATAATCGAGACCGACAAATAAATCCAAAGAGTACATCATTCACAAAATTAAAAAAAGAACAAGATTTTATTTACCTTTAAAAGAGGAACGGGGGGACTTTCTTGACCAGGTTGGGGATGTCACTCAAGAAGAATCTCCTTGCTCTCAATTGCATCACGGATGTAAGGATACATGTTCATTGCGGTTCTTGAATAGAAATCACCACCAACTTCAAAGGTGTCAAACATACTTTTACAGCCAACGAGATGTGCAAGAATCTGTTACGACTACTCATGCATAAGTCATGCATAAAATTAATAGTCTGTGAACCCCGCCAACTTTCAAAATTACAACGAAGAACCGAATCAAGATTCCATCCCGCTTATAAATATGTCCAACTTTGATGACCAATGTTGCAACGCCATATGTCTGCAGCAAGCAAGTGGGATTTTTTCAAATAGTGAACCATGGAGTCCCCATTCATGTTCTTGATGATGTCAAAGACGCAACTCGGAAGTTTTTTCATTGCCGGTGAAGAAAATTTGAAATACTCAAAATATTTTTGTTACAAATAATATACATTTTGGTACAAGTTTTACTCTGGCCGAGAAAGCTCGAGTGGAAAGATTATCTTAGCCTCTTTTTCGTCTCGGATGTTGAGGTCAGCAACCCTTTGGCCTCCTGTATGTGTAAAATATATACTTTTTGCTCTATAATATATGCTATTAATTAGAGGAGTCATATGTGCGTTTTGATAATATTTAGGCTTATTTAAGTTGTTTCAGTTGGTTAACTATTTATTTTTAGTTGCAGGAATCAAGCTCTGGAATATAAAAAGAGTTCAGAATTGGTTCTTAAAAGGTTGCTCGAGATACTGATGAATGGACTAAATGTGAAAGAGATCGATGAGGCCAAACTTCAACTCTTTTGTCTTTGATTTTTAGTCCCTCAAATCGCTTATAGGTGTTGATTTCAAAAGGTTGACCATAGTTGACTTATTAGGTAAAATCATGGAGATTTCCCACAAAATAAGTAGTCCCACGGCACCCATTTCTAACGCTTTTATAGTATTATCCACACTAAAGACATATTTATCTGTATCGTTACTCATCTCCACAAAATATTTCCTGAGCAAACATTTGCAAAAAAAATTCCCATCAGATTCAAAAACGGACTTATGAATATATTTTCTTTATTTGATAAAAGCTTTCAACTTTACTATCCGAAACCGATGAGGTGGCAAAGAGAAGAGCGTAATGCGCCTCTTTCGGATCTTAATCGATTTGTTACATTCTTTCTAAAATGGACCTAATGAAAGAATTCGTTGACCAATGGATTGACTTTTCAAATCGGTTAATACAAAGCAGTCAAAGGAGAAAACCTCAACTGCAATAAGTAACAATCAGGACTCGAAGGAAATTGTGACTGGTACAAGGCGTTCTACCAGGCTCCGAAATTAGAAGTGGGTATAAAGGAGGACGGATAAGTTATGTTCTCTATCTAAGTAAGCTAGCTATTTAGTCAATCTATAACTTGTAGATGTTGTCATGGAGGTTGAAACAGTTCATCTTGGCTTTTGGCTAATTTGCCAGTTATGCTCAACATGATACATGACAACAATTTTTGCTGACTTATTTCTTGAAACGGTTGATAGACGTTGATGGCACTTGATTTCTTTTCTAGTTTCTCGCATTCTTCTTCTTCTTTTTTTGATGGGTTTTGTTGTTAAAAAAGGTCTGAGAATTTAAATCAAAAACTAAAGAGCCATATTAGGTAAAAAGGCTGAATGTTTGACTTATGATTTTCTGTCAGTGTTTGACCTTTAACAAGCTACCTTTGATTATCTTGCCATATTCTTGGCTGTTAAGATGTAACAAACTAGAATATTGTGATGGCATGTGAACTTAGTTATCAACTCGTGTTGTTTTCCAGTTCAAGGAATTATCTCAAGCGTATGAAGTTCTTAGCGATCCGGAAAACGAGAGGTTTATGACCAATATGGTGAAGATGCTTTGAAAGAGGGTATGGAAGTGGCAAAAGGGTGGGAACCCATCCGATGTGTTTGAGCAATTTTTGGTGGCGGTGGATTTAATTTGGAGCTTTTGGGGTGAGAATTTTATTTGGTTCGGTATATATATATGTTTTTGTCCAAATTCTATACTAAATTAATATTAATTTTTATGCAAATGTTTGTATATTTAGGCCATGGACATGGACATGGACATGGACATGGTAGTGCAAGAAATAGGAAGATGCAAGGAGAAGACGTAAAACAAATCTTAAAGGTTTCTTTAGAGGAAGTGTACAATGGCACTACTAAGAAATTCTCTTTCAAGGAATATCTTGTGCAAAAGTGTAAAGGGTAAGAACGTTCTATTTATGGTCCGTTAAAGTAGATATATGAATTGACTGGAAGTAACAATTTTAACCCATTTATATGTGGTAAATTAATGAGCAAAAAGGGTGAAATGGTTCAAACAAGCCAGAAGTTTTCAATGTTTACAAAACTCTTAACTATTTTATTTAATCCGAGAACATTTTATTATATAAATTATATAACATTTATAGTAGTATTTACTACGTCAAATATTTTTAAAACATAGGAAATGCAAATCGGAAATGTTGGCGGGTCTAATCTGTATAACATCCTTTTCCTCAACTTGCTTGACCCTTCCGTTATACCCATAAATAATAATATCTTAGCAAGTAATCTCATATTTACATGTTCAACATATCAGGAAAGGTTCAAAGAGTGGTGCTTCATCAAGGTGTCCTGGATGCCAAGGTTCTGGGATGAGGGTCACAACCAGTCAAATCGTTATAAAGATTGACTAAATAATGCTATAAAGATTGACTAAAATAATTAATATATGGTGGACTTTATTTTATAGTTTAGACAAAGTGTTGACATCCACTACTCCTTTGTTGCTACAGGTTCATCAACATTTATGGCCAAAGTAAAGCATAAAGGGAAATTACTGAAACTATAGGTTTTCTTGCAGAAAATTAACCCATGGGGATAAGAAAAAAAGGTGATGTTCAAGGGTCATATTTAAAGGTTATGTTTGTTGAAATTTCTTAGTAGTGAAAGCATGGCAGGTGCATGAATTTAGTAAAGGGTCAAAAAGGATATTTTTAGTACTTACTTACACTATGTATGTTTCTTTAGCAGGGATGTCGTATTTATTGGTAATTACTTAGACCGACTATTGAAGTGTATCTCACATGGTTTCTGCTTCGGAGTATTGGTGATGCCAACAGTTTCTGAGGAAGGAGTCGTGGTGCGGCCATAGGTTCTGGTCAAGGAAGTCTCAGATAGTTTTGCTACTTCAGAAGAGCTCTAGACTGGAGGAATTACCTTGTCCGCTCAAGGGTGGCAATGTCTCATGATGAATCTTCAAAGATGTTGGGAAACTTTGGAGAAAAAGGCAAGTCTTGGTTCTAAGAGCAAGAACAATGAGTGAAATTTGGCCTTAGCACTGTGGATGAATTTAGAAATGTTCATTGTAATCTCTTAAAGTCGATCATTCAACCGAGCCATACGCAGTCCTCACTCAAAACCGTAATTGATAGCTAAAGAACAAACATTGACAAGTGCTTGGCTAAACTCTCTACTCTTGAGGAACCTTCGAACAAGATCCTCAAAGTCCGCTTGAAAGAAGGAAGTGATGTTGCCCGGATTTTCTTAATGTCCCTATCATGCTCAACAATCACATCTTTGCAATTGTGAGTTTCGCACTCCTAAGCAGAGCTTATGCTTTAACTCCTTCGGATCAACCTCTTGAAGTTCTAGCTCTGATTTAGCTTTGACAAGTGCATCACTAGCTCGTGCAAAAAGAACCCGAGTCTGTAGAGGTTCACTTAATTAGGAATTGATCCTCCCTCTGATTCTCTTTTTTCATGTTTACATAGATACTCCTTAAATTTAACATTAGGCTTTCATTAAAAAAACCGTACTAATCCTTGGCATTGTTGTTTACATATATAGAATGACCCTATTGTAGGAGAAAATAACCTGTTAGGGAGTATCTATAGATACAAGATGACTTTAAACTAGAGCTATATGCATTATTTGCGATTTTAAGAAACTTATATAGTTTTTACTGTAGTTTTAATGTGTTATACATATTGATTTATTATAATACTTTTTCAACCGAATTTGTTTGACTAATTGATGTACACTTTCTAACCATTTTTACCAAACCTCTTTCATTATATAAAAATATGCAAACGATATTTATAGTCATGCTCATATCATATGGCTACTTACTTACTATATATATATATATATATATATATATATATATATATATATATATATATATATATATATATATATATATATATATATATATATATATATATATATATATATATATGTATATATATATATATATATATATATATATATATATATATGTATATGTATATATATATATGTAGCTAATCCAGAGAAGTAAACTAAAATGAAGAATAAAGGATTTCTAGCCATATATTTTAAATAAAGGAGAATTTAAGGAGATGCATCTATTTTTGTAGATGCATCCGAAATGATGGGTGTGGTTTCTTCTTATCATTCTTATTTTAATTTATCTTCTTATTTGATCCTAACTCTATATATATATATATATATATATATATATATATATATATATATATATATATATATATATATATATATATATATATATATATATATATATATATATATATAGGGGAGCTTTATTTTGAGAACTCTTGTGCGAAAATCATAGAACTCCTCTAAACAAATGAGATTTTTTAAATATTAAAAATTATTAATAATCCGGTTATTATAGTAAATACAATTTTTATACTATTTTTATTTTTTTATTAAATCCGATTTAAGCATTCATTAATTTCCGGTTTTTATTATTATTTTTTTTAGCATGGTTTCATAATATTACTGTGCATACATGTTTTTATTTTTATTTTACTTTTTGAGATACATGTATGTTTTAAAAGCCGCGTGCATGTATGTTTTTTTAAATGAGGTGTATGGTGTTTTATAAATGAGGTGCATGTATGTTTTTTAAATGAGGTGCATGTATGTTTTTGCTAGCATTTTTTTTTAAAGTTTGAAACATAAATTAAAGAACACAAACCATTATAAAAAGAAAAACAAGATTCATATATTTAAATGTTAAATTTCATTTAACCACAAATACAAAAACACATATGCAATAATCAGACATCTTCAAAAAGTCGAAGTTGTCTTCATGTATATTTGTATTCATCCACTCCATAGTCTTCAATGATATCATCATCTTCATCAATCGAAACAAGCATGCACACAAACAATTAAACCACCAATAAATACGAAATGATTAAGTTATAAAACACGATGCACCATTTTAATTGATTTTACCAAATGTATTAACATGTATGCACCATTCCTCAAAAACACATATGCACCATTTCACTAATTTTAAATTAACCTTGAACATATGCACACACACTTTTATTGATTTATATCAATAGCAGAAACACGTATGCACCATGTTAATTGATTTTTACCAGCCATAAACACGTATGCACCAATTCTTAAAACACATGTGCACCAATCCTTAAAACTATTTTTTCCCATTAATAAATAAAATAGATGATGAATTTATGTACGAATCCTAAATATAAAGAAAAAAAATCAAAACAAAATATATGAACCTATACATGTACTGGACAAAAGCAAATAATTCAAAGTTGAGAATCAAAGAAGAAAATAATATGAGATTTTCTTACCAAACTTGACTGATCGAATATTTAATGTGACATTTTTGCAAGACCACCATTTATACTTATAGTACCAGGCACCCAAATTATAACAATATAAATATAGTACCATGTCATCCAATTCAGTCAACAAAGAAGAAAAACTAAAGGACAAGGCCACCATATTTATACATAACTGGACAAAAGCAATTACTAAACACATGACTAGTCATAACTTACATTTGCAGACTTGTAGATAGTAACACAGAAACTCACGTTTGCAGAACGCCATGTAATAAAAATAAAAAAAAGAAGCAATCATTCTATAACGCCATGTAAAAAAAGCAATTGAAGCAATAAAATAGAATGCGTACCTGATTTTTAGATGTGAGGGCGGCGTCTTGGGTGTGGTGGTGGAGGACAAAACCAACAAAAAAGAGGCTCATGGGTGATGTTTTTTTGATCGTAAAATAGATCTAAAGGAGGTGCATAGAGGGTTTGGGGTGGTGGTTTTAGGTTTTGAGAGAAGATGAGTAATAATAATGACAAACCGGTTCCTCCCACCTTTTTAGAGTGAATAAGAAATGCCTAAATTACCCTTTTAGATTTACACTGCTTTTCCTAATCTTTCTTCTAATGGCACAAGTCATCTCATCCATTCATTAAACAATCTAACGGTTCGAAGAGTTCTCAGCTCGCACACCAATGCGTTTCCTCAAAATAAAGATATATATATATATATATATATATATATATATATATATATATATATATATATATATATATATATATATATATATATATATATATATATATATATATATATATATATATACTAGTGTCAAAACCCGTCCGATGGACGGGTATGACTGTGGTTTTTATTATCAATTAAAATACTAATTAGTATATCACCCTTATCCTTTATAACCTATCATAACATTGCATATGGAACTTGTATCTAAGGGCATGTTGACACGACACACTCATGTTGAGAAACACACATAGGCATTGACATATTGGTTACATACTAATAAGATAGCAATCTCACACCATAAAGATGCAATAAACTGTTCAAAACCTCACATTAAAAAATGTTAAGGTCCGGTTCGATCCTCTTATATATAATGTAATCTTTGATCTTCTAATCTTCCATTCAAATGTCATATACATACATATCTTGAAGATTTCGTGAGCTATTCTCCAAATTCATTACCTTCTAATCACTAAATTCATTAGGATTGAAGATTCTATTGTTGCAAGTTATAATAAATACAAAGAACCCACTAACGGAACACAAATGCGAACTATGTCGCATAGGAGCAAGGATTAATTTAGAGATGTTTCAACTTTGTAATCTTAATTATACATAAAATAATTACTAAATTAAACTTAGACAAAAAGTGTTGTTTTGAGCAAAATTTGTGTGAAACTATAAACATTAAGACACAGATGCATAACCAAAAGGGGGATGTTTGGGATTGCTTATTAAACATGTGCATCTCCTTACAGCTTGATTACACATCAGTTTTGAGGGTGCTTTAGATTATTGATCCGAATTTCCTATCAAGCTTTAATGCTCATTTGTGACTGAAATTAATCATTTAAAAAACGATGCCTAAAGCAACTCTAATGACTATTCTTGAATGATAGAAGATCAACTAAATTCCAAAACACATTTTTTTGGACTAATAACAACCCTATTATATAAAGCTTCTATTTTTTTCCGTACTCTGAAGACCACTTTTCACAAACTCCTCATTAATTGTTCATAAAACTTTTCAATTATGGCGAAATACCTCAAATTGTTTAAGAGACGTATACAATCCTTCATGAAGTTTAGCTCTCATTGTTCCAAAATGTATTGGCTCCTCAATGATTTTATAGTAGTCATCGACCTAAAAAACGGATACACAAAGTCAACCGTTAAATTTGTCAACCGGTAAAACAATCATATAGTTTGATCAAATACATTGATAAATCAAAAACACAAACCTCTTCCGGGGTCACCGGTTCAACAAATATTTCATATATATCCTTTCTAGATTATGACATCAAAATAATTTATTAGGTGAATTTTCATATTGCTAAAAAGTGAGCTTGGTAATTCCTTAACTAACATTTGCAATGTGTTGATAATAAGTTCTAATGTTTGCTTATTAGAAGCTTTTTCCTAAAAGAAAGTTTGCATATTAGATATATAACATAAGTGTTACACACAAATAATAAGACAGTCTTACTTTTCATCGACAATATTGAAGTAAAGTGGATACAACTTTAGTAATAATATTTTACAACAACTATTTATTATATAACTCACCAAATTTTGGAAAAAACCCTATTATGGATCAAACCAATCCAACCCGCGTCAACACATAGAGAAGTATCCATTATGATCCATCACCAAATCAGCCTGACCGAGTCAGACCAACCTATATTTTCCAGCTTGACTGTTGTTTGACCAGTCTCAGAGGGGACCCCTTCAGTCCAGTAACACGCCTCAGGTTCGTTCCTGGGTTACTAACATCTTTTCGCCGGTGTGGGGCTTGATCAGCATCAAGGCCTAGCTCTCCATCACCCGTTTCCTATAACTGAAAAGCAATCAAGAAGTTTAGAATCAACTTCTAAAAATTCAAACCAATGCAGATAAGTTGTTGGGTTGAGTGATGGATCAAGTTCTAATGCGCAATTTCAGACTCTCTATCGCACCCCCACCTCGCCAAGCACCCTCTGTCGCCTTCTCATTGCTTTCAGCAAGGAGAGTGAGCTTCTCTATCAACTGAATTGCCAAAGCCTGTAGTAGAGTTTGCTCAACATCATGGAAAACAAAAGATTGTGTAGGTTGATTCCATATGACATGATGAATTTTATCATTGATCATCATTTTATTGCCTGTGCAATGGGTTTGATAATCCCAAAGGTGAAACATCTTCGAAAGCTGGTCAAGTTATAGGCTTCTGTAGCACGAGGAATAAGTGGTAAGAAAGGTCTTTAGAGCTTCTTCCTTGATCTTGTCTTTTAGCATATCCATGATCTTTTCACGGTTCCTAAGGGGTCTCCAAGCATCAAGTGAGTTGATAACCTCAAATGATTTATCAAAGACGCTTTTGCTTAAGGCTTTAGTGGCTGCCATAACAGCATGATCCCGAATGTTTTCAGGACGGCGGTCAGTGAGCATCGCACACGTCTGATGAACAGCCTCTAGAAGTTCGAGATTGATATGCATGTGGTATGGCATTTTCCTTCTCTTTTCCATGCGTTCCTGCACAAAAATATCATAGGATTAACATGAGTTTCCTGAGAAAGATATTAATTGGTGACAAGTCACTCAATTGGTTAAAAGTAACACTGCGCATAGCAAAAACTAAGAGAAAATTCACTTGGTAGTGAGAGTTACCCGTTGAGGAGTCTTCCGACTATGAGAGACACCTTGTGCAAGTAATTCTTTCACCCTCGTCCCACCACGCGAGTATAACTTAGAAAGACAACCTAAAACACCTGTAATAGGTAGGTCATATAAGATTATGAAACTTTTTTATTTAAAGTTTCATAGGTCTTACGCATTAAGATTGCACTTTAATCAGCTTTTGAATTGTACGGCCTATTTCTTTTATTAGCTATTTACTTTTATTTAATCTGATTAACCATTACAGATATATAACCTGATTGACTCATTCGTAAGATAACTGAATCAAAATTTCCATCTACAGAATTTAGTAACAACCTAATGTGTGTCTCGTTGAAACATCATGCGCAGATCTGTACATCTCACTAACACTTCCCTAACCTCTATTTAATTGATAAATAAATGAGTACCATTAATATATAAATATGAGTTGTCGTCTGAATACACATACCTCCTGAAAGAAATTACTATCTGGATACACTTCCATCACCACAGATCACGCCGCACCATGAAAATACTTTCTCCCGGTCATTATGCCTTGCCGACGATTTGGGCTGGAACATAAAAGAAGCTCTCAATTAAGTTTTTTGTATCCAAAACACTTGTTGATAAGCCATAGAACTGTAGGTTCAGACTCTTGTTTATTCATTGATATTTTTATCCGCCAACATGAATCCAAGGCGATGATGAGCAGCACGATTTGTCATGTCAATAATCCATAACCTATTCTTAATGTTGGTTTGTAAGCTTCAAGTTTTCTTCCCACCTGTTAGGAAATAGAGTTAACAACACAATTCAATAAGAAATGATATTCAGCTCAACCTTTTTTAAAATAGGAAAATTAGCGGTTTTATGTAATCAGAGAGAGTGGACCTCCAAATCATGAATCTGCTGGTTGAGTAAACTATCACTTTGAAACTGATGAGTAATTTGTTGGTCTGAAGATGATGATATAAGGGTAACGGTGTCTTTAGACGGATTAGTCTGTTGAGAATATTTTTGGAGCAACGATACAGGAAAATGAGTAGGAAATTTCTACGAACATACACTAAAACACTAAAAATAACACAAGTGAATAAGATATTTCATGCTAATTTAAGAGAACAATGAATACTTCATAAAAGGATTGCTTGATAAATTATTAAAATCAATCAAAAATACTAATAATATGAAATAACACAGGTCAATAATATATTCACACAAATGGCAAAATACAGATATACTACATGCTCCCAATCACATACTAAAAGCTCAAATTACTTACATTAACAAAGAATTCAATTCGCCCTCACAACCCACCTACCATTTTTTTAATACTCCCAAAATTATTTTATAGACATTGTAGATTTTGTTTCATGCCCATAATTTTTGAGCTAAAGAGTATTTTGACTAACCATCCCCTGTATTAGCATCTTAACTAATGAAAAATGTGTACATTATAGTTGCAGTAGCATTACCCCATACGACCCAAACTAACTCATTGTTGCAGATATGCATTATGTATCATGATCCCTTACTATCACTATACTACAGATCCAAACAAAAACAAAGAAGTAAACTGTAGCGTTAAATGATCCATCTAGATATTTATAAAAACAAATAAGTAAACTGTAACACCCTAATTATTTGGCGAGTTATGATTCTTTAAATGGACACTTTTCATTTAGACAAAAGATCCGGCCCAACGCTTGAACCCACAAATACTATAGCGGGTGGCTTAAAACGCTGTTTCCTTGTGAGTATATCAAAAAGCTTTTTTTCTAATCCTTTGACTCTACCCAAATAACCATGTGGTCTACAGCAAATCATGTTTCACAGCATTTCATTTTATTGGAACCATATTTGGCATATCCTAAATGCAGAAGTTAATTTAAGGTTTTCAGTTTTATTATGGAATCATTTTGCGAAACCACGACACTCCGTCCACCCACTTACCAAGTGATGACTGATATAACTACAATGGGGTGTTTGGCATAAGGCAAGCCATCTGAAACTCCTTCCAAATAGGCTACTTATATGTAAATTCTTAAATAATCACAACTCGCCAAATAATTAGGGTGCTAAAACATTAAACCACATCAAAATACTAAATACCAAACACACCTAAAAGAGCTAAAAAGTGTATTTAACAGTATCTCATGCAGTTTGTTTTTTAAAATTAGGGCTTAATGATCATACCTCCCACTGAAATGATGAGGGCCCTTGCAACCTCTTTAAGGCCAATTCAGTATGCCGAAGAAAATGTCCAAACTTACAGCACCTTTGGCCATCTTCCGTGACCCGCATCACATGGCTGCAAACAGTGTGTGTACTGTAAAAAACAACAGGAGATTAAAGAAAAATAAGAATGCATTAACAATGAAAATAAAAAGAGAAAAACAAACTAAAAAAACCTTGTATAAAATAACATTGTTGCACTATAACAAACTTTCAGAAGAACGTACCAACGTCATTATCCTGAAATAAGGTTTTTGATTATCCTGAATAAGGCCTACACGTAAAACTCACACAATTAACCAACAGATTCAGTAGAAGGATTTAATGTCGACACCCTCAACAAACGTTTGGATTTAATGTCAAAATATAACAAATTAATACATGCTAACCTGTGAGCGAGCCCATGAGTCCAACCGCATTTCAATCTATCTCCAAAGGCTTTAAGCCTTTAACAATACATTTTCTACAGTTGGTTAAAATGGAATCAGGCCAAACGCATTTTCAACTGCTAAACCTCCTAAATCACTTTATTAAAAGAATTTTAATATAATTTTAATAGCATGGTAGTAGAGCTACAATCTGCCCATTCACCACCTCTACTGAATCCCCCTTCAAATGAGAAATCCATCTGGTAGATCATTCATATTAATTGCAGATCATAATTTATGCAAGTGTAACTGCAGTTCCATTTAAATCGGGCATGTGAAGTTCAGCAGATTCACATCCTTTAAGACTTATCTTCTCGAGATCCAGACTCCAACCAAGATTAAGGTTCCTCAAAATTGAATAACTGAGGCCAAGATATTTGGGCTTTGGACATCCATCTGGAATGTGGAGTTCTATCATATATTTACAATGCTCAAGATTCAATAACGAACCTATGTTCCTTTCAGTCCAAGCAATCCTTTTCCGTTGTTATTGCTTCGACTTCGATGACTACAGATATCTTTCATATCTTTATCTACCACTGAACAGGTTGGTAGCCATTGTAGGAGTGTGTCATTTAGCAGGGGTCGCTGGAATGTACTGTCTTTATGTTTTGATGGATTAGGAAGAGTGCAGGCTGTCCCAACTTTATGATCACGAATAGAGCAAAATAAGAAATCCAACATACCCCTTAATTATGTGATGAACCTCAAGGGCTTTTTATGCAGAAGAGTCAAGTAGAAGCATACCTCTTCTTGAGATTCTAGCTCCATCACATCTCAAGTTGGAGCTCACATAGACATTGTCTGCATTAACTAAAATCACATTTGGTGAACATATCGACTACTAAAGAACGGCATATAACGTTTTTGTTGCTAATACAATTTCCCATATAAATTACCTACCATAAGATGACATCTAAGTAGTCATTGTCTGTGCTATAAAAGAGTTTGTGCAAGTAAGACGAATTAAAGACCATCCAGTGTTTTATCAAACTTGTTAAACATGATCAACATATTCCACTTGTCTAGTCCTAGGATCAAGATATTCATCCTCACTAATCCTACTAAATGAAAATACCATCTCAATAATGGTTTAGACAACTTAATATGCTCAAAGTGAGTGTAAAAATTCAAAACCTACTTATGAAATAATTGTTCAGATGAGACTAAATAAAAAAGCAACTAACTTATAATGCAACCCAATTCTGCTTCTTCTTATCCAAAAAATGAAATTATGTAGAACGGACGGTATGCAAAAGTGAAACTTGAATTTAATTTTTTGTGAACTTTGTTTCACTTTTTTTTTTTTTGCATAAATCTTTAATTAATTTAAACTAAATTGTGATGCATTAATCAGTAACAAATACAACCGTTATGGCATATGCATGCCCAAATATTCATGCTTATAACATGATGAAGAAGCAATGTACAAAACACCAAAGGCATCACGTTGAAAAGGGACACTTTGCCACAAGAGGCAGACATAACATAAGAATCATTATTTGACAAAGCAATGCATGTAGCCAACTCTTTAGCAGGTTTACTCTCATTTACATCGTTCGACATGAGGGCCCCATTGCAGGTTGCCATAATTGTGGGACGATTGATGCAGTTGACTGAACACACGTACAATGATCAATCAGACTTTAAAAATGATGAAGTGTGTTAATAAGGATTCTATATTAAGATCATAAAATTCTCAAAAAAGCATAATCCAGAACACGGTTTGCAATGAATAAGCCAAACAAAGATATATGCAACACATCTTTCTGGAAGCCACTTGATCAGGTAACCGTAAGGTTCTAAGGTTAGAGGAATCAACTATTTCAAGAAGCTTCCAGCTTTTAGTTTTGTCAGCATTATTGACAATTATCGGTTTAATATCCACAACTTTACTGCTTTATGCATTAGCCTGCGATACACATACAATAGAATATAAGCAAAACCATAAATTATGGTTGATGCTCAATGTTTGAAGACAATAACTTACCAGATTGCCAATGGATAATAGAGTGTTTTTCTTTCACGTTCCAAAGCAGATGCCATAGATGATGAGGCGTTGGGTTGCAATATACGAAGCAGTTTCACCACCTTCATTTTGCATACTATAAAACCTTTAATGCTTTTATCATCAGCGTCTTTACTAAATATCACTTTTATTTGGTGATAAATATACAAAAATGATAAGCTGCAACTAAGAAAAAGGAAAGAGTATTTTAAATCAATAAACTTTAGAATGCATTACTCTCCTATTGCAGTTGCGGCCAACAAAGGTAAGTTTCTTAGGCCATTCTTTAGTTGATAATGTTGCTGTTCACGATCCAGTCAAATGTTGCTACTAACTAACAATGTTACAATTAGTTACATTCGTATGCAAAAAAAGAAGAACATGCACCTGTATTTATTACCACAGTTGTGCTGACAGTAGGTAGCATCAGATAAAGTGGTAATCTCGTAAGGCATCATGCCTTTAATGGAGTGTTTCTTCAGCATGACAGGAGAATCGTTGGGCTCTTAATCCTTAACCAATTGATCGATGAGTATTGCAGTCCGCTTTTGAGCTCGTTAACACAATTTCTTTAGCTGCTCTTTAAACCACGAACCACCGGTTTAATAATTGATTCATCGTCTTGTCATTTTAGTATCCCTTTCCTATGACAGCAAAAACAATATCACAAAATAATGAGTAATAATACATGGTGAATATACAACAGTGTTGTTGATTATGTAAGGTAAAGCAACCCACCCCGTAAACAGGCTCGTTGAACTAACCCTATGTATAAATCCCTTGTAAAACCCTCTTGAACAGATCCCCTATACCCGGCCAT
This sequence comes from Chrysanthemum lavandulifolium, assembly GCA_022545495.1. Classification (NCBI taxonomy): domain Eukaryota; kingdom Viridiplantae; phylum Streptophyta; class Magnoliopsida; order Asterales; family Asteraceae; genus Chrysanthemum; species Chrysanthemum lavandulifolium. The sequence continues at coordinate 233,222,214 of CM040241.1, read as the reverse complement.
TCAGCCAACACAGTAAACCAACCTACTGAATCAAGACACTGAACCAACACATGATGAATTTGTAAATAGTCGTGAAAATTAACATGATGATAGCTTAATAAATCTTATTGCAGACAATAAATGTATGTTCAATATAACATAATTACTAACCTCTTTGTGTGTAGCAAACGCTTCGGCCTAAAGATCACCCGAATCATTTATCAATCTCATGATCATCTATTGGAATTTCTGGTCTAGCTTGCTCAAAAATCATTTCATAAAGTCGGCTTTCACATCCACTTTCCATGTCTTGTTCAAACAATGTGATCCCGAGTCCACATTCTCTTGACTCTCACGACTTTCCTTTTGTTGCACCGTCTGTTCATGTGAATACGTTTGATCCAGAACTTCGGTATGTCCCGCTTCACACACCAAGAAAAAACAAAAGAAACACACAATTATACAGCTGAAGTATCGTATGCAGAGACCGTCATATACTCATATAATTGTGTCAAAAGCCACGTTTCAAGAAAACTTACTAAAACCATAAAGTGGATGCGAATGCGTGCTTTCAGTTTCCACCCAGACCGTTTCATCATTCTTATAAAAAAAACACACACACTTATCCTTTTTCTTCTGTAAATAACAATACAAAATGGTTTTGATCATAATGCTCGTACCATAAACTGTAGATGCAAAAAGATAAGTCACTATGCGTCTCTATTGTAATTTATTTATTGATTAGAATCCACATATAAAGTTTTCATTTTTTTTAGCTTATGTCAGTTTGGCTTTAACTATCTGATTTTTTCTTACCATACACACATAGATGATGCAAAAAGATAAGTCACTTAGTATTTGCCTTTTTAGTGAATATCAAAACATAGATGATGAAGGCAAAGTATACAAATGACGGTGAAAAGTTATATGATGAACAATGACAATCAATGAATGGTAAGTCTTACCTACTTCAGCCCTGATGTCAACATCGAGTTCATATCTCTACATCATATAATGAGTTTCTTGTGTACTGAATTATAATCAAATAAAAGAAAGTATAAGAAATAAGAAAAAACATTAAAAGCTAAACTAAAAGCTAAAAAATTTAGAGATCGGATAAGCAGTTTGTATAAGCAACTCACAAACCGGTAATTCAAAACTGCTTATTTCATCTTTATATAAGTACATAATCATAATCAAAAGCAACTTATACAATAATAGTTATAAAAAAGCATGTATTTTATAAAATTATCACAACAACTTGTCCATTATCCTTCACCACGACCTATCTCCAAACGTTATTCATAGTGGAAAAAGCGCGCTGCAACGTTCACAGGCGTTTCTTTTTTCTTGATTGTTTATCCTCACTCTACATGTTTATAAAACTTCACTTCATCATTAGTTATTGGAAATTAAAATAAATCAATTAAAACACATCTCGGAAGACTTCTTTACCTACATGGTATTTGAATCCAATCCAGATGTTCTAGCATTCTGAGCATCTGCTTCGCTTTCATGAACATCCCTAACAGTATAAGTTTGAGCTGCCTCTGTCCTATGTTCTTGAATCTGCAGACCATTGGATGGACCTTTGTTTCCATTGAGAGTTAATGTGTTCACTCCTTCCAAAGGTAATATGATAGATATTCCCTTGTTCTGGTCACCATCTCTGTCATGTGCATCTGGAGATTCTTGTACTTTAACATCAGCCTCCTGCATAATTAATTCTAATATATTACTTTTAAATCTCACTTACATGTAACAACAGGTACATGCATAAAAACATGACACCAAAAAAAAAGGATGACAAGTTTACTAAAACTTGTTCAATGCTGGATTCTTGAGCAATTAGTGGCTCCAACTGTGCAATGAACAACCTAAACAAACCATATACAAGATGCACGTTTACTATTAAAGTTCAAGCAGACACTTCAAACAACATACGTGAGTTTCAGTAACTTTATATAATTCTAATTAGTAGTAGTCCAGGATAAGGTGTTGTCGCATCACGAACAAAAGCTTCCGTAAAATCAAACACCGTTGGTCCAGATTGTGAGCCTACAAGAATGCATAATTTCTTTTTTTCTTTTTTTCTTTTTTTGTAAACTGCCATTAACATGTGATCTTGAAAAGTGTACATGTGCATTGACTTGCATATAAGAAAAAATATTCAAAATACTAAACATGATTTTCAACACCAAATCAATAACAAAATATAATTTGCTTGTTGTGGCAATTCTATAGTACCAAATCAATGATTTTCAGTAACTATGCCCTTGTTGTGGCAATTCTATAGAACAATTTGTATCACGGGTAGAATTTGGACAACTGATTATTTTGGGAAGGACTATCATCTTCTACGATATTATCTGCCATAAAGGAGGTCCTTTATGGCAGACAAATATGTCTTAAGGTATGTATCGAAGTGCAAGAATAAAGGCTTCCAATGATGAAAATTTCCCTGAAAAAAGAGTAAAAGTTAAGCAGAGTACGATTAAAAATAAAAAACACCTAACGATATGTGATTTATATAAAACACTTCATACCGTCTAATAACTAATATATTAAAACAAGTTGTTGTGAATGGCATCATCATCAAAACCACCACCAAAATATGAATCGAATAAATTAACAACCTGCATAAGATGAAAATATGGCATATTAGGGTTTTGAAAGAATTGTGGAACCGCAGGATGGTTTTGAGATAAAAAATAATAATAATGAATGAATCACCCTATAATTAAGGAATAGATATGATATTTATCTCATTAAATTAAAATGGTTATTAATTGGTTGTTTAGCTTTATAGATTTGAAGTTGCAACAAATAATCAAAAATAACATGTTGGTCCAGTGGTTAAGATAGATGTTACACTCTAAAACAACCAGAGTTCGAACCATGTCAGTATCAATTTTTGAATATTTAATCCGAAATTTTGAAATTTATGAGCTGTAAACACTGCTTAGGTATACGAATTTTATAAATTATAAAAACAATAAAAATCAAATTAAATCTAAAAAAAATGCCACATGTATATTCAGTTCTAAAAAAATGCCTTATAAAAACAATAAAAATCAAATTAAATCTAAAAAATGCCACATGTATATTCAGTTCTTAAAAAAATAACAAAAACAAAAACGAATTTTAAAATTTATTAAAAAAAATTGTACATATATTAATTAAAAGCATACATGTCATTTTAAAAAAAAAAAATGCCACATAAATACATTGATGACATGGAAATATGACATGGCATTATGGGACGCCAAGCGTGGCATTATGACGCAGCGCCTCCTCTTATATATAATGTATAGATATATATATTTTTTTAAACATCGAGTTGGTATAATTTGGATCCACAAATTATAGACGAGGATGGGCTCATTTGCTAGTATAATTCTTACGAAATAATGTCTAAAATATTGGATTAATATAATTATTTTGTTGTTATGAGAATTTTTGAACAAGACTGATAACAAATACTACATTATTTTAAGTGGATTTGAATTTGAGTTTAGATGATGATAATAAAGTTGGGTTGGTTCTTGAAGGTGGGTTGTGTCGATTATTGAGAGTTTGTTTCGGGGTGAAAGTTTGATCGTCATGCCACTTCTTCTTGTTGTTGTGACGAGTTTGGGCGTGGTGGAGGTAAATAAGGCAACTCATTTTCGAGTTGAGATATGTTGTTGATGATTGTTTGTTCGACTTTTTCGAAAAAACAGTTGTAGTTTATTAAATAAACAAATGATCATAATTATTAATTAAGATTCAGCTTGTACCATGCTTAAATCACACATAATCAATCCTCTTGTTTTATTTGTTTTTTCTTTATGTTTTTTTTTTTTTTTTTTACCAATTAACAATTAAATTTGGGGCACTTTATCAATCATTGCACGCATTGGATAATTGTATTGTTTGCATCGCGTTGTTGTATTATATGCTTTGCAAATTGTACGATTAACCCATAAGGGGGTTTGTATAACATAACCTTTAAATTTAGAAGAGTGACACGACATTTCAATGTACAAGTAATTAAAGTAGATTATATATAAAATATACGGAGTAGTTATTTATACAGAATCCCATGGGATTATACAGAATCTCATGGGATTTATACAAAATCCCATGGTATTTACACAAATCACAGGTGGATTTTTTTATGAATACCGTGGGATTTTTCTGGACGGAAATTTTGAAAAAAAAAAAAAAAATCGTCTTTTTACGAATCCCGTGGGATTTTTCTGGACGAAAATTTTGAAAAAAAAGTTCGTCGAAAGTGTATAAAAGTGCATATCTATAGAAAGATGATTTAATTCTCGTCGCGATGGTATATTTTTCGTAGCTTAAAGATTTACCGTTTGCAAGATATGTTGTTTTATAAAAAGGTGCAAAGTGGGTTTTATATTAAATGAAATTAAAATCGCTAATTTCGCTCTCTTGTTATTTTTGGCTTCATTTCACCCATTAGATGAAATGTGGATGGATGATTGAGATTGACTTATTTGTTTTTTAAAGATACATGTTTTGCAGGATCTCACCTCATTAGCAGAATATTTAAATTTCTCTCGTAAACTTCAGTTCGCATCATTTTGTATCATCCCACATTCGAAAATCTTATAAACATATGATTTCAAATCATAAAAAGCCAACCATTATTATCTAAGATTAGCAGGTGCCGTGGCGTTGTGCGGCATCTGATGTGATTATATTTTCGGTGAGAACCTTTTTCAAAGTACTTTTTTTCTGATGGCACGATTTTCAGCTGCATAATCCGTCTAGATTGAATTAATGATAGGGTGTGGTTTCATATGGTATATGTTCGGGTGTGTAATGCTTAATTTTAGGTTAGGAATAGGTTATTCAAACCATGATGAACTCCACAAATTACAAAAGTAAGCAACGTGCAAATGAAGAATTCTCAAGTGAAATAAATTATCTAGTCGTTAACTTCTTCATAACATGCAATGTAATAATCTTTTCTCTTATTGAAGTAACAATAATCTTTTCAATGATACTATGGCAAACGGAGTAATCAATCATCTATTCGCAATTAATTTTATTAACAAAATTGTTGCAATTAATTCTATTAACCAAACTGTTGCAATTAATTCCTTTCGGTTACTTAATTTTTAGGTTTGGAATTAGGTTCGGATTATGGGTGTGTTTTTATATGGGACATGTGCAGGTGTGTAATGCTTAATTTTAGGTTCGGTTTTAAGATCGGAGTTAGGAATATGATATTCGCCCTTTATATAATAGTATAGATAAGATGCGAAAAAGGCAACATCATTCATCATCATCTGCATGATCAACATCATCGTTGATTCTTGCATCATAGTCGTGGTGGATCAATTATTTATTATTGCATCATATAATCTTCATCGATTCTTGCATCTTCAATGATTGTTGCATCTTCATCGTGGATTCTTACATCTTCATCGTTGATTGTTACATCTTCATCGTGGATTGCTGCATCTTTTTCGTTGATTGTTGCATCTTCATCGCTTCTTTTAGTTATTACTTGAGCTTACCAGTTGTATGGATAAAGATCAAATAAAAATACAAATATCTGTAAAAAGATAAAAAAAAAAAAAAATCAAAAAGTTCTCGAAAATTCTCAAAAATTCCACAATATCGGGATGATGGTGCGTAAAAAAGTTATGAAAAACTTTTTCTAAAATTGGATATTTTTCCGAAAAAAAATATAAAAAATTACGTTTAAGATTAAATCGTTTTTGTGCATCAAAATTGGTTTTGCACCAACTTCTTTCGACTTTTTCATCAAAATAACATCACAGATCTAACTAAAACAAGTTGAAAATTTTGTGCATCAAAATCTTTTTGCGCATTAAAATTCTTTTTGTGCATTAAAAAACGTATCAAACTCAAATTATAAAAATATTTTCACAAACGTTTATGCACCAACATACCCGATCTTGTGGAATTTTTTGAATTTTGGAAAATTTTAAAATAAATAAATCTTTTATTCTTTTACGGATATTTGTTTTTATTTTAACTTTAACCCCAATTGTATATTAGACATTTTTTTTTCAATTATTTATGACATTTACAAGAGTGTGGACGTGAAGCAGGCAACAAACAGCTACCACAACTTTTCTCGAATCAAAACTAATCCTTTTGAAAGCTACATTTGTGGATCTAATTGTCATAATATCGCGACGACAACTTCGTTGAACTCGTTGATGAACTTCACTACCTCGGTGGAAGAAACCAAAAGTATCAAACGCGAAGGGATAAAACACGTTGATTTTCAATGACGCTTTCGTGTTTCACTTTTCAGCTGCTCTCAAGCAGCCTCCCTCATCAGAAACCCGGCTATTCAAACCCACGAGGAGAAACCCTTAGATCCACACGCGCATGTTTTTCTCCAACCTATCCAAGCATCAAAATGTCTGCTGGTTTGAGTGTGGATTTTTCATCCAATGAGTCGGTCAAAAAGTTTACAGATGATTCTTGCTTGTTGGATGTGTTTTTCATATAACACAATTAACTAATGGATTGGGAGGTTCTGGTTTCATTTTCAAACAATTTATTATGCCACATCACATCTTTTCACTATTCTTCAATACATTTCTATTTATTAATGACACTTCAACATACAACATCCATCAAAGCTTGCAATCAGTTGTTCACATGATTATAATTTATACAAGAAGGGAAATATAAAATAGGGCTAATAACCTATTAAAGCATCATACTTGTCACAAAAGCAGTTTGACGTAGTGAATAAAAAAAATAAATTTTAATTAATAAACTTTAAATTCTTGCCTTCCTTCGAAGATATGACCATTTTACCTTCCAAATTACGTAAATGGCCCATGAATTCTGAAAATTAAATCCATCGTCCCTGCGCTAAATTACAAAAATAGTCCCTGTCGTTTGAAAAATTGCGTCGATAGTCCAAGTAATTAAATCATGTTATCTTGAAGATCAACGTGTTGGGTGAGTTGGTGATTCTAACACTTAACTTATCCACATAAATTGACTTTTTAAAAATTGCATTCATTATCCAAAAGCTATCCATTGCATCCATGAATCCATAAAACTGTATATAAAGTATAAAGTGAAAAGAAAGAGTATCATGATTTAACAGTCCCACATAAATAATTGTAATTTATTACTATGGCATCATCACATCATTCAATACTGACCCCAAAAAACAGGATCCAACAGATCATACTCTCCCCATCTTCGAATCACGAGTTTTTAGTCCATTTTTTTTGTAGGTTTGTTCAATCATCCAAAGATTCAAGTACTCCCATGCTTCACATTTTGTACTACCATCTTGTGATAGGTACAACTCAGGTCAGCGGAACTGAGATTCCGGCCATGGTGGTGGAATCACTATTCAGGCGCCGTACAATTTCCGGCAAAGATTCCGGCCACCTCAAAAAATACTACCGCCGCATAGATCTTTTTCCCCTCATCATTTCTGGAGTTCTTGGAGACTCATAAAGCCCGTTTGGTACCTGTTCTTGGATTTGATGGATCTGTTTTTTTTTTTTTTTCTTTAGATCGGTGTGGGTGATTGACAGAAGAGAATCTCAAGAGATCGTCACAGCAAAATCTACGGATTCTGCTCATGTCTGTGTTTGGTTGTTTTGATGAAACAAAACTGGTTTCTGTGTTGGGCGCGTGTGGTGGTGGATCGGGTAGAGGGAGTGGAGAGGATTGTTTTGGTGTAGGTGGTGAGGGGTGGTGGCCGGTGGTGAAGCGACGGCGGGAGGTTTTTCCGTCCGGTGGCTAAGGTGAGGGAGAAAGATTAATGGGTTAATAATCAAATGAAGAATGAGTTAAAAAGATGAATGGGTTATTTATATACTTGGACAAAGAATACAATTTTTATAAATTCAAAGGTAAAATAGTCATTACAATTTTGTATTTTGGAATTATTCTCAAAGGAAGACAAAATTTCAGTTTAGTAGCCAAAAATTTATTTTTATTATTTACGTAAACCTGCTTTTTGTGTGATGACGCTTTAATAGATATGCAGTAAGTTAAAAAACCCACATGTTTTTTTTTTTTTTTCATGATTAATCACATTATTGTAACTTATACTGATGACATTTGAGCCTATATTCCAATTCTGAATTACAATGTGAGTAAAAACACACATGTTTTTTTTTTCTCTGGCTTGCATTTCTTACATAGAACTTGATAATCCAACTCCTGACTGTGATGTTGATGTGGGACACAAGGAAGTAAATTGAGGTGTAGTGTATGACCCTTGAAATAAACCCTTGAAAATCTGTTTATAAGCCGCTTCCGTCAAATGTACTCCATCCCAGTTAACATATGTATCTGGTTGATCAGATACGGTGGCAGATGCAAATCCACATCTAGCTGAAGGGTTGTAATTATACGGCCCTCCTCCTCCGCAACACGCCTTCAATGCCCTGTTTGTGAATCCTGAAAAGTGGGAAACCCATACGAACACAAACATGATTGAAGTCCCCTTTGTAATGCTAATTAACGCGGTGTTGCCATATTAATTTGATTCATAACATGGTACTTACCAAATTTATCTGGAGAAAGATAGATTTCCATGGCAGCATTGTAGTAGTCAGCGTAAATGATGGTGACATTAGGATGAAGCTCTCTAATCTCATTTAGTTTGGTTTGCAGTAGCCTGTTGTGATATTTCGCAAATTCAATGAACCGAATGAGGCAACTGGTTGTGGGATCATGCTTTTCATTCTCCGAATTAAATTGAGTCAAATACCCCAAAGAGCAACCCATTGGCAAGTTTCCTGGAACGACGAGTGTCTGAGCCCCCATCTCAATCAACTCCTGTATTTAGATCTATAATATTTATGCCAGTGAAAAGACATAGGAACACCTTCTTCAGAAATCGTATTTTGATGCTTAGTACATTACTAAAGGGTGTGGCACATATCTTAGTAGTGATAATATAATATGCATTACATTGCTTAAAACAAATTTTGTATGACTTGAACAGCTTCTTATACATTGATTGCTGATGCGATTGTATCAATAACAAGAGGAACATATGATTTGACCTCATCCATGGGCTTTCCCTGATGTATTGGATGTTGTTATCATTACCGCCAATCTCTCCCATTAAGATCAAAGAACGTCCAAATAAATTCCTACAATCTGCAAAATTTTATAACTGGATTCTATTTTATAAAAAGCAAAACTGCCTATCTTTTTAACATGTAGAAACATTTAGACACAGTTATAGTTACCTGAAGTGTTACTGCAAAAATAATGCAATGATTGTTTAAACCATGCTAATTGAACTCCTAAAGAAGCATTTTTCGTAAGATTCTGAATACCCTTTCTTCATGAAATGATGAAGTCAATGCTGTAGCACCCTCCACCGCGTAATTTACTCCTTGTCCAAACTCTAAGATACTGTGACACTCTTTGATTTGCTGGTATGGTGGTATCAACGGCAACCCAAGACTCTCCGCTACGAAAAAACTAAGAAAGAAAACATAATGTCATGTGAACAGACATGCCTGATCATATTAAACAGTACTATCAAAGACTTGTCTTTCAAGAAATTTACCTAGGAAATCGATGATGAGATAACCATCAGAGCAACGGCCTGTGGCTTCATGGAAGAAGGTTTCACCATATGGGGAAAAAAGCTGGAAGAACTTGGCTAGATATCGTAGCCATTTGTTTTAGATTACCAGTATCGGCAAGGGAATCACCGAAGCTAAAGATAGACGTATAACATCCATCAGCATACAAGCTGCCACAACTCCATGACACCATCAAATTACCAAGAACCTTGCAATTAGTAACATGGTGACCATTGGATATTGGATCATAGTTGTTGCTTTAAAATGTTTTCATCTGTATCTGGCAGACTAATGATCCAATATGTCTCATTGATCCATGATGACTGAGTCATAATTTGATGTAATGGGTAATATTGGATTTAAGTTGATAATATGTACATATTAATATATACCCAAGCTTGTATCGTATAAATAGAGCTTGATAACCCGAATCTCACTTGTGATGTTAATGCAATGCACTAGGAATTTAAATGGGGTGTTGTGTGTGGCCCTTGAAATAAACTCTTGAAAATCTGTTTGTATGCCGCTCCGTTAAGTGCACTCCATCCCAATTAACATATGCTTCGGTTGATCACACATAGCCGTGCCTTCATATACACATCTCGCGGATGAATTGTTATAAAACGGCCCTCCACCTCCACAACACGGTTTCAAAGCCCCACTTGTGATTCCTGCAAAATGTGAATCCCAAACAAGCACATGTTGATCTATTAACATTGAAGCTATAACTTTGAGCTTAACTGGGGTATAGTAATAACACCAACGGTAACTATGGTATAACTTCGACCACACCCACTCCTCTTAGTAAAATACCTAGCTGATTAATAACGAGAATAACAAGGCTCGCAAATTCATATTTTTATTTATTTATTTAACTGCAGGTTAATTTATATGATTAATGTTAGGCAAAACACTATAATACTTGACGAATAAATAATTACGACATAGCAAATGCATCGTTTTTTTTTTTTTTTTTTTTTCAGGTGACAATATATGCAACTACAAAATAGTTGTACATGTAAGTTAGAGACTTTCATCTGGTTACATACAATGACCAAGTGTATACATCCCAGCGTGCAATTGCTTACATAGAACTTGTTAATTCAACATCAAATTGCGATGTTGATATAGGACACAATGAATTAAATTGGGGTGTAGTGTATGGCCCTTGAAATAAGTTCTTGAAAACCAATCTGTATGTGGCTTCCGTCAAGTGTAATCCATCCCAGCTAACATATGTATCTGGTTGATCACACATGGTGGCTGATGCAGACCCACATTCTGCCGATGAGTTGTAGTTAAATGGACCTCCACCTCCACAACATGCCCTTAGAGCCCCATTTGTGAATCCTGCAAAACATTAAATTGAGCTTAAAATATGTTACTATAAATAAGTCCAATCAAACTTGTAAATAAAAGCTAAAAGACGGGTTGCTTGGATTGGCTATACTCAAAGTATATACTTTCAAAGCATAAAATTTTCTATTTCATTTTACTAAAAATAATAAAGTTACTGAAATCATATGCTTCTTAACTTTGTTAAGGCAGAGTGATCATTTGGACCCAACCAACCTGTTTGACTTATATGTAGTTAATAATTACCCGTTTTGACTTATTATCCAACCTGTTTGACCCACCTATTTATCCACCTCTAAAACTATGACGTACCAAATTTATCAGGAGAACGGTAGATTTGCATGGAAGCATTATAGTAGTCTGCATATATGAGGTTGATATCAGGATGAAATCCCCGAATCTGGTTAAGTTTCATTTGCAAGAGGTCATTGTGATATTCGATAAACTCATTGAGCTCGATGATGCAACTAGTTGTGGGATCATACTCTGTCTTCGGTGAACCACTTAGTGTTAATAGAAATGAAGAGCATCCAATTGGAAAATTTCCTGGAACGACTAGTGTTCGAGCCCCCATCTTAATTAACTCCTATAATAACAAATATGAATTTGATCAAGATACCGAAATTTCATACTCTACATTGCTTAACACATATTGTCTATGGTTAGGATATATACATTAATTGCTGATACGACAGTATCAATAACAAGAGGAACGAGTGGTTTGACATCATCAATGTGTTTTCCTGCTACTAGTCCATACATGTAATCGTTTCCTCCAATCTCTCCCATAAGGATTAAAGAACTCCCAATCAAGTTTCTACAATCTGCCAACAATTACAAGTTTACAACATTTAAACTTTTTGATGTATACATTGACTGAAGAGTCTTTATGATTTTTGTTTTAGATATGCAAAACCGCACAACTTAAACATGTTGAAACCTTTGAAAACCAATCATAATCAAGTTAGTAGCAAGGGAATGTATACATTTAGAAGAAAACACACACACTTTGGTTACCTGAAACATTTCCGCAAATTGAAGGCAGTGCTTGTCTAAACCATGCCAACTGAACTCCTAGAGATGTGTCTATAAAAGTATTTGGAATTCCTATTGCTTCAAGAAACGATGAATTCAATGCTGTAGCACCCCCCACCGCAAAATTCGCTCCTTGTTCCAAAGTCATCCCAATTACACTCCCCTTGTCATACATAATTGGTTGTATAAAAGGCAATCCAAGACTCTCCGCTACATAAATCCAAAAAATACTAGTCATTAACGAATTATAGTTATCGATCCAAATTTGAAGTTAGAAATACATAATAGGTTGGACTTGATTTAATCGCTAGAATTTTGCTGATTTAGACATTTAGTCATGTCATTTAAATTTAAGACGTGCAGTTTATGAAAATAAAAGTCGGAGTTAACAATAGCCATACAGTCACATTAGTAAATCATAGATCCAAAACCAAAAAATGTTAATGAGAACTCTCAACACTCAACAGAGAGCGCGGAAAAAAGATACAGGCAAATTTGTTTCTGACTTTCTGCTTTGTGACAGTTTTGACCTGATGAATAATATTGAAAGAAGTTACCTAGGAAATCAATGATTAGACGACCATCAGAGCAACGGCCAGTTGGTTCGTGGAAGAAGCTATCTCCATACGGAGAATTACTACATGAATATTGTTGGTGAGTTATGGATGCTACTTGTTTTGCATTTCCGGTGTCGGTCAGAGAATCACCAAAACTGATGATAGACGTATAACATCCATTAGCATATAAGCTATCACTCCATAACACAATCAAAATCACCAAGAATCGTACAAAAGAACTAGAGCTTAAAAAAGACACCATTATTGAAATAACTAAAGTTAGTTAGTTGGCAAAGTAGCTACCATATGTATATTTGACATTTAGTACGTTTACTTTAGCTGGCTAGAGAAGTAGTGCTGCATTATTGAATCGAAAGTGCTTGTATAAAAAAAGCAGGCATGATCATTTTTAATGATATAATCATATCAAGTAAGTAGTAGGTATTACTTTATATAGGATAAGGGCATAAGGCTAATGGACCAATGACATTGACACCCTTGACTTGAGATCATTAGTTAATGGAATATAACTTGACGAAAAATTGGATAAATGAAAATATGAAAACGAATAATATAAAGTAACTGGCAAAATATGTCGACGCCTGATATTTTGTTTACTTGACACGAAATTTAATAACACAATAATGCTATTTATCCGGTCCCGGCCCTACCGGTCCGGTCCAATGCTTAAATTTTGGTTTGTGGTCTGGACCGGACCTGATGAGCCGATTCAAAAATGGTGATCGAGACCGGACCACCGGCCCATCGATCTGCTCGGTTTTGGTTCGGTCCGGTCCGGTCCACCTGTTTTGTCGACGGTCCGGTCCATCCGGTCCGTTTGCTCACCCTGGGTGAAGGCCAAAGATGGGTACGGTATGGAGTTCTTATCATATCTATATCTATATCTATATCTATATTTATACTATTTTATAACGTTTTGGCCTTCTAAAATTGAAGCGCTTAAAATTCAGACTTTTTAATTCTTTATTATGGAAATAATTAAAAAATAAGATAAGGAGCCCAATCATCGAAATGATACATGTCACTTCTCTAACTAAAAATAACAAAAAGGAGTTTCTAACAAACTAAAATAAAGAGTCCAATAATGGGTTTACACGCCACTTCCTAACTAATTAATCACCTTTATTTTTAAATTTAAATATCTTTAATCCGTTTAATTTTTTATGATCTAATTTCACCATATTTTTAAAATTTTATGGCTTTAATTCAACATCCATTTTGATATATTTTATGAGTTTTCTTTAGAATGGGAAGTTTGGAGTTGAAAAGAGAACTTACTTGAATTAGACGTAAAACGAAAAACATTTGTTCACATAAAATAGTTATCAAGACCACGCATGCATCGCACTTCTTGCATCTTCTAAGATCTTAAAAAAATAGTTCAAATTCATATAAAAGCGTTAAAATGCATAAATTCGCAACACAGGGTAAATTTGCAACACTTGCAGAGTTTATGGCTATTTTGGTGAAAAGTTATATATTTGGGTATTTTATGAATGTACAATGCCAAAATGTAGAGGTGGCAAAACAGGCGGTCCGGGCGAGCACGGGTCACCTTTTAAATGAGCTACGGGTAAATAGGCACGGGCCAAACGGGCGCATGTTATATAAATCGCTTTAAAAAAGACCCATAACGATGAAATAAATTCTTCAAATGTATTTAAAAAATTAAATATATTATATCTATGTTTTTTAAAACAATTGTAGTATTTTTCAACTGTGAGAAAATATATGCCCGTTTGTGGCCATTTAACTTTGCAATATATGCCCATTTCAAAAAAATGAATGAGTTAAATGTGCCCAAATCTTTTACAAATTTGCTCAAATTAGCCAATTTTTTTTTTTTTTTTGGGAACAAATTGTCACATGCAATTGCATATCTCTACTACTTATAATGAGTTTATTTCTTTTATTGAAGGGTAAAAGCCAGAAAATAACAACTTACTTTCGAAATGTAACGAATTGAAACACCTACTTTTTTATTATCAAATACACCAACTTACTTTCAAATTTTATTTCAACTTGAAACACTTTATATACCTTTAGTCATCAGGTGGCAACATTAGTCCATTTAGTCAACGAACGTTTGTAAAGTTAGTCCTTTCATACTAACGGCTGTTTTAATTAACTAAAAATTTGGCTTTCTTTACGTTTTCATACGTTTTATACTTATTCGTCTGTTTTTATACGGTTTTGCCCGTTTTATTATGTTTTGTCCGTTTTTATACAAATTCGTCCGTTTTTTATGCTTTCGTCCGTTTTTACACGTTTTCGTTCATTTTTGCACGTTTGTCCGTTTTTACACGATTTGATCATTGTTTTACGTTTTCATTTGTTTTTACACGTTTTCGTCCGTTTTTACACATTTTTGTTTGTTTTTATACGTTTTGATAATTTTTTACACGTTTTCATCCCTTTTTACACGTGTTCGTTCGATTTTTCACGTGTTCGTTCGATTTTACACAAACTATAATATTTTTAAAAAACACACGCTTTGCCTCAAAGGTCGAACCAGAATCATGATTTCGCAAGATAATTATTCGCCGCTATACAATCGACACTTTACGCAGGATTCATCTAAGATCATATAAGTAGCTTGATCATAATAGAAATTTACGTAAAAGACCTTGTGCAAATAGAAATGACATATTAACCCGTGACTTGAGTTAGACACATAACAATAAGTTGTGTTTCGAGGTTTATTTTTCAAATAACTGAAAAAGTGGAGAAAAATTAAAATCATATAACTTCTAAATGGTTGGGTAGTGTTTTTATCCTATAAGTAAATACTAGAGTGGCTGGGTAGTGTTTTAAATTGTTACTCTTGTTATTGTTAAATCATACAAGTTTTACCAAATATATCCAAAATTGTTAAGACAGTAGTAAGAAACCATTTTAACTCTTTGTTAAACCTGAAAAAAAAAGGTCTCAACAAGCATAATGTGTAATAAAATTATATACTTACTATATACTAATAGCTGTTTTGGGTACGTACAGAAATTTTGCTTATACATGTGATGGTGTCAAATTCTCATTGGTTTATTATATGTTTATACAACAAAAACAAAGATGTGGCGAACTATCATTGGTGGAAGTGTGTTTCGGTAATTACTGTTCACGTATTTTATATTAAATTAAAAGGAAAGATGGTATGTGAGTGCTTTCTACGTTGTAAATCCCAAATAACAAACACCACCGCCTCCAACTTTCTTTCAACTGCTAGAAAATTCCATGGCCTCTCAATATTCTTCTCCATCTCATAAAAGCCACCAAACTAAAATCTCTTAAAAAAAAACACAAACTAATTTCATCTCAAGGATGAAGTCTGGATGGAGAAGAAGTAAACATACCTGAACATATCACACTGAATACAACTCCGTTAAAGGTTTTCACAAAGGCCCCAAGGATGCACGATCCGACCCCAAGGATGAAGTCTTGCTGCCACGAATTTTTTTAATCAAGGTATTTAATTCTTTATCTATTTTACTAATTTGTGGTTATTTTGTGTTTAGTTTAATTGGGTATTGATAGGATTTTGGTTTTGTAATCCGAGTGTGGCTTCACAAACAGATTAAGGTGTTTTGTTCAGATCCAAAAAAGAAAAAAAGAAAAAAAAAACAATCATCATTTAACTTTATTTTTTTTATAAGAAGTTTGTCATTTTATTTATGGGTTTTGTTTAATTGCAGGTTCCAACTATTTTCAGTGAGATTTATGGATTACAAAGAAGGCTGAAGTAAAAAAAGGTTAGATTTTGTTTCGTGATTGTTATAGTTTAGGAATCTTTAACTGTGTTTGGGATTGGTTTCCTGATAATTTTATAATTTATAATGGGGTATTACTTTGTGGAGATAGGTGTATTCCAAATTACTTCTGCTTATTTGCTTATTCTGTGGTAAAATAAGGATTGTTGGGATTGTATGGTTGGGGGTTTTGTTCAGGTGATGATAATGTTTATGGTTCTGCTGTTGTTGATTATCAGCTTATTTTGTTTTTCTATTGTTGGTTAGCACTTTTTGTGCTTAAAACTTTGGATATAGGACAAAATGTTTTAGCTTATAGTGTTACAAGACTCTTAAAATTAAATTTGGTTTTTTGCTTAACCTTAAAAATAGCAGATAAGCAGAAACTAAAAAATGTTATTAAATTTTATGGTCACAAAAAAAATAGTAAATAAAAATGTTATCAAATTGAACCAATTTCAACCCACAAGACCCATTTGACATGTTGCCATTTTAGCTAACCATTTATTTGACCCTTTTATTTTTAGTTTTTTTTTGGTAAAGGAGATATCATGAAAAATGCTTCATTCCAGATACGACAACCTGGCTCTTCAAAAGCTGCTGGATTTTCTCATGGACCTGCTAGACCTTCTCTGCAACTTCTGAGCTTCTAATAGACCCATAAACCAGGCTCGAAGGTATACATTCTAAAGTGCAATATTTTTTTCATTTTAGTTAACTTTACTCAGTCACATAAGCTACCGTGCGAAGGCAACAAGGTTGCGCCTATTTACGACTTCAGTCTCTGTTCTTGAACACCTTCTGTATGTGTGGGCTATTAGATTTGCGTCTTCATTTCGGTCCTATTTTTTTGCAAGAAAATGAATTTTATTCATGTAAAATGAATTGTTAGTTAATCTTACCTAAATAATTGGTGCTACTCGAATGTACTGAAGTTAAATGGTTAGTTACCCTTTCATATGTTCCGAAAATGAGTATATTTAAATTGTGATCACCTGATGTCCCTACTTTAAGTGGCTGCTACAATTTTATTTCAATTAGCATCGACAACCAAGATAGAAACGTAAAAGGTATTCTTACTGTTTTTGTAGGATGTACTTCTTACCATTATAATTGGTACATACTAAAAAACACATCTATTTCTTATGCTCTGTAGTTGAAGGCTTTCAATGGTGTTTCTCTAATTATAAATTGTGGATCCTAGAATTACATTAGTTATCATAGAGTTAATGAAACTTAAGTTTCTTTTTGTAGTAGTGGCCCTTATAGTTGTACAATGCATGCATATGTATATTTTACTGATCCATACCAATTTGTTTTTGGTCAACTTTCATGAGAAAAGATTTTGTTGATATATTTGAAATCTAGCAGGGTGGACAGAAGGAGACCAGCGGCATATGGTATTCAGTCTTGACGGGTACACGCAGTAGACCTGCTTTGAGTAAGCCTATGAAATTGGGAACCACGATTGCTTCTAGGAGGCGGTATGAATCAACCACTTCCTTAAATATAACAGGTATAAGTTTCACCGCTAATTTTATGATGGTTTGTGTTATGGTGCAGGTAAGCGGCTAATGGAACTCATTGTCAAAGAGTCTATATAGCAACAAAGAGGTGTTCCTTCGTGAACCTATCAGGAAAGTTTGAAAATTTGGTCTAAACAAAATATGCAAAGTAGTTTATGTTTTGGTGTGATTAGTTTCCTTGGCGTAAAGGTCGTAATCATTTCATTTTCATTTGTCTATCTTTGTTTTATGCTCATTTTTTATGGACAATTTTGGCGTAATGCAGAAAATTTCATGCGTTTGACCCAACTGCACATAAAATACTTATGTTAATTTTACTTACACTAAATAAAAAAAAGACATGTAGCTCAGGATCAACAATAGAGAGAAAAGTGTGTTCAGGGGTTGGTTCAGGAGGTGGGTTAAGTGGGTTCGGTTGGTGAATTTTATTCCGTTGTTCATGTTCTTAGTATATGTGGATTTATTTGATAAAATTTAGTCTATTTGTGTAGGTGCTTGACGAGATTGGTGTAGATGTTGCATCACAGGTGATTTACTTCCGTCTTACTTTGCAAAAGATACTCTGATAATGGCGTTGGTATAGGGGGTGGGGGTGGGGTCGGGGGCTGGGTTCAGTGGGTTGGTTCGGTGTTGAATTGCTGGCCAAGATTTTTGGGTAAATGCTTTTATAATATACAATCTTACTTCTCACATATAAAAGCATATCTCCTTTGTTGAGCATGCTACTAAGCGAAATGACCTCTTTTTCCTTTCTGTTTTTTTATCCAAACATTGATATTTATATTTTTGAAGTTTCATTTTGTTATTGTTGGGTGGGAGAGCTACAAAAATCGACTGGTAATGGGTCAAATTAGGGGGGTTCTGGGAAGGGGTTCAAACAGTGCGTTTGGGATGGCTCATAAGTCAAGTTGTCTTTTACAATTATTTAAAAGTAATTAGTGTGTAGACTATGCACAAAAACTGAGTAGCTTATATACATTTTTTGTACTGGAACTCCTCTTTACAGCCATGGAATTAAGAAAAACCGGACCAGACACCCATTTAACCCGTTTTCTGGGGATAAGTGGCTCGGCACTTTCTTAATTCACATTAAATAACATTGTTTATGTTTTAGTTTTCGTGGATAAGCTGACACGGTTAAACATGTAAGAATGTTTCACCGTGTTTCTCAACTTCTTTTAATCAAGATGAACACCTTCATTTCATTTAGATGGAAATCAATAACTGGGAGATTGAAAGGTATACGTCATTCATCATAGTTTACCTTTTTAAAGTTACTATGCTAGATACAGACTTTTTTATATTTCATATCCATGTTGCCTTGATTTTGTGTAGGCATAGTAACTGTGTAACATGTGCACTACAGTCCACATCCGTAAGATAGTGAAACGATTGAAAGAAGTCAAAGTGTTACCGGTTACCAAAATCCCAAGCTAATAGCAAAGGGGTGCGATGGAGGGATGATGTATATTTCCGTCTGTTATTTTTATATTTGTATAATATGTCCATGAAAAAGTACTACCATGGTCTTACAAGGTTAGTATTTTTTTAGTGGTTTCATTTGAATTTAGTGTCTTCTGTTGTGGTTCTCAAAAATTATACAAAGCTTTTGGTGGCTTTGAATTGTAAATAAATTCTTATCATAAATGTATAACGTAAATATGCGTTTTGCAGCTTGCACAACAGCAAAGCTGATCATCCCCATTCACTCTTTCCATTGCTCAACGAAGTTGCATGTAGTATAATTATATGTTCTTATAGAATTTGGTTACTCTTAATGCGCATTCATGAAAGCGTTGGCTAGAATAGTATCATACAAACATTAAAGTGTATATTTAGCTTGCACTATTATATGACTTCCACTATTATAGAATCCCCGCTGCAACGCGCGGGCATTTCTGCTAGTTACATCTATCACCCAACTGTTTCATTAAGATCAAGTATAAAAAGAGGTTAGGGCCCAAATGAGGTTATAAAATAAATTAATAGTGATTTACAGACTTCATTGACTTTATATACAGGGGTAATTCCTAAAAGGGGACAAAAAGTTCTCTGGTGGTCATTATTTGGTACAAAATATACCTCTCTTCCCAAATTAGTGCACATGCGAATGTGCGATTCCACTAAAATGTTGACACGTGTCAGAATTAATAAAGACATTTTCAATCATTTGCGATTACAATCACTATCAATGCCTTGTTTGACGTTTATATACAAAACGCGAATCATGAATGTGCGAATGCGATTTGAACATAACTTTATTGGGAAAGACCAGTTATAAGGAATAAAATCTTTCTTTATGATACAAAATCTTTCTTAATTCTTTAAAATATTTATTTAAATTATAACAATGTTACTCTTGAGTCTTGAACAAAGATTGCCAAATGGTTGTCATGTTTTAAGTACGTATAACAATGTTACTCTTGAGTCTTGAACAAAGATTGCCAAATGATTGTCATATTTATAATATTTTTAACACATTTTTCTTATATTTCGAATTTAAGACCGTCTTTTCTTACATTAATTGCTGAGATGATGGTGTCAATAACAAGAGGAACATATACTTCCACCTCGTGAATAGGTTTTCCAGCAAATAATGGATAAGTCGTAAGTGTAATCGTTTCCTCCAATTTCCCCCATTAGGATCAAAGAACGTCCAATTAAGTTTCTACAATCTGCCAACAACAATAACCGCTCAATATACTTTATAACTTACTGATCAGGATTTAAATTCTAATAAATTAACGATCATTTTATTACTTGAGGTGTTGCTGCAAATATCAGGCAATGATTGTTTAAACCATTCCAAATGGACACCTAATGATGCATTTGTTACGTGATTGTGAGTCCCTTTTGCTTCCAAAAACTTTGAATCCAGTGCTGTCGCGCCCACCACTGCAAAATTTATTCCTTCTCTAGAAGCAGCCACATTATCACTCCCCATATCCTGCAGAAATGGTGGTATCAACGGCAACCCAAGACTGTCGGCTACAACATTCAAGAAAAAAATGGATTCATTTCCAAATAATATGTACCAAGGGTATTCACGGCAAAACAATTTCAAGTCTATGGATCATTTCTCAAGCAAGCAATTTTTTAACAAAGTTGAAGTTAGTTAGACTCCATCATGAGACACCTCCCTTTGTGAGTCTTATTTCAAGACCAGTGTCAGGATTTTAACTTTCATATGATGGGTTAATAATCTATCATCAAATGACATTTTTTTGTATAATATTTATATTAAATGTGAAGACTGATTATATAGTTGCAAGACGATCTAGTTTTCGTGAATCTAATCCAAGAAAATAAGTCAATGTTGTCTCAAACATGGGACAATGCAATTAAATCTACGCCAAAACTGTTCTAATGGACCGATCATATACATATTCTTTTAAAAAACACAAAATATTGACACAGCTAATACCACACTATGTCTTCAGACTTGTACCAAAAACCTCTTGGTTGCTAAGTCATTTACATATAGTTACGGATCACCATAAACATATTTTCACAGGCATAAAGAAAGAGAGATACCTAAGAAATCAATGATAAGACAGCCATTGGAGCAACCACCAGTGTGTTCAAGGAAGAAGGTTTCACCATAAGGAAGCAAAAAATATGGAAAGACTTGACCGAACATCAAAGCTAGTTCTTTTAGGTTGCCGGTATCAGCAAGGAGTCACCAAAGCTGATGATGGACGAATAACATCCATTAGCATACAATCTACCACTCCATAACACCATCAAAATAAAAATAAAGTTGTTGAAGACGCCATTGGAAGATAGTTGGTTGCCGGAAAATGGTTTTAATAATATTTCCTTCGAGTTGTAGACTTGCATTAACAATTTCTAACTTAGTATATTATATTTGGAATAAACACTACATTGTCGAATTTAGTGGGAATAAAATACAATCAAATATTATTTGTCTAACTAAGTTTCAACTCAATAGTTCTTAAATATTAAAAAAAAAAAAAAATGCATTAAGTGACGTCTAACAATGGTGATAGCTTTATCCAAATCAAAGAAGATTGTTACTGAAAACGTTGTGACAAATAGTATGCGAAGGTGTTTGACAAATTTTGAAGAATCAATTCCATTATTTCACCGTAAACAATAAGATAACGGAAATTTTAAGTATTAGAAACCGATTAACTGCCACTTGAAAATGCAATCAGACAATTAGATTCAGAGCTTATTGGATCAACAACTTGTTGCGTTATCAAAACACAATCAGTTGTTTTGAGTAACCAAACAGCTTATGACAATTAGCATCTTATTTGGCACAAATGGATGTTGTTTACAAAGCCATTGTGGACTAGCTTATCTAAAATACCTTATTGAGTATGAGTTCTTTTAGAGAAGCTAACCCAAATTTTATTGCACCTGCTCCTAAAATGTTCACCAACAACTGATTATATGACACAAAAGTTCACTACGTCTTTGCAATTTGGATAACATCGATACAGCTCTAAAACACAATCAATCAGATAATATTGTTTTTAATAATAAAAATAACTAGCTGTATATGATTCACGCTATAATACTAACAAGAAAACGAATAAGCGATGTTACAACATTGCAAATGCAAGTTTTTTATTTTTCAGGGGAGAATATATGAAACCACAAAAAGAAGTACATGTAAATTATCAATTTCATCTGATTAAGTACGATGCCTCAAATATATATCATAGCGTGCATTTTCTTACATAGAACTTTTTAATCCGACCCCGATTATAAAATTGATGTAGGACACAATGAAGAGAATTGGGGTGTACTGTATGGCCCTTGATATACACTCTTGAAAAATACTCTGTATGTTGCTTCCGTAAAATGTAATCCATCCCAGCCAACATAAGTATCTGGTTGATCACACACAGTGGCTAATGCAGATCCACATGTCGCTGATATGTTGTAGTTAAATGGCCCTCCACCTCCACAACATGCCTTTAGAGTCCCGCCTGTAAATCCTGCAAAATGTGAAGTTGAGCTTAAAAGATGTTACTAGAGGCGACAGTTTTTTTAAAGAATCTAATCGGGTTATATTATCTATATCTACCATGTCAAACGGGTAAAATAGCTAATAAAATGGGTCGAAAATTACTAAAAAGATATTTTCAATGCATAAAATTTCTAAGTCATCTATAACAAAACATAAGTTATTACCAAAATGATATGCTTTTGTGATCTTATATGACCCAGTGATTATTCATAAAATGTAATTCCTTTCCACCCATCCAGCCCGTTTTGACTTGTAAAAATTGTAGTTCTGCGTTTGACTTATTATTCAACTCGGTTCTCCACTTCTACATATCATAACTTACCAAACATATCTGGAGAGCGGTAAACTTGTATGAGAGCATTGTAGTAGTCTGCATAGACGATATTGACATCAGGATTTTCCACCCGAATCTGATTAAGTTTCGTTTGCAAGACTTCGTTGTGAAATTTGACAAACTCATTTAACTCGATGAGGCAACCAGTTGTGGGATCATACTTTTTATTCTGTGAACCACTTATTGTCAAGAATATGGAAGAGCATCCAATTGGAAAGTATCCTGGAACAACTAGTGTTCGAGCCCCCATCTCAATAAGTTCCTGTACTTACCAACATAAAATTGATCAAGCCAATGAAAATCCATACACTACATTGTCTAAGACATAATTATACTAATTTCTTACATTGACTGTTGAAACGATGGTATCAGTAACAATAGGAACTAATGGTTTGATTTCATCGATGTGTTTTCCTGTGAATATCGCATAATTGTAATCGTTTCCTCCAATCTCTCCCACAAGGAATAAAGAACGGCCTATTAATTTTCGACAATCTGCCAACAAGATAACAAATCAGTAAAGCTGGCCTCTTCTGTCAACTCCTGTACTACTTTTTTTAATTTGATTTTGTTGCACTATTGTACCAATAAAATAGTTGCCTAAACAAATAAGCACGTAAACTTATAGTTACCTGAAGTGTTTGCGCAAAAAGCAGGTAATGCTTGTTTAAACCATGCCAGCTGAACTCTTAGAGATGTATCTGGCTTTAAAGCACGGATCCCTGTTGCTTCAAGAAATGATGAATTTAATGTTGTAGCACCCGACACATAAAATTCATTCCTTGTTCCAAAGCATCTCCAATTTTTGTTCCATTGTCATACATAACTGGTGGTATGAAAGGCAACCCAAGACTCTCCGCTATAGAAACCAAGAAAAAGCCTAGTCATATACAAAGTATATATATGTACCCGATGGTGGTTATAGTATTGCGGAAACTATATATATATAATCAGTTATAGTTAAACAAAAATAAAAGGTCAAACCAAAGCAATTTGGAGTGTAGAAATGTTTTGAACCAATTTTGAAGCAATTTGAACATGTTTTATTTAAGGTTAGTTGGAGTTAACTATTTACTACACATGTCACATACGCATCAGGTCATCAACTTATTAAAATTTGGAGGATCTATTTGTTCAAATTAAGAATTAACCTTAATATTATTTTTCGTGAATATATATCAAGCGTCGTGGAAACGAAAAGTTACCTAGGAAATCAATGATGAGTCGACCATCCGAGCAACGGCCGGTTGGTTTATGGAAGTACGTATCGCCATAAGGAGGAGCAAGACTTGGAAATTGTTGGTGAGTAATGGACGGCAAGTGTTTTGCATTACCGGTGTCAGTCATGGAGTCACCAAAGCTGATGATAGACGTATAACATCCATTAGCATACAAGCTACCACGCGATAACACCGTCAAAGTCACCAAGAATCCTACAAAAGAAGCAAAGCTTAAAGAAGACGCCATTGGAATGGTTAAAGTTAGATGCTTTCAAATGGTTTATATACTGTTTGCTTCCAATTTTTTAGTATTTCTGTATGTTTTTTCTATTGGTGGGTACACTAACTTACCCATGATGATTTTGATGAATATTTTATTAGTAAAGTATATAGTAACATAATGGGAACCCTTGACTTAAGATCATGGAATATAGAATAAATAATAGAATGAACAAAGAAATACGACAACGTTCATTGACTAATAAGTACCAGGCGAAAATTGATAACCAAAGTTCTAGAAACCGTTTACCTGCCACTTGAAATCACAAAAAAGTTGTTATAAGTAACTACTACTGTCCAAATAGCTTATGACTAAGCATCTTATTTGGCACAAATGGATGTTGTTTAACAAGCAATTGTGGACTAGCTTGTCTAAAAGAGCTTATGGAGCTGCTAAGTTTAATTTTTAAAAGGTATATTGCACATTTCGTCTCTAATTTTTCCGAATATTGCAATAAAGACATAAAAAAAAATTGCAAATTTGCCACCGCAGCTAACATGGTGTGTAAAATAACCACCGAGAGAGCTAACGAATAAGTTCTCCCGTTAGTCAAGGTCAAAATACATGTGAAATGACTAATATACCGCCTTCTTCCCCACTTTCATTTTCTTTTGAATTTGAAGCTTTATTGTTGTCCCACCTAGGCGGAGCTAAAAGATTTTTCGTGGGAGGCCCAAAACAAAAAATTTCGGAAAAGCATCAACATACTTAGCTAATAATGTAAGTCAAACAAAAAAAATTACAAAAGATTCTTAAAACATCACTACATATTTTGAACTAAAAGTTTCAACAATTTTCTTTTCTATATAAACCACTAAAATCGTCATGAGAAATTCATCGCCATCTTATTGCGAAGTCTATTCTTGCATACCTTCATCACGAAACGCTCTCTCGGTTGTAGCAGTAGATACCGGAAGTGTCAAGATTAGTTGAATCATTATGTCAATCATAGAATATGACTCACACTTCCCAGTTTTCATAAGACTTATGCATAAACCAACAAGTGTTGATACTTGACTTAGCTGCAAGTTCTCTTTCATAGCAATGTTCAAAAGCTCCAACTTGTATTTCAATCATACCCTCTCTTGTTCAGTAAAATTTGCGGGATAACATTTCTCAACAAGAAGACATATTTGATCAATATCAAATCCCTCAGATTTTTTTTGGAACTAATGCAGAGCTTAGAGTTAACAACTCCAAGGCATGATCATTAAATCTGTAGTTAAGCGTTCAATTGTTTATCTAATGTGCAGATAAATATATCTACTCGATAATGATGTTCAAAAGTAACATGATTATCTTGTGGACGAGGCGATATCGACTAGACTTGTACGGACCATTCATGTCGGTATATCAATTTCATGCTTCAACGAGAACAACTTCACGCTAAAGTAAAGAATCTCCTCCTTTATTTTGAAATCACCAAGACTTTTCTTTGTTGTTGAAACTAGCTCGATGGCATTGGCGATATCTTGAGATTTTCTTTGCAAAGATTGAGATAAAATGTTAGTTCTCCCCATTATCTCTTGTACTAGGTGTAAAATAAAAACAAACTCAAATGATTTCATGTAAGAGTAAGATTTATCAGCATCCGCATGCTGAGAAGCAATAGATCATCCATATGTAATTATACCCCAAAGAACAACAAAAGCAGGATTATACATCTGAAGCAAGCTATTGACTGAAAAAAGATGAGAACCCCAATGTGTATCACCAGCTAAGGTTAAAGCTTGATTTGCTCTTTTACCTGATTTGATTTAACCAAGTTCCAATCATTTTTTAGCCTCAATCTCCTTATCTTTTTGTAATTCATTATTTCGTTTACTCGAAGCACATACTACGTTAATAATGTAAGCCAAGTTTTCAAAAAGTTGATGAACCGGAATAACTTCTTTTAAAGCAGCAACTAAAGCAAGTGTGAGCAAAACAATGAACATAGTAGGACAATCCTTGAGAACAAGTGCATGTAATCCATTCCACTCCCTCTCATGTTACTAGCACCATCGTAACCTTGGCCACGAATTTTACTAGTATCGAATTCGTGATTTAATAGAGTTTCCACAAATTCTCTTTTAAAGTTAATGCAAGTATCAAAAACATAAACCATATCCAAGAACCTTTCTTTTATTACCCCATCTTTATCAACAAATCTCAAGACAATAGCCATTTGTTCTTTTTTGACTCATCACGTGATTCATCAACCATGACACAAAAGCAAGAACTTCCGACTCACTACGGATATGTTTTC
Source organism: Chrysanthemum lavandulifolium (assembly GCA_022545495.1). Taxonomy (NCBI): domain Eukaryota; kingdom Viridiplantae; phylum Streptophyta; class Magnoliopsida; order Asterales; family Asteraceae; genus Chrysanthemum; species Chrysanthemum lavandulifolium. The sequence continues at coordinate 233,195,338 of CM040241.1, read as the reverse complement.
GCACACTATTTGAAATAATGGCAAGAAGTTCTTTTGAATATCTCTGAAGGGTACTTTGAATTATAAGGAGCCCCATCACAACATTTGCAAGTTCATCATTATAAGAAACTAGTAGTTTCAACAGTTGGAGAAAATTACCTCTGCTTTTTGAATTGGGAATTTTATAATGCCCTCGAAAAGCACACGCTTGGAATTTCAACCAACGAATTACGTCAATCAAGCTTTTAATCTTAGATGATTATAGTATATTTTATCTTTACTTGGTCTCTAAAATGTTACCGATACGCTGTCTCTTGGTTAATCGATTCTCACCGAAAGCCAAAGCATTTTTGTGTTTTGAAGAACCAAGATGTTTGAGGAATGCACGATTTTACCATCATTAACTTTTTCCAATTGTCAAATCCTTCAACCATAAAGACATCGATCTTTGGCGCTTCGTTTGGTTTATCGAAAACAAGTAACACAAAAATAATAGGCAAAATATGGTATAGGCGAATACTCATAACCAATTAGGGACTATGATGAACCATGAGTATTGAAACTTACGAGGATGCTTAGTTGAACCTTTAGCGGATACTCTTTCAAATGGATTTGAATAGGCCCCAAATTTATATATGCTCGTTTACATGTTCCTCCTATTCACCGGATAACTCCAAATTTGTTTTCGCTTTCCGGATCTCTTTTCAAAGAATTAAGATCCAATTCCTCATTATTTTGCCTCGGTATTTCGTATATGGTTCTAACTTATATGTTGTCCACTTTCATTCGTTGAAGCTTTGGCACATATACTTGCTTGATTTTGAGATGTTGAACAAGACTTATCATTTGTATTATCAAGCTTTCTCTTGTAAAAAATTTCAAGTGTTTGTTGTGCTGTTTGCTTCGCCATTATAGCTCCTGTAACCTGATAGTATATTTCAAGTGTGACAAAGATTTAGTGATTAACATATTTAAAATCTTTCAGCTTTGTGTATTTTTGTTACTGTGTTAGGAACTTAGGACATCAAAATATTAGCATAAAAGAATTAATAACTACTTAACAAGGCAAGTAGGAAACTAGCAAATTTACGAATCAAACATGAAGTAATTGACAACTGATAACATCAAATAGTCATGAATATTAAGTGTCAATTTCCCCGATAATGCTTGTAATTTATATCATTTATATGGATTCTGATTGTTTTCCATTGTTTTCCACTTTCGTAAATTACAAGCATTGGAGCTAAAGAGACGGAACCGAGAAATATGTAAAGATTTATCACAAGATATTACTTTGAAGAAGTTACTGGCGTAACTTGTCTCTCACATTACGCCGTAACTATTGCGTGACTCGAAAACCAACTTATCGAAGGTTACGGCGTAACTCTTCCCAAAGGTTACGACATAACTATATTAGGTCAAATGAGGTTCCACGCCGATACTTACGCCGTAACATCGCATCTATTATGACGTAACCGAGTTTATTGAAGACTACGGCGTAACCACTCATTAGGTTACGCCGTAACCAGCAGATCTAGTGCAAAATACGATGAAATAGAAGGTTACGGCGTAACTCTTGTTATGGTTAC